>WBNH01006194.1:79890-94466 GCA_013401255.1 Urocolius indicus | reverse complement strand
CAGCCGCAGCCGCAGCCGCAGCCGCAGCCGCGGGGCGAGGCGGGAAGCGGCTGTGGCAGCCTACCCTGGGGCTGGTGTGGAAAGGGAACAGCGAGGCGGACGGGGCTCTAGGGAAGAACCGACTAAATAGAGCATTAATTTAGAATTATCCTCCCAAGGGAGCCCCTGCTCTCTGCTGCCCGAGCCCTGCCTGCAGGTTAACCCAGCCTCCCGTGAGCCCGCAGCCGCGCTGTGGCTGCAGCGCACGCTCCAGCACCACCGCGGCCAGCGCTCACATCCCTGCTCAGCACACACCTGATTAAAAACCAAGTCTTGTTTTCACTTCCCTCGGCACTGACTGTCGCACAGAGGGGCCAACGGCACAAACAGCAGTTCCACCTGTGGACGGCTCTGCACTGGAAACCAGAACCAGCCACAGCCACACTCAAAGGCAGTTACTTACCATCAAGAAGAATTGCTTGAAATCTATTTTGAACCTGATGACGGTGACATTTCATGGTGGAACATGCTTTCACCCCTCCGAGCTTTAGTGCTTGGTGTCCACGGGTGCTGGGGAAGGCCGGGGTGGGAGAGGCCAATGCCCACCCACAGGGAAACCACAAGTCCCCACCATCCACTTCTCAGTTTCCAAGAACAACTGCATAATGTTGTTTTGCATGGACAGCCTTTGTTCATATTACATTTAAAAGCATCTGCCTCTCCTTCCCATACTATAAAATCCAATTTCACGAAGGACTCGATTACTGCCAATCATACTTCAAGGTTAAAAACCTGAAGCGAGGAGCATCTTAACCCAGTGCCCAAGGCATACCACTGTTTCCTTACCACCGCGGTGTTTCCTTCTGTGTCAGATGCCTACGTGTTTCTTACGGAAGTTACTCATCATCACTATCATCATTTCTTTTTAAAAAAAGGAAATGACAAGTTGTGGGTTTGTTTGGTTTTGTTTTAAAAAGGCCCGTTTTTGATAAATAGAGTTCAGGGAAAAGAAGCCCAACAGCGTTCCTTCGGGGCATTTACAGTTCTGAAACAAATGCACAGATCTTATGGCATTTTCCTCCTGCTTCTCTTTTTGGGAAAGCACACACAAATTTTTTAAGGAGTGGACTATGAACATATACGCCAACATTTTCAAAGGTGCGGAAATACAGGCAAATAGGCAGTGTATCAATTCAGCAGCATTATTTAGGCAAATGACAGTTTCCACTTCTTATACAGAAAGAAATATACCTGTGTAATAACCAATATATATATTTTTTTTTCCTGAGCAGACAGCCAAGCAAATGGGTTAATAAACAAACATAACCCCTGCACTGCTACCTGTAAATTCTTAGGGATGAAATACCTCTGCTGAAATTCCAGAAATCTACTGCCATTGCTTGTACAGCTACACACTTCTGAAAACACACGTATCCAGAAGTAGCTTAAGAGTAAATAAATAGTCTTTGATCGGCCCAGAGGGTTTTTTTTAAGACCTTCCCTTCCTTACGTCAGCAATTTCAAGCTCCACCGGAGAAATCCCACCTTTCCAGCCAAGCCACCTACACAAACTCACATCCTGCCAGCCGCAACTCTCTTCAACGTCTTGCTATCAATTAGTTCTTGAGTTTTGTGTTTGTTACATTTTGCTCACCTCATTAGTGCCTGAAAAACCCTTCTGCCTGTGAATAACCGATACTTGTATTGGTTATAAACACAGATGCCAC
The DNA here is from genome assembly GCA_013401255.1 of Urocolius indicus. Taxonomy (NCBI): domain Eukaryota; kingdom Metazoa; phylum Chordata; class Aves; order Coliiformes; family Coliidae; genus Urocolius; species Urocolius indicus. The sequence goes on along the minus strand of WBNH01006194.1, from coordinate 92,760 downwards.
GACTTGGATCTATTCTGTATATCCTAGACCAAGTGCCACTTCAGGACAAGGCTTCCTGGCTGCAGCTGCTCCAGAACATACCTCGCTAAAAAATCCCTCTGCCTCATACCTCAGACCACACATCTTTTTTAAGTACTACGGAAGTACTAAGGAAAGGAAATTGGGGAAAAAATGGTCCTAGTGAATGCGTGTAAGCAAACCGATAAATCAAGGTGTGAATCTCACACCCTCAGCATCAAAAGCAGCAAGGCAGCCCGGTGTTAAGTGCCTCTGCTGAAGGGCAGCTTTCACACACTGTTCTCTGCTCTGCCCCTTGCATCAAATAATCCACTGGTGCTTCAAGAAAAAAAAAAAACCAAAACGTTACTTTCCTGCAGATTTCTCAGGCTGCATCATCTACACATTGAATGAGTGAGTTTTAGGACTTTTTGTGGCCTGTTGGGAAACATCACCCGGAGCCCACAGGTTTAACCACACAAACCCGCAAGCGCTGCTCTCCTGTTCTGACTGTTGCTTCTGTACCCGTTGCTATAGGAACAGATTGCACTGCCAAAAATGGAAGGATGATAATCATCTGGGGGAAAAAAAATTAAAAGAAGGGAAAAAAAAGAAGCTGGGAGCGAAGCTAAAGATTATTTTAAAAGACATTCTCACAGCATTTTGGTATTATATCCCTTTTCGTAAGAGAGACAGCCAGAAGCCATCTCCAGAAGTGGGAACAAGGCCTTACATTTCAGGAGAAATCGGCTTCAAACTCAGCTTTCCTTCCAAGTTTTATAGTATCTACATGGGGAAAACAAACAACATTACGGCCGTTTCTGATCACTGGAAGCAGTGAAGTCCCCACCTGCTAGACTCAAGTTTCATGGCCTAGTGCCCTTTTAGCTGAATGGCGTTTGGAGTTGCCATTGCTTTTGCCTACAGTCCCTTTCTGAGGAACATTTTGGGCTTCTGCATTTAATTTGCAAGAGGACCAGCCAGTAGTGGGGAAAGATCTGGTGGATGCCAAACCACAGCCTGTCCTGTCCTATCACGTATTCTCACGTTGCCTGGCTCCAGCCAAAAGCTGCGAGTGTTACCTCCACAGATACATGGCTAACAAGATACTGTCACTCCTTTCCTTTGGAAAATTATCAAGTCATAGAACCATAGCATTCTTTTGATGGGAAAAGACCTTTAAGATCATCTAGGACTGTCATGTCCACCACTAAGCCATGTCCCTAAGTATCACATCTACACATCTTTACCTCCAGGGATGGTAACTCCACCACCTCCTGGGGCAGCCCAATCCAATGCTTAATACCCTTCTCAGTGAAAAAAGTTCTTCCTAATGTCCAGCCTAAACCTCCCCTGGCACAACTTGAGGCCATTTCCTCTTGTCCTATCTCTTGTTACTTGGCAGAAGAGATCAAGCCCCACTTGGCTGCAACTTCCTTTCAGGTAGTTGTAGAGCAATAAAGCCTCCTCTTCTCCACAATAAACATCCCCAGCTCCCTCAGCCACTCCTCGTAAGACTTGTTCTTCAGACCCTTCACCAACTTTGTTGCCCAACTCTGGACACGCTCTAGGCACCTCCATGTCCTTGTAGTGAGTGGACCAGAACTGAACCCAGTGTCAAGGTGCAGCCTGACCAGCGCTGAGTACAAGGGGACGATCACCTCCTTGGTCCTGCTGGTCACTCTATTTCTGATCCAATGGCCAGGATGCTGTGAAATGTGTTTCTTTGATTCGTGTCAATGTGGAATAAGGGATATGGATATAGACAGTAATTTTTTTGTAGCTTTATTTGCTCGTGTAACTTGTTCTTGCTTTTCATAGCTTGACAGGAGTTTTGGTAAGACTCACTTAAACCAGGTTTTGATAAGGAGGGTGTTTCTGCTTCTTGTAACAGCAGCTTGGCAGACGTTTGGATAAGATTAGCTTGGACCAACTTCGCATAGATATACACAGGAGGTCGCAGCTTGGAAGATGTTTTGGTAAGATTAGCTTGGATCAGCTTTGCATAGATATACACATGGAGGTCGCCTGGTGGACACCGTGAGGAAGACTGCTGACTTCCTCCAACGACCACCCAAAGAGGGTGAGAAAGACCCCCAAGATGGAACGAAGCATGCGCAAGAAGGAGACAACCCCTTCCCAGAAATGATTAACATTTTCCAACAATGATAAAACATTTTACAGCCCCTTCAAAGGAAAATTATTAATATGTATAAGGCCTAGCCTATTTAATGCGAACTCGGGATGTGACGGGTGTGCGTCCGGATAGAGCAGAGGCTCTCGGAGCACCCAGCGCTGTTTGCTTGCTCTTATTCCTTTAATAAATTCCAAAAAATTAATTAGAATCCTGTTTCGGGGACATCATTTATCACAATGCCATTGGCCTTCTTGGGCCCCTGGGCACGCTGCTGGCTCACGTTCAGCCAGCTGTTGATTAACCCCCCCCCGGGTCCGTTTCCTTTGGGCAGCTTTCCAGCCACTCACACGGGGGTTGTTGTGGCCCGAGCGCGGGACCCAACACGTGGTCTTGTTGAACCTCACACAAATGGACCCAGACCCGAAGGGAAAACACCAACGTTCCGTTCCCCATCTTCCCGTTTCGTCCCGGGGACGGCCGCGGTCGGGGCTGCGTGGGGCTCCGGGGCAGCCTGTGGGGCACCCAACCGCCGCCCGCCCAACCGCAGCGTCACACCGGCGGCGGGGCGGGCACGGATCCTGCCGCCCGCACGGGAGCGCGCCGGGGCGGGATGGAGCTGCGGAGCGAGCGGCTGCCGCAGGCCTGCGGCTCCCAGCCCGGCCCCCAGGCGCCAGGTAGGCGGCAAGTGCCGTGCNCTTTGGGCAGCTTTCCAGCCACTCACACGGGGGTTGTTGTGGCCCGAGCGCGGGACCCAACACGTGGTCTTGTTGAACCTCACACAAATGGACCCAGACCCGAAGGGAAAACACCAACGTTCCGTTCCCCATCTTCCCGTTTCGTCCCGGGGACGGCCGCGGTCGGGGCTGCGTGGGGCTCCGGGGCAGCCTGTGGGGCACCCAACCGCCGCCCGCCCAACCGCAGCGTCACACCGGCGGCGGGGCGGGCACGGATCCTGCCGCCCGCACGGGAGCGCGCCGGGGCGGGATGGAGCTGCGGAGCGAGCGGCTGCCGCAGGCCTGCGGCTCCCAGCCCGGCCCCCAGGCGCCAGGTAGGCGGCAAGTGCCGTGCCGGGGGCCGGGCGCGGGCGCGGGTGCGGGTGCGGGTGCGGGATGCGTCCGGCACGGGCTGCCCGCCTCGCCGCTCCCCGGCAGGCACCGGGAGGTCACGCTTTCGTTCGGCTTCGCTTGTAACGGGTTCCGCGGGGGAACTTTGTGTCCGCAGGGGTCGCGGTGTCTCCGCCGAACTTTATATCAAACGGCCACTTCTTAAGTCATTTAAAAAAATGCAATAAAGNGCTTCGGTGCTTTAGTGGGCTCATGGATGCTCATGGATCTGTTTTGGGGAGCACTCACACGTACGTCTGTTTCTAAGCAGAGGAGCGCTGCCGTGCTGTTTCACTTGCACGTGCAGAGGAGCTGCTGGAGAGGAGAGCGGCAGGCGGAGATCCTCTGGCACGCTTTCTGAAAGGACAACTGTATTACGAAGAGGTTGTGGTTCCCTTCTTATAAGTAAATATTATAAAGCTGTCACTTTTCAATACCGTTTCATTGGGAAAAAAAACTACAAGAGATGCCTGTGCCTATTTTTTTCCCCATGAAAATAACCAAGCGTTCCCCCTAAATATCGTTTTCCTGCTCTTTCCCCAAGCATCTATTGGTGTCTTCCAGGTGTCCCCCCTCAGTCTCCTAAGGAACACCAGGTAAGTAAGCAGTAGCCTATCCCTACATCGATCTTCCAAGCCCAGCAGGAGTTTTTTGGCCAGCTGACTAGCCAAACAACAACACACCTTGTTTTCAGTTGCTGTGGTACTGGACCCTGATCCGAGACACACCTTTCATCTTTGTTTCCTACCTAATCGCCCGTTTGGATACTACTTGTTGAAACATGCTATCCTTGAGGCTTCTGTTCCTGCCCACTTGGGCTACAGTTGGTCGCCCATGTACTTCAAAGTAAATGCTCAGGGAACAGTGTGCGACTGTGGCTGGAAGGTGAATTTAAATCTCCATTTCTTGTGTAGAGTAACTCAGTTATGCTGATACAGTTAGTTATTCTAGTTAGTTATATATACAGTTATTCTAATTAGTTATATTATAGAGTTAGTTATTCTCAGTTATTCTGGTAGAGCACAAGGAGCATTTCACTTATTTTCAAACGTGACATGCCAAGGCTCGGTACTGTTTACTGTGCAGCTTGTGGCACAGTGTCAGTCAGTCTCGGGGGCTGCAGCAGGAACAGAATTAATTCCCTAAGGGTTTCTGCTTTCCAGGCCCTGTCCTTAATGTTTTTGTTAATTGTCTGGTTTTTTTTCACAATCAGGACTGACCCCATGGAGCAGAAGACCTGTTTCTTGATGAACTGTCTTGGATGTCCGTGCTATATATTGCTGCCCAGCTCTAAATTTATTCTTTGAGCAGGGTTTAGTTCCTAGATTTTTGAACGTAGGTCTGCAGCACTTAAAAATGCATGTTCTTATAGCACTGCAATTTCAGGTGTTAGAAAAAAATCACTGCCCAGTCAGAGCCACATGGCTCCTCCTGAGAGCATGGAATTCTCAGCAAAGGTGAGAGTACACGTGCCTCCTGTACTTCTGATAGTTCAGGAAGGACACCAGGATCAGTTAACTGTTACATTACAGTTGTTTAACCATATATTTTTAAATACAGTTTCTTCTTCGACTTAACGCAGAAGCAAACATGCTCCAAGATCCTTTATTAGAAGTGAAAGTATCTCTTCTGTTGCAGGTGATCCCTTCTTAAGAAATGTAGGGCAGGCAGCTGGGTGCATGGAGCCTTCAGACATCCGAGTTTAATCTTTGCGAAACCAGCCCTCAGCTGAGATACAAATGCAGGCTCTTAAACCCTCGAAGTACAAGAATAGCTCATCTAGGTTATGGGATGTCAGGAAGAGGGCAGGGCATCCGAATTAGACTGTTATCTCCTTAAACTAAAAAGAGGGCATGTGGAGCGAGGGGAAGAAAACCTGTCAGAACACTTTTTGGTTTCAGAGATGGTGTTTGTATACCACTACTTGTATTTGTGGGGTTTTAAAAATACCTATTAAAACAATAAAAAGTAATTTGAAAATCTTACATGCCTCCATCTTATCCAATATTCTTGTGGTTGTTGACTTAGTTTCTGTTTTCTGCCACTTCTATGCTTGCCGTTTTTTGTTCTTTGTTCATGAAGGAAATGCTCCAGTTACACGTCAACCCGTAGAGAGTAATTACTAGAGAGTTAAGCTGCAGTACGTCTCTTTCTACTGGGTGCTTCATGGTTTATTCTGTCTTCCCCAGGGGCTGTATGAAGAAGCATTAACACAATTTGAAAAAATCAAGGATACAGATTTTCAAGCAATGTATCAGCTTGGTGTCATGCACTATGATGGACTGGGCACCAAAGAAGATCCTGTGAGTAATCCAGCTGTACACTTTTTATTTCTCTTTTAACAGTAGCTGATAATTACTGAGAACTTCTGTGCAAGCTTGGTTATTTATTTTAAGATAAACAGGTCTGTGCTTTGGAATTACCCTCACAAAGTACAAATGCTTACAAGCCCTCATTAAAGAGAGAAGAGTTTGGAGCATACGTGTATTTATCATTTGGATTTCTGTCTTACTGCTTAGAGGACCGTCAGCAGAGCAGAAAGTATTCCGGAGCTGTTTAGAGGTGGTTTGTGCTGTTCTGCTGTGTAATTACTGCCCTGGTTTACCTGAGAATAAACATTTCAGTAAAGTTTGGGGTTTTTTTTATGTGGTATGAGGGGCAAATTAAAAGAGGAGCGTTTAATAAAGGATTGTTGCTAGTGTATTTAAACAGGATGTCCACACTACATCAGTGTAAATCTTGTTTACCAAATACTGAGGAGGTCCTTGAATGACACAGAGACAGCTTCTCACATGCAATGTCCCCCATTTGCTTATTTAATGTTATATTTTTTTGTCCATTATGAATCTAAGGTATGTTTAACGGAGGAACTTCAGAGGTATTGTGTCACTCTGCCCTCCGTTAAGGTTGTTTTACGAGTTCAGATACGTCATGCAATACGGAAAAGATTACAGAAGTCTAAAACTGAAAATGTAGCAAGTTTAGGATGTGACATTCTTTGATGCAAGCCCAAGAATATCTTTGAGAAAATTTTTATCAACAAGGAAGAGTAATATAATATCAAACAAACATTTCTAAGGAAATGTTTCCTATTAAAACGATGCTGGAGTAAAAAAAAAAAAAATAGGGGCTGTCTGGTAACTAAGGATCAGTTCTGCTTTGAGACAACACTGTTCTCCAGACTGTCCTACACTGGTTTGCCTCAGCCTTTCCTCAAAGAGGAAAAATTATTTGTCTTGCAGAGGTCAGTGGATTCTCAAGTTCTTTATTTCATCATCTTCCCACCATGAATGCAATAACTGAAATATCTCAATTTTAGCAAAAGGGAGTGGAATACATGAAGAGAATACTGGACTCTGATTCCCCAAAAGCAAGACACTTGAAGTTTGCAGCTGCCTACAATCTTGGCAGAGCATATTATGAAGGATGTGGTGTGAAGCAGTCAACTGAAGAGGCAGAAAGGTAACAGCAGTCAGTAATTTCCCCAATCCTAAAATGATGTGTGTCACAAGCTTTGTCTCCGTTTTCTTAGGTTATGGCTTATTGCTGCAGACCATGGGAACCCAAAAGCAAGCGTGAAGGCTCAGAGTACTTTGGGAATGCTTTATTCTGTGTCAGTTCTAAAAGATCTGAAGAAGGTAAACCCCATTTGTACCTTTTACGAGTTCCAGTTATTTCTGCATGCCACAGAAAAAGCACACCAACATATTTGACTCTGAAAACTGTATTTTAAGTACTGCCAGGCGTTATCATCCATTTAAGCCCGTACGAGCAGATGGCCAGAATCCCTCCTTTTGGCTCACCTGAGACTGCCACACTAGATGTCTTTTCTTCGTGTTTTTGTTTTGTTTTGTTTTTTAATTGGGGCTCTGGGGGAGATGGATAGAATGGATTAAAGTTTGTCAGCCTTGGTACCCTTCAAAAATCAACCAGGTGTCACTGACTGACAGCTCTGACAGTAAACTGATGCAGGTTTAAAAGCTTCATGAGGAACCTGCATATTGTTACGTACATGCACTTGGTACAGGCTGGTTAATGTAAAAGCTTTTATGGAAACTATGCTCCCTCCCAAAAAAAAGCAGTGGCAGTGAATATGTATTCCACCTTTGTGCCTCTTGTTTAGGCCTTTTTCTGGCATTCAGAAGCATGTGGAAATGGAAACCTGGAATCACAGGGAGCACTTGGTGTTATGTATCTTTATGGACAAGGTATACGTCGAAACATTAAGGCTGCTTTGGAATGTTTGCAAGAAGCAGCTGAACGTGGAAACATCTATGCTCAAGGCCATCTTGTGGAATATTATTACAACAGAAAATTTTACTCAACGGCTGCTGCAGTAGCCAGAAGGTGAAGTTAATTTCTCTTTATTTTTTTAATTCTTTATGTAAGGCCACAGAACTTGGATTCAAATGGTGAAGTTCATACTCCCATCTCTCAAACTGAAGAGATGTTTGAGATAATGAATTACAAGACCTCATCATTAAAGAGGGAATAGCAAACCACACACAAAATTAATACTATAAGGTTCTCAATTATTCAGTACGGTTAGAACCTTCCTGGTTAATGTAAAAACCTTGAACTAGGCTCCAAAGCAGACCAAGCAGAAGCTCACACTCTACCCTGCCTCTTCCCATCATCTCAGTCTACAATGTGCTCTGGGCTCCTGCCTTCGCCATTGCCTTTTAAATGCCTGCAAGAACTCTTCCATTCTCCACATCCGCCATCTCAGTGGTTTCTACCCACTGCCTTCCAGCCCATTATTTCCTTGTGCTGTGGCTCAACAAGCTTTGGTCTAGTTCCACATCCCATACAGGACCATGGTGGGATGCTGCAGCAAGCACTGAGCAACACGGCCCAGGATCTAGGAGTAGGTGCTGCATAGTGCCAAGTTACCACCCTTCAGGTTTTCGTCAGCTGGTGCTCAAGGAGCTGCATACTATATAACTGTGGTTAAGCTATTAAACAGGCAGCTGCAGAATGGTGTAGAGGCAGTGTCTGAGATACAGCTGGGCAACCTCCACTGACCCTTCCACAACTATCACGGGGCGTTTGCCCCTCCTACCTGCATACTCTGGAGTGGTTTGTGTACTGCAGAAATAACAACTTCTGGCACAGGCTGCAATATTAAATAAAACAAGCCTGGATCAAGCATCTGTACCTTGAATTAGTCGTGGAGAAAAAAAGGCAATGCTGGTACCAGTTCTATAGCTGCTGAACGGCACTTTTCTGTGACAAACCTCCAGAGCTGGCCAGATACGTTAGAAGTTTAATCTGTCAACTAGATTATTAACTTGCTGGAAACAAGCTGCAGAGAGACTGACTACTTGCACAAGCCCCACACAACAGCACTCATGGTTTTTGTGGTGTGTTTATGAAGCTGCAGCTGCCCTGCAATAAACAAGAAGCTGCAGCCCGTGCACGCCCCAGCATAGCAGCACCTCTGGTAATTCAGTTCAGCAATGAGCACTGTTTGCTATAGTCATTGCTGAACGGGATTGTTTTCTCTCTGAACTGCTGCTTTTCTGTCTCTTGCACTGCAAGCAGACTGATAGCTATTCAGTCTGGTCTACTTGTCTTGCTTGGAATGCATCTCCTCCAGTCAACGCTGCACATCAATTATTTGGACAAGTAAACAATGCATTTCATCAGCTGCAATTGTGATTGCAGAAAATAGCCATGAAATCCCCTGCTACAGCCAGAAATGACAACTTCCAAGCCAAAAGATACTGCCACCATACTTCAGAGTTCCACTTAACTGGGATTGTAGGTTGGCCTTGAGGCAAAAATCTCACAGTTGTTCAACCAGCACCACTTCTGCTACAATTTGTGCTCACTTTGTTCACACCAACAACACTGTGTGTTATTTAGTGTACAAACATACAAACATTATGTGACTACATACAGTATAGCCTTGCCTAATAGTTGGAGTTTGGGTTAGCTGCTGATGCTTCAGTTTTGTTACCTCGTACAGTTCTACTTACCCATGTGGTATGTTCTTGAAGCCAACTGTGCTGAACTAGAATTTCTGCCTGACTTGACTGGGTATTATTTGCATCAGCATCCCACTGTGTATCTTTTCAAAAGGAAGGCAAAAATGCTATATATCAGAAAAGAGAAAAGAGGTAATAGGTTACTGATACTATATTTGAACTAGTAAGTCCTTAGGGTTTTCTTCTCTTGTGTTACTGTATTTGTTAATGGGACCAAAGTAGGTGGGAAAACATTACTCTCAACACATTCAAGTGATTTATCAGGTGCTGACTTGCAGAGGGTTAGTTCAAAACAGTCTTTCATAAACATTGATTTATAAAGAGTAGCTAAAAACTGGAAAGACTTGTGCTTTCCTTTCATTTTTCTGTCAAGGCTGTGACTTTTTGACACAACAAAAAACTAAATGTATGAAGAAGCATTTAATTAGTGTTTGTTATCTGGAAAGGATTTGGGGCTCCAGGGTTTCTGTTTTAAGACTAACAGAAAATACAATCAATTCCCACTTAGCAACTGTTGTGTCTAATATTATAGTAACAATACTGGGTAATTACAGCCTGAGAGTTAGAACAATGTTCACTTTGTCCCTCTAATTCTTAAAACGGTTCTTAGTAAAAGCAACATGCTGAAAACAAGGACAGCAAGCAGACAGATGCATGTAGAAGAAAATAATTGAGCTGAAAGAGTTGTAAGCACTTGTCCTAAGTGGGTCTTATAACCTGAAGCTCTTGAGAATGTCCAAGACGTCTATATTACTATGATTTTCCAATATCCTAGAAAGAACTTTGAATTTTAGAATCATAAAACCATGGAATGGTTTGGGTTGGCCCTTTCAAGGTCATCTACTTCCAACCCCACTGCTGTGGGCAGAGATGTAGATATGGTTGCTCAATTATATTAAATAAGAGCTTTGACTTTCTTCCACATGTACATTAATTTTTAACACATATTTAATATAATTATGGATCATTTTATATATAAAAGGGAAAACAGCATAAGACACACTGCTTTTTGTAACTGGTGGATACTTGTTTGCTATTTAATATCACAGTATTCAAATAAGACTAACTTCAAATCAGAGACAGAATAGGAGAATCCTCATCAGGCTGCTGAACACATGTAGGTTTCAGCTTCCTTCGGGTAATGATGCAAATGGAAATGAGGCATGGTCAAGTCATACATGAGCAAATTAAATTATTGCTTGGGATAACAGGAATTGACCTCATGCTGTAAATTCCACACCAGGGCTACAGCAAGTGATGACATCGAGATGCTGGCAAAGGTGACCAACTGTGTTCCTACATATGTAGCCAAGGGGGCTTCCATGGCTGCTTTCTACTTGGCCAGGTGCCTCCAGCGTGGCCTGGGTGTACAGCAAGATCAAGCTGCTGCCAAAAAGTACTATTCTATGGTAAGTTGGGAAAGTCTTACCACCTAATTTTTATCTCAGGAGGCTGAGGGATACCTTGGATTTGAGTCTTTAAACTTGCTATTTGGTTAAAGACTCCAAGATTATTTATATTAAAAAAAATAATCACTGAATCACAGAATGGTAGGGGTTGGAAGGGACCTTTAGAGATCACCTGTGGAAGAAAACACAGAGTAATAAAAATACATTGAAAATTACTAAAGATAGTATCATTATCTGCCCACTTGTTTCAGGAAACACCACAACAAATTCTGTGACTATCACCACCACAGAGAGCTTAGTAACTTGCACAATAAATCAACCGAGCGATTTGACTAATTCAACTGCTTTGCTGTCTGTCGTCCTCTCAAACAGGAAAATCATAGTTTTTCTTCTACTTTAGACTCTTAACAATTACAGCCTTCAATAAAAATACTTAAATAATTTGTAACTGTTTGTTATGCTTATGTTTGCATTTTTAGTAATAACAGAGGATCTACTGTTACTGATTCCCAGGGGAAAAGACAGGTCATATTTTTAAGTTCAAAGGTTGAAGTAAAGTTTATTGCTTGAGGAAAAAACACTCAGTAACGGCTTCTAGATTATGAATTTGCTAAATAATGCCAGTGACACCTAAAGGCACAGTCAAGGGATGACGATTATGCCAACTGAAGGGAGTGTAGTGAGACCGGATCTGTGCTTCAGAGAGTCTCTGTGATTTCTCTGTACATTCTGATGTCCAGCTCGGTGCAATACAAATAAATGGAGAATTATGTAGTTTGCTTGTTTAACTACCTGCTCAGGTGTGGTTTTGGTCTACCATTCTTAGATCCAGTCAGCTTTGAAAGAGCTGGGAAAGAGAAGTCAGGCTTTCCACAGGCAGTGGGTACTGTACAGATGATGGAAGTGAATGAAACAGATCCAGTCTGTAAGCAGATTTCTCTCTGACTGTGGAGCCAGCATGTGCCATAACAACAAACACAATAAAAAATAAACCCAAGCCTAACACTGCAGTCAAGTATGCTTATTTTAAATACTGAATTATTCTTACATGGCATCACAAACAGAGATTTAAAGCTGAAGATATCAACTCTTTAATATTTTAACAAGTTGGTTACCTCAGATGTCAACAAAACTTAAAGACCTTATTAATGTTATATTGACAACACACAATTTTGTTTTAGCTACAAAGTAGAACTTCTATTCTTTGTTTTCAAAGGCGTGCCTTCTGGATCCTGCTGTTGCTTCTGACCTTGAACTGGCAGCAAATCTTGGGAGAATTTAGAGTTTCCTTTGTGACTGGTATAAAAATGTATTTCCTACAGTAAAACATCTTTAATCTCGTGAAATCAGACTGTTGATCACTTATTACTGCTTGCTTTTCAACTTACTCTAAATTATTATTTGAAGCAGCGTACTGATTCTTTTTTACCTAAAAAAAAACCGAAAACCACACATACCTCACCAAGATGAGGCAAAGGCAGACATTTTGAAATGGTGCTGAAGACTTAAGGTTTAAGAACATAGTGCTGGGTCAGATGTCCCATCTTCTTTGTGGCACACTGCTATATAGCACCCAAATCAAACCAAAACCAAATAAAAATGCTTGTATCCATTTCTGCATTCTCAGTATTTAAACATTAAATACTGTGAAAAGCTTGAACCCAAACCTGTCTATAGTTTTCACATAAAACCCACTCACTGGTCACGACTACTTTTTACATCTTTACCTTTGTTAGTGGTGAGTATACTTTTACAAGCTTTTCTAATGCATCTAGATCTACTTGGGCGTCTTTAACACATTTTACTCTTAGACTGTAGAGACTGGCCTGTATGACACTAAGCTTTACAGCTCAAACCATGTTAACATCCAAAAGTAGAAAAGGTCACTCAGAGGACTACGGAAAAACCCCATTAGTATGGAAACATCCAATGACCATGTCCTCTGCATGAGGCCTGTTCTCCTCTGGTCCTTCTCCGTATCACCTTTAAGCTGCCTCTGCATTAGAAATAGTTGAATTGGCTAGGAGTGTGTATGCCTGAGCAACGTCACGCTGAATCTTTGTCATGGTTTGACATGACAGCCTTTTCTGGTAAGGGGGAAGGGGCTGTAAAGATGGCGCCTGTAAGAAGTTGTTTGCAACTCTCCCCAACTCTGAGCCAGACCCACGTCTGGGGCTGAGCCAATTAGATGCCTCCACGATCACTTTTTAAGAAGAAGCTGGAAGAGGAGGTGG
>WBNH01006194.1:20754-79558 GCA_013401255.1 Urocolius indicus | reverse complement strand
CTTGTAGAATAAACTTTCCTACTTTCCTCTCTAAGTCGAGTACTGGAGTTTGTTTTGCCCGGAACCGTAATTGGCAGTGAGCTCTCCCTGTTCTTGTCTTAATCCACAACAACCTTGCTTATCTTTTTCCTCCCATTTCGCTGGGGCCTCCACCATCCTAATGAGGGTGGGGGTGAATGGGAGCACCGAGCAAGGGACTGTCGTGGTGCTGCTGTGCTAGGTGGGCCAAACCACGACAATCTTCTATCAACAGATACTTTGATTTACCACTAGCAAGTTCTACCGATTGCTCTGGTAAGCCTGCATATTTCTAAATACCTGTTTGCTAGTAAAATTGTATGTGCAGAATTTGGCTTGCTTCTTAGGACTATGCTGTGTCTTGAAAACCTTCATGAAAGGGTTGGAACAGAAGGATGGTTGCTACTAAAAACAGTGAATTAAATGCAGCACATGGAGTTTAGGTACCTTATGATGTAGCCAGTCTCAGCTGCAAGTTGTTTTCCTAAGAACACAACTGTACTGAATTTTAAAGAAAATACCAAGTGTCACCTAGGGATTTTTGATGATGTTTAATTATTTAGATGTGCATTAAGACCATATTTACATATCTTTACATAAATTAAAAAAAAAAAAACCACTGAAGACATAGTTTTCTTTCCTTGTATAAAATAAGGGAAAGATTTGAAGGTTGTTTGAAGTCAGGGTATTGGAATAAAACAGCCCTGAGTAATATCAGGGAAGTTATGTGAATGGTTTAATTAAATGTCTACTTCATCATTCATAGAAGCAATTCATAAGCACTAATCTCTGAACTAACACTGAACACAGGCATTCTGTAAGGACATACCAGTTTACAATACGTATTTTCGACACAGACTTCAAAGTAACGTCAATGCTCCTTATGAAATTAGTGCTGCCAAACTCATTCATTAGTTGTCAGTACAGCCTCAGGATCAAGTACCGCAATCCAGTTGGGTTATTTATTGCTTACAAATGCTTCAAACTATGGGAAATCTTTGGTAAAAACAAAATTGGTAAAATTTTCACAATAGCTTTACATGTAGTATTGCACGACAAGGCTTCTTCAATACACAAGAAAAAAAGGAATGCTCAGATCCTCAGTGAGGAGTTTAGAACTGTACAACATTCATTAGTTTACCACTATAAGCAAAATTGCTTTTCATAAATGTTTAAAATATTTTCTGGTTTCTTTGAGCTTATATGAACATTTATTTTTCAATCTATATTTGAAACAGAAGAGTAGTCAAATAGAACAATTTAAATAAAAATTGGCAACTATACAGCATCGTTTTGTCTACCCTACTACAGCATCAGATCTTTTCAAGTCTGTTACTTCACAAAAAAAAAAACTCAAGAGGAACAAAAAAATGCTAAAAATAATCAGAGTCCTCAGCCCTCTATGGAAAAGAGGAAAATAAGTTTCATGTCTATTATTGGACATAGACATTTCTCTAGTGGTCCAATTGTGCAGATTCAAACCTAAGTAGCATTAAGCTGCTCTAAATGAGCTCTTAGCTCAGGACACAGTTCAGTCAGCAGCAGTTCCAGCAAAACCTGGAAAACACAAGAGAGTTAAAGATGAGCACAGGAGCCAAATGGGCATTTCTTGCTCCTTTCTGTCACGTTTAGAGCATCACAGCTACTGCAAGCACACAGGGTCCCTCTAATCATCACTTGTGCAATTACTTTTTCTTCATCCCAAAGCATGATTGTGGACTATGGGAATATGAAAGATATGAAAGGCAATATGGGAAATGAAAGAAGGCAAGTGCCGTGGGCAGCCACTTCCAGACAGGGATATCCCACCCATCTAAGCTAGTACTGTACTTTTCTATTTATTTATCTTTATGATGGAAAAAGTTACTTGCACATGGAACAACAGTCCATTGTAAATCCCTGCAAAAAACACACACCCCAGGCTTTAATACTAAGTGAGCAGAGCTCAGCAACTAACAGGATTATAAAGTTAAAAGGTCACTCTTCTGGTTACTCACATAGAGTAGATGCTTGTTAGCCTTTCTTTCTTGCAAGGCATTGAACACTTTCACCACACCGTGACGAGCATTTTGTTGTCCAACAAGACTCTGCAGAGTATCTGCAACAAAAGTACAGTCCCCATTCACCAGTCTTTTAAAAACACACAGGTAACTTAGGTCATAGGTTAAAAAGATACCCTTATTCTCAAGTTCCCCAAGTTAAATTACAGCATATGCACCTAAACTAGAGCATTTTAGGTGTTTTAATATGATCTATGGTATGCCTTTTTGGTAGTTCACCTTGCAGAGTCAAGTCTCATCTTGTACGTTATTAAGCCATTCACTTAAATGCACCTTCAGCCACGAAGACATAATTCCTACAACAGTTAAAGCACAGTTGGCACTTTAATTGCCTCTCAATCTTTTCAGAAGATACTTCCCACAAAAATTTTCTTATCTGCTTACTGAGTCAATCATTTCAATTTTGGATTACATTAGAGAAGTGATCCACTGCTTCGTCGTTAAAGTACATTCAGCTACGTCCTGATGTACCTCTCCAAAATCAGAAACAAACAAACAAGACCACAAACCAACAATGGAAGGCTATTATAGGTTAGGTGTGTGAGTATGTAATGGAGAGAGTAAATGGAGGGTTGTTTACACATCAAATGATGAATATATTACATGCATGGCTGTTGCTATTTTTGCAGCAGTTGATTGAACAGCCTAATGCTTGGAAGTGTGAGATATCTCTGTGGAGCCATAAAATAGTTCATTAAAGTACACTCTATTCAGATGAAGGGGAGGGAAAAAGTATTCAAGCTACATGTAAATGCATTTCCAAGGGCTAAATGGAATTACTTCTGTTCTTCCAAGTTAAATGCCTTTGTGTTTACGTGATCTCTGAAGATTAGAGCTATGGAGCTGGACAGCCTGTGCTGTGAATAGGACACAATGGAGGATCTCAGAAAGGTGACCAGAAAACCACATGCTGAAGAGGGAGCTGCCTGGGCTTGGGGTGTCAGGGCAGGCAAAGGGAAGTACTGGAAACCCCACTCAATCTAGGGTGCTTCTGTCAGGCTGTAGGTGTCTCTAACATTCAGTGCCCTGAAAGTTCTTATCAGAAATGGACAGCAACACGCAATGCTGATGGCACGGGAAGATCTCCCTCTTCAATTTTCAAATGTAAGAGGATAAAGTAATCGGGGTGGAACCACTGCTATTTGCTCTTGAGAACCAGCAGGGAGAGTCCTGTCTTAACATAGGTTTATGTGCAAAAGTACAGCAATACCGGAATTTGCATCCACAGTAATACCCGAACCCATGCCCTTTACCAGACAGACAGGAGAGGCAACAAAAAAGGGCCAGAATTATAGTTATTTATGTAAACAACCACACCTTACAACTCTACAGAAAAATACCTAAAATGCATCAGCATAGTATTTGATTGACCAGTTTCCTTACTAGTTACTTAATCTGCGATTGAGTAGAATTAAAGTGATCTCACCTGGAATGTTTTCAAGTAGTTTTTGCTGTGCTCTCTGTTTTGTCTCTTGCTTTTGTTCGTCGCTCTTGGCTCTTGGTGGCGGAGCTAACTTTCCATTTGGCCAAAAAGCATCTCGAAACACACCAATGTAGTAAACAAGCATTGCTTCACTAAACATCCAGTGTACAGTGTCACGGATTTGCCTGTAAAGAAGTGTAGAAGGGAGCACATCAGAGCTGGTCTTTCACATTTTGTGCAGATTAATTCTTTTTACTCCTGAAAGTAAAAAAAAAGTAGTAGAAAGTAGCAAAAAGTAGCAGAGAGCAATGAAAGTAGTAAGCAGTACAAGCAAGGCTTGTTTTCACACCATTAACCAAATGCATCTGAGCTGATTTCACCAGCATCACAGCAAGTTGTATTCAGCTCTGAGTGCTCTGCGAACTAGGTCAGTCCAGATACCTGACCAAGGTGTGGAGAAGGCTACGTTTCCATGTAAACCACAAACATGTATTACGTATTAGAAGTATCACACTGAAACGTGTATATATTTCAAGGATGGGCAGTACAAAGGCTCTACTGGATAAAGACATAAAAATCATCTAACTAACTGTAACGAACTCCAAACTAATTGCACACACAGGTGTGCCTGGGGAATAAAAAGAAATGAAGTTTTGATAAAGGCGCAGTAAGATTCCCTCACAGATACCAACAGCATGTTATGAAGGGTTTATAAAGAGAGACAGCAGCCTCCCCCTGCAGCTCGAGGTGCTCACTGTAGCCTGAAACAGCAGAAAGAGCCCAAGGAAGACAGCAGACTATCCGTTCACCAGGTGCCAGTTGCCTGACGTTCTATCACTTCTTGTCCGATATACCATTATGTAACATACATGAGAAGTTTTAAAGCACATCCTGGCATGTGCAGATCTAGTCACTGTCTGGATGAGGGAACAGACTGTTTTGCTGTAGAGCACTTTTACAACATTCTTCTGACCTATGATACAGCTTTCCACATGGCAAGTGTGTACAGACACACACACACACACACACACGTACAGGTTTCATTTTATCAATTACTGGTTCTCATCATGTTTAAACATTATTTATTTCAAGTCGATTCAGACAAGTATGTATTTGGTTTGGAAGAAACTACTTAAAAAAAGAAACCCAGTTTCACATCTAGCAAAAATGGGACTTCATGGGACTGCAAGATAAAGCACAAACTAATAAAAGCCATTCACAGCTAGGCTGCTCAGGAAAAGAGGACAGCAAATCATTTTTTTAATACTTATATATGTATATTTTTATATACACACAATAAAATAAATCCTATGAAATACTGGGCTCTTCCAAAAATCAAAGCCCAACTTGGGAGAAAAAATAAGGAAAAAGATAATTCACGTATCTGTGTCTTCTCTAACCAAAATAACATATTTGCAGATTAGGCTATGGAAAACAAATGCAGGTTATGATACACAACAGAATGTCCACATTTCTTAAACAATTCTGCTTTCAGCCTTTTTTTTCCCCTCACTCTAACAGCAACGCAGGTTTGGTTAAAGTAACAGCTACTTACTTGTTGATAGTTCTTCCAAAAGTGACTTGTACTAGTGCAATTAATGTTTTCCTGACCCACTTGAACACTAGAACAATGAAAAGAGACAGACAACGAAGAGCGAGAGGTTAATAACATCAGGGAACCCACCATCATGTCCAAAAACGTCCTCCTCAAAACCATCAACCCCTACAGCAAACATATCTGTCACATTCCTTCATAAGATTCCACTGATTGTATGTGGATCTCATGTTTATTGACTGCTTTCCCTGTACTTTCCGTGATATGGTTTTTAAATCTTGTGGATTACATACACAGATCTCTAATATGCATTTGCAGTTTATACTGTAAACTTCCATGTTTAAGAATATTACAAGTTTTCTGAGCCATACAGCTACCACCCATCATCCTTTTTCTACTAGAAAATAGAAAACCCTTCAAAACTGACACTCCTCTCATACCTATGGGTAATGTTGTTCACACGGCAGCAGCATTCAAATTCTGAAAACATCTTCACTCAAATAAACCATGCAGTTAGCTTTTAATGCCAAATAAAGGAACCAAGTATGACTGTTCCCTAGTAATTATGGGTTAATCTTTCTTTCATGCTGTTCATCAGCACGAGAAGGTCTATATTTGGAAGATACATCTGCCATTTTTGGAAGGTGCTGCATTTCCTAATAGTTACCCTGTAAATAATTTTCTAGAGCATCAAGTGCCGCTTCACATTCAAATAGAAACAAAAGTAGGGGTTTTTTTTATTACCATCAGTCAGTTATGTAAAGGAGGATGAAAAGAAATGTAGTACTGAAAGATGCCACCATCCTAGCATCTTTTCCACCATACAAACTGAAACGCATACATAATACTTAAAATGGACATTAAAATCATGTTGCTTTGCCAGGGGCACATTGTGCAAGACATCTTTCCTTCCTCACAATTCATACACTCTAACACGTAGTCATTTACAGAAAGCGTGGGTTTGTACTTTTCTGGGTTTTCCAGATTTCTTTTTTTTAATGGAAAACTTAAGAATATTGAATGCAAACGCTCTCCTCTCTCAGTCACATTTTTACTACCACATTATATTGGAATTTCACTTTTGAATGAAAGCACCACAGTTATGAATTACTGAAGAACAGCTCTGTTACAAATACAAGCACACAGATTATAAGAATGTTTTCGCTTAGTGAAAAAGCTGAAAAATAGTAATTGCAAAGTGCCCAAGATTTCTTGGCCAAGAGATTCCACTAGCAAATAAGCAGGTTTACAGCTTACTTCCTCGCAGCTCAAAAATCTCTCCAATCAGCATGAAACATGGTTCAGCAAGAGAGTCCCTTTTCCCATCCACCTCTTCTCCATAGTCCGACAGGTCACTATCTTCTTCTGTTTCTTCCTAGGAAGACAGACACACAACATGGCAATCACTGCAGTTCCCCATCTCTTCCAGAAATAGATGAGTTATGTAAGGAGGAGATGGCACTCAGATGTGCAAAGCAACTGCAAAGCCTCCTCTGACACAACACCCACGAAGGACATCCAGGATGGGGAGTCAGGCAGCTGGAGGTGTTTGCAATGCAAGCAGCCAGGGAAAAAGGGAGAGAATCTGGTTCTTGAAGGTAGCTGGCTCCCCTGGAGAGCTGACGGTGCTTGCACAGCTAAAGCCACTCAACGGGATCAGGCACCAGCAAGTTGTCCTTGTACTAAGCCAGGAATAAAACCCATTAACTAGTACCAGTGCCAGGCAGAAACACAATCATAGAATCACAGAATCTCACTGGCTGAAATGGACCTCGAAAGACCATCTATTCCAAACCCCCTGCCAGAGTGGTGACACTAAGTGACTTGAGGATGCCCAAGCTCAGTGTACTGAAGGGAGTGATCAGAATAGACTCACAGGAATGAGTCTGAACCACTTCAGTTTTAGTGATGTAATTTACTGAAAAATGAAGAGCAGATAGCAGGTTGTTTCTCAGTGTCATGAAGACCTGCTTCAGCATCAGGATTACAGGACCTTCCATTCCTGATGGCAGCCAGCATATCCCTTTTTTTCTCCTGGATCTGCCCCTGTCTCATCTGTGCTTAGCACAAAGGCCACAGTGCTGGAGACTGCATCCCCCACACCATGGACCTCTGTTTCAGTTCCCCAGGCTCTCGTTCAGGATGGCCAGAATGGTGTGCAGACACATCTTTTGCTTTGCTTTTCCCCCTTCTTATCATCTAGTCAAACCTGCTTCATGGCTCAATTTCTCTTGCATTATTTTGGTGTCTTGCTTGGCACTGTTGTCATGGTCACAACCTTTCAGTCATCCCTTGCCTGTCATTTGCACCCTGCTAGGCAGAGAGTACCCTACAGCATCTCAGCTGTACATCACTTTGTCTTGCTCCTTCCTCACACCCTCCAAATCCCATCTAAAGCCCTTTATTGACTTTGGGTACATTTCCAGTCCCTGAATTTTCTCCAGGCATGTTGCGTATTCCAGCACTTATCTTCCCACATCACATGTGGCATTTCCTCTAGCACTGCTCAAGATGCTGTTATTCTCCTGATTACCAGAAAAAAAAAAAAGAAGAAAAAACCTCCCAGCACTGAAGTGTACTGTAAATGTCCACATAGACTCCCCTGTTCACCAACTTCCACAGCTTGATGAGTCCTCAGCTATTAAAGTGTTCTGCTAATGTCAGGCTAAGCTGTGACCTAGGGCAGGGAACAAAAAGCCACACCGTACTGACAAGCAATGTCACACAAATCATTACCTATCTTGCCACACAGGCACACAAATTCACTGACAATAAAGAGTTTTCTCCAGGGACACACTCTAGAGCAAACTCCAGTCCTGCTCACCACCTTCGTCTGGTCAATAGGCTTCTTAGCCCTTCATTGTTTTAATTATTCCAGAAATTATGCTTTATTTAATTGTTCACAGTGGACATCATTCCATATTTGCATTAAGAATTTGGGCAACAGAACAGAAAACAGGCTTGCTGAATTTGCAGATAACATTGCTGAATTTGTAGTTGAGCTCCCAGGGTGTAGTTTGATAAAGACGGATGTAAAGCAGCAATAACTCGCTGTGTAAATGCAGGAAATTAAACAACTGATACTGGTAAGACTACAGAAAAAGATCTGAGGGCCATACTGCTCTGGAAAAGGTAAGGGTCATACCATGATGTTTAAGCACAAACATTGATTATATGACATACAAACACATAGATATAAAAATTATTTTCATACATGGGAACAGAAAAACCTATTGGGAATGTCACATTTCACATTTTAGTCACCACATTTTCAAGAAAAACATGGATAACTGGGTAAGTCCACAGCAAAACCCTAAGAACTAAACAAAACACAATCTAACAAAAACCAAGCAGAAATTGGGGCTGCTCAGTCTAAGAAAAACAGGAATTCAAGACAAAAAGGAAAGTAGTGACTCCTGCTAACTGAGATGATCCTAACCCAAACTGTTCTATGCTTGCTGCAGACAGGACAAGAGCTAGCTGGCTAAAGAGTCACAGAATCAGACAGTCTTAAGGGTTGGAAGGCATGTTGTAAGCTCATCTAGTCCAACTCCCCTGCCAGAACAGGTCACACAGGAACTTGTGCAAGTGGGTTTTGAATGTCTCCAGAGAAGGAGACTCCACAACACATCTGGGCAGCCTGTGCCAGTGCTCCATTACCCTCATAGTGAAGTTTTTCCTTGTGTTTCTTTGGAACCTCTTATGTTCCAGCTTGTACCCATTGCCCCTTGTCCTGTCATTGGCCATCATTGAGAAGAGCCTGTCTCCATCCTCCTGACACCTGCTCTTTACATATTTTTAAACATTCATGATAAAACCCCTCAATCTCCTCTTCTCCAAGCTAAAGAGCCCCAGCCTTTCATAATAAGGGAAATGCTCCACTCCAGCACCTTGGTGTCCCTGTGCTGGACTCTCTCCAGCAGTTCCCTGTCCTGCTTGAACTGAAGGAGTCAAAACTGGGCACAATATTCCAGATGGGGTCTCACAAGGGCGAGGAGCGGGGGGCGGGGAAGAACCTCTCTCTCGACCTACTAACCACATTCGTTCTAATACATCACAGGATGCCATTGACCTTCTTGGCCACAGCAGCACATTGCTGGCTCATGGTCACCCTGCCATTCACCAGGACCCCCAGGTCCCTTTCCCCTGTACTATTCTCTAAAGGAGATTTAAGCTAGAAAGGAAGAAAAGGTTTCTAACCATGAAGATAGCTGAGAATTGGGATAGAGAACATCAGTTACCAGAGGTTCAAAAACACATTAGACAAACGTGTACCAAGACTTTCACCAGCAGAGTCGAGTCTGCTTCAAGCAGCAAAGTAAATCAAATGATCTCTCTGAGGTCCCTGTTCTATTTTTCTGCTGTTCAGTGGCTCCCTTATTTAGAAAATACAATGAGAAGTGTAAATTCTTACACTCCAGTGCATTTTCTGTCCATTAACACTTCATAAACCTAAAAATCTCTAGACCATATCAATGTCATTTTTTTTCTCTGATTTGGTTTTGGTCTTGAGAGCTAAGAAATATGTTCTAAAGCCAGCCCTGTCCAAGGAGCTGTATATTTAAGAGATCTGAAATTGCAACAATATCTAATCCTGAAAACAGCGCTCGAGATAATACAGTTGTTCCTACACATATTTGGAAAACATGAGATGAGATGAGATGAGATGAGATGAGATGAGATGAGATGAGATGAGAAAGGCAAAGAGAGAGAGAGTTGTAAAAGAGCATTCTCTTCTACAGAGTCCAAAATACTAACTAAACCAGGAATTCTTAGTTACAAAGAGAACACAACTCTTAACAGCTTTGTAATGTGTGGTTTAACACAACTAACTTCATTAATGACCTTGTACCAAATGGTTTATTCCTAATTTAACTGCTTTTAAACAGTATAAAACATACTGACATTGGGCAAGACTGAGCTGATCTAAAGCACACACCGAAAGAAAAAGGTGTCCAGAAAAATGAGAGCTGATCTCAGATCACCTCACAACTTCCCTCCCTGTACTTAATTTTATAATTATTTTTAAACTAGAACAAATGTTTGCCATACTCATTCAGAGGCTCCAACGATTTCTTACACTCACTCCATCTACGTTCTGTTATCTCATCTTACGTTTAAGCTTAGGGGAGGGAGAAAGAGGAGAGGGAAGACGGATGTGAAATGATTTTTCACATCAATTTTTCACGGTGCACGGTGTAACATAGTCTAGGTAAAGCCTTATAGTCCCATAAGTAACAGGTTAAGAAATAGTATTAAATTTAAAATGAGTAAAAAGCAACCACATTCTCTGGGCATTTTTTTGCTGTACCTCCTTCAGTTTCACAGTAGCAGTTGCTTACCTTCTGCTTCATTTCTTTCTCTCTCTCTCACGCATTCTCATTACAAAGCCCCTCTCCTTCTCCCATATTTCCTAACTGTATCCTCCTAGACACTCACATGATACAATATATATGCAGTCTGGCTTTTTTACTGAGGATGTTTTTCAATTAGACAGAAAAATACAAATAGCTTTATGTTTCTAGGTAAAAGCAGCATAAAAGCCTAACAGTCACTTTAGTGAAGAAACTTTTTTTTTTTTAGATTGTAGTACTTCTATCAAAGTTGAAAATGAGTTAATCAAACTTCCTTTACATTATTTTACTCTGAATGAGACACACAGCATCTAGGTGTAAATACAGTCAGAGCTATTCTTAAAAATGAATATATGTAGGATTTTCTTATTCCCAAGAGATGGAAGACCATGTTTTTGCCTATTAACAGGTTAGAACTATACAAGTTCCCTAGATTCCATTCATCCACTACAAACAACTACAGCATCTCATTTCGTATAGTGTGTACCTAAACAGGGGAACAGAAACAGCTCCTTGGAGCCTGCATATCTGTAATACGAGCCACACAGAACACAGTGCCATAGAACTATGGTCAATTTTAGTCAAGAAGCTATTTTAATCACTTATCTATTTTTTGCTGCATTTTGAAAGACAAGAGGTTCTTTATGGCTTAATATCAAATTCTCCAAACAGTTTGCTCACATGGGCTCCCATCTGTATTTGTGAATTCCCTCAATGAGCCTGTACCATTTGCCAAAATTCCTTGACAAAAACTGAGCCTTGCTTCAGAAGATGTCCAGAAATTAAAGACACACAGCTCTTTGCTGTCAAGAGAAACTTCTTAAGACGGAATCATTCTACCTGTCAAAATCTCTGAAATATACATGTGGAGCACACAAAATGGGAAATTCTGCTGTAAAAAAAGTGGTCTCACTCAGAATGCAATTTATTTGTGACAGGTAACACATTTGCCTATACAGATTTATCAAAGGGTAAGAAACTTATCAATAAACACCTTTAAAATTAATAGAGAGCTCTTATTTATGACTCTTTGTTCACTTACAGGGAATTAAAAACTATCTTTGGAAATGCTCTCCAGTGTTATCTGCCATTCAAATGGATTTCTCCCTGCTTACTTTGGATAAGTAATTAAATTTGAGAAGATTACTTTTCTACCACTTACCTCCTGATGAGAAAATAAATCGCCAGGAAGCCGTTCTAGAAATGAGGAGAGTGAAAAAGTTGACTTCTTTCCTTGCACATCAATAACTTTGAGATGCTCTGGGGAAGGGCTCAAGAAGGCATAAAGTGCTTCACTCTGGCAGAGTCTTTCATCAGAGAGCAATTTCTGTGAAAGGAAAATACACATCAGTTGAAGAAACAACATATTAATTATTTCTGGTTAAAAACATGACGTGTCAGGCCATCCAATAAAACTGGTTAAGACATGGCACAGAGGTAGAAGAGAAAAAAAATCCACGTCTCACAAATATAATTGAAGACTTTAGGAAGCAGTTCTACAGTATTACAATCAGCAAAATTAAAGTTTTTAACCCTACAACTTCATTTTTAAATGTAGAAAGTTCTAATTTGTAATAGATCTGTTGTGAAGTGTAGGAAAAAGTGGTAAGTACAGGAGCCATTATTTACAATTTCTTAATTAATGAACATAGAAATTAACTTACCACTAGAGGAATGGTCACTATCACCCAAACTCACTTTGACATTTATAGCATCAACATCTGACCTATTCGCTCTACACTCTCTCTTTAGTCAACAGTCACTCCAGAGACATGACTCAATGTTTAGGCATCTGATGTTTTTCTCTTTGTTTTCTTACCTGCAAGAAGTTATTAAGCTGGTTCTTGGATTTCTCCATGAATTTCTGGTCCACAGATTTGAAGGGCAGCTTGCTGAGGGAAGGCAACTGAACTTTCTTTAGCGATGGAAAACACTGTGTAGGAGAAAGGGGAGCTCACTTACCATACTTATGCAGAAAAACATGGGTAGTTCAGAACAAAAAGACTCCTTTGTACTCACATCTCCCTCACCCCTCTCAACACCTCAAAAAATATCTTCCCTCACCCACTACGGGCTGACACATGTAAACCCTTTCCTTTCACATCACCATAATTATCTATTCCTTACCAGACAGAAAGGTTAAGGCACTGTAAAAACAAAACATCCCTGTCCCCAAAAGCTGTCTTGTCTAATACCTCTCCGGAAGCCACAGACAAAATCTAATGTTTAAAGCAGGCTCTTGCACAACAGTGCAGAGCACATAACACTTGGACGTTGGGTTAGTCCGGTGAAAACATCCATTATAAAGCAAATCTTTAAAAATACTCTGAACAAGTTTCATAAGCATCTGGCACAGGATGGAAAAATCGTGACAGACTACTAGTGCTAAAAGCCAAAAGGCTTGAAGGAAAACTGGCAATATTGAATTTTTATCTGGTTTTCCCCTCTCCAGTCACCACTGAGAAATGGTGATTTGCACCTGCTCCCTCCTCTAACCGAGATTCGTACCTCACTGAGTTTCCGGTGGAGGTTTTGAAACTCACTCAGCTTCCTGGGAACTGTCCAGTTCTTAGCTTCAGCTCCACCAACTTCTTGTAAACTGACCATGACAGAGTAACAGGGCACTTGTTCTCCATTCTCTTCTAAAACCTTGTGGGGAAGAAACCAACATATAAGATACACTACTTAAATTTGAGGACCAGCCCCAGTTATCCAGCTAACCCCTCCTACACATTACATACAGCTTTGTCACACTGTCCACCAAATCTCTCTGACACGCCCTCTTCAAACAGTTGTGTAGTGGGTTTGTGTGGCCAGGTTTTGGTAGCAGGGGGTCTACAGAGGTAGCTTCTTTAAAAAAAACACCAAAGAGCTGCCAGAAGCTTCCACTGTAGCTGGTAGGACTATTGACAGTCAATTCTAAGATGGACCCACCACTGACCAAGGCACGGTTAATTAGTTATGGAGGTAACACCTCTGTGAACAGTGTATTTGAGAAAGGGATGAAGTTGCTGCACAGGTGGCAAAGCTGAAGCAGAAGGGAGTGAGAATGTGACAGCAACATCTTTGCAGACACCAAAGTCAGCGGAGAAGGAGGTGGAGGAGGCATCCAGGCAATAGAAGAGAGATTCCCCTGCATCCCGTGGTGCAGTCCATGGTGAGGCAGACCCTGTCCCTGCAGCCATGGGAGGCCACGGGGAAGGAGAGATTCACCTGCAGCCTGGGGAGGATCCCACACCAGAGCAGATGGATGCCTGAAGGAGCCTGTGACCCTATGGGAAGCCTGTGCAAATTGCTGGCAGGACCCAGGAACCCATGGAGAGACGACCTCACGCCAGACCAGGTTTACTGTCAGGACTTGTGGGGGAATCACGTTGGAGCAGTTCATTCCTGAAGGACTGTTTTCCCCACGAATGAGACCCCCAGTAGAGCAGTTTGTGAAGAACTGTGGCCCACGGGAAGGACTCACTTGCGAGAACTTTGTGGAGGACTGTCTGCTGTGGGAAGGACCCCACACTGTAGCAGTGGGAAGTGTGAGGAGTGCTCCCCTTGAGGTGAAGCAGCAGCAAAGACTCATTCCCCTGTGCTGCTGTGAGGGAGGAGAGAGGGTACCAGGAAGAAAGGGGCAGGGGGAGTATTTTAAGATTTTTTTTAATTTCTCATTTCCCTGTTTTGTTTTGATTGTTTGTTAATAAACCAAACCAAGTCCCCCCAAATTGTTTTGCTCATGACAGTAATTGGTGAGTGAGCTTCCTGTCCTTAGAGTGACTCTTGAGCCCTTTGTTACATTTCTCTCCCCAGTACAGTTTAGGAAGGAGAGCTGGTGAGCACCTAGCACCCAGCCAGGGCTAAACCACCACAAACTATCTGTAGTATTTCAGTTTTTAAGGTACCTACCATGTAGCTTTCCAACTGTTTACCAATACTCCGTCTGTCCCATCTGCATTTTCCTGACTCTTCTCCCCTTATTCCTGCCCTGCTTTCACAGTGTTTGTTCTCAGGTCCAGCAACAGGCCAGCCACAGCAGCTCTGCAGCTGGTGCTGTCTCAGAACGACTTCTCTGTGCTGTTCTGTGCACACAGAACACGTAGTACCCCCATGCAGTGTTTATTTCCAAAAGGCTCACAACTTTACAAAAGTAGTAAAAAATAAAGCCACACTGTGCACATGGGAAAGCTACAGCAAACACATTAATTTTTCTTGAGACAATGGCAGCAGTTTGATCATATTATTTCTTAATTTGAAAAGCCATAAGGAATTTTATCCATATATCTTAATGGTAACAAATTTGTGTTTGCTTAAGGAGAGAGCTAAATAGATTATGAAAGGTAAGTAAGGGAAATGCACAAAATACATAGGGTTTTTTTTTGCTATGCTATAGTCTCAATTGCTTGTCTTAATATGCATGCAAATAACAGAATGGTAATTATAAAATGCCACTCTCATACAATCTTTCTGAGGAAAGTAGTAATTTTAAAGCTTTGTGGGCATTTGGTTTTTTGAAGACTATTAAACTAGTCCAATTAGGATAAGAATAAACTTTAACATTCATATAATTATGACACATTTTCTGAGAAGCCAGTAAAGGTCTGACAACACTTAATGCTAGTGACAGGTAATTTGACAAGCAGCTACAGCACCATTGTAAAAGACACACAACTAAAACATTTACAGCTGTTCAGAATATTTCCTGTGATGCACTCCTCCTAAGCCTGCACATGGACCACTGAGAAACACCATGAGGCCTGAGTTTCACATCTCTCTGTAAAAAATAAACCTGCAGCAGCACCCGGCCAGAATACAAAGCACCAGCTTCAATGTCTGAAAAAGTGCCTGGCTCCTAGCACAGCTACTTGGGGAACTGCCTTTCTCCCGCCAGACTACTGCAGAAAGAGATGTCTGAACGGCCTCCAAAATGTAGGTCAGAGGGACCTGGCACAAAGGGACTGGGATCTCCTAGGATAGTCCCTGCCCCGTGTACCCTTGAGCTATCTTGAATTTGTAGGTGCCTCAAAAAAACCTTCTGGCAGCTCCTTTTGCAAACTTGGAGATTGGTGCTGAAAATGCTGATTTGAGTGATCTGTATCATTCTCTACTACACATTCATCCCCAAGGCAGAAGTATGTCTACGTGTAGGGACATATGAACTGCAACTGTCAGGGAGGACTCATCCCTCTGGAGGAACATTCTCAAAATGGGAGAACTACATACTCTTCCTGCTTTCAGGTTAAGATCCTTGTCCAAAATCATTTAAATTCTAATTACTAGATGGATACACATTACAACTTCCTTCCGATACTTTCATCTAAATATCTTAAACTGTTCAGGATCTTCTTGAAAAAGCAAAGATTTTTACCAGCTTAAGTATTTGTGCATTTTTTTTTCAAATTCATGAGTCAACTGGAAAACACATTGAAAAACAAGATGTTTAGAGGGTCTTCTAAACTAGCGGATGTAGTCCTTTGCTACAACAGGCAGCATCTCATAAAAATTGCTATCACAAGTGAATTCAAAACTTGTGAAAGAATTTTGTTTCCCCATTCCCATTACATTCAGTAAAATTAAGTGCTTTCACAGTCACTTCTTTGGGGAGAAGTTCCTCAATCAGTTCCACTCTTCTCAAACGCAGTGGCCCAGCTCTCGCAGAGCACCTGTAACACTAACTGGAAAGAAAATTCTCCTGATTCAAGGGCTGTATCTGCCTTTTTCACACCTGCAGCCCATTCAAGACAAACTACACATCTGACAGGTCACCACTGTACCTACTGCTTCCATCCAGAAGGTGCTCCAGAGCATTGGAGCCAAAGCCCAGAGTTCCCGCTGAACGCCAAACCATGCATGTCATGATGTGATATTTCACTTCACTGTACTTCCCACTACTTTCATCCTAAAAGTCATCCAGTTCATTCTGAGAACCGTCCTAACCCTCCTTCAGCTCTGATTCTTTATAACCATAAACTTAAACCTTTGTGCTTTGTTTGGTTTTCCAAGTCTAGAGGTCCTGTGAGAGTCTCAGGCCTGTTTCACAGCACTGGCAGAAGTTCCAGTTCCCCTAGGATGGCACTTCCATGAGTTTCCTCCTCAGTCCTTTCTCAGCGCCTTTCGTCAGCCCTTCTAGGAGTCTTTCAGGTTATTCCCTGCTACTTATCTGGCAAGGACAGAATCAGCTCTCAAGTACCCAAAGAAGCTTCAGGCTGTTGGGTTTGATTTGCATTGGCAGCAGCTCCACAGCCTCAAGACGATGTAAAGGTGAATTATTTCAGATTTTACTGTCTACTAGCATGCCATAGATACCTGGTCCACAAAGGGTGAAGATTTCTACCTTCCCCCATAAGTCCCCAAGTGGAGAGAGAGAAAAATATGAACAAGGATGTTGACAGACCATTAATAAAATTGCCAGAGGTAAGCACCTCTTACTGAGGTTCGTGGTGTGGAAAGAAACATTCCATGAAATAGCACAAAACCAAAAGATGAACAAACACTATTAAATAATTTCCAGGAGAAGCTATAGCTATTAGCTGAAGTAGATAAAAAGTAAACTTAACATTAACAAAAACTGTAATAATAGTTCAGTGAAGAAAGAAGCTGCCAAGGAAAGCTGTTGAATCATCTGTTAGAAGCAGTAAAGACTGGTGCAGGCATTGTAAGTAATTCTAATTTTAATGCATTAAACTGCTTTAGTAAATCACTTTAAAAAGTTTGATGACAGGATATTACAGCTCAATTCGATAGCAAAATGTACTTTAATTATGGTTTTCTGCAAAAAAAAACCATACTGACATCAAGTGTTTATCTCTCTGAAGTCACAGAGCTACATGCTATGATTAGCAACAGTGGATTTTGCTGACAGGAAGACAATGTCACTTACTTATGCACTATGGTATCATCAACTGCATCCAGAACATTCCCGAGCAATTAATCAACATGGATAACTACAACACTACCGTTTTCTCCAGCCTACTCTTTGAAGCACAAACTTGCAAACAGCACAGTTAATGCAAGTCTACACTTAATTATCTAACTCAGCACTACTCATAAGTTACAATTAAGGCAGTAAGTAATTAGAAGCCTCTTCCAACTTATTTAGCCAAATGACCTCATCTGGTACCGTGGAGACATCAGGCAGTTGAGTACGGTGTTCTGTACCAGAACGCCACCATTCTGCAATTTTACTGCATGCTGTTGCTGTTTTTTAAGACCAGACTTCAAAAGCTACAGAAAACTCTTCAAGGCAACCTAAGAGCTTCACTGTTCTAAACTTTATCACCTGCAGACAGCATTAAAGCAAAACAAACACAGACCTTTACACACCGAGAATTAATTTTTCTAAAATAGCAGGCAAGTTTTTAACCCGTGGGATTTATTTCTTCTTTTACAGGCAATGAGTTTAACTGTTGACAGACCTTTGAATAGTTTGCAAGAGTTCAAGACCCAACCAAATAAACCCAACAGCCCATAATTTTTTCCTTCAAGAAAAACTATCTCAAGGAAACCACTTATTTGAATAACAGTTTCTTAATACCACAGGAAGGCAAGCCAGTAGAGGTTAAATTAATATTTAATTCTCTGAAGCGATACTGTCAAGGAGATTGCTTATGTTTAGTGTGAGCCTGCAGTTAATACACAACACACACTTATTGGGTTCCTTTCATATTAATAGAAAGCCAAGAGATGGCAATACTTTTTGTTTCAATTTTTTTTACATTCCTTGTAGAATTGTCTGCCTATGCCCCAACAGAAGAGCAGAACAATACAAAAGATTTCAATTTCAACTTACAGATTTAAAGCACTTTCTTTCTGGGCGCTCTCATCCCTTGAAACTGTACTGTCATTAAATATAACAATACTAATCAAAAAGTACAAGTACTGCATCTTTGAGACATAGCAGAAACACAACTGTGCCCAAGTGTGATAGCATGGTAATATAACAAGAGACAGGTCTCATGAAAAACAACGTCCTTTAAGATAACAAATTCCCCAATGCCAAAACCAGCTCACATACATGAAGGTATTTTTATTTATAACTCCATTACAACAGTGTCTGAGGAACAGAAATTTTGTGTATGCATCACAGTAGTCACTGGGGAAACAGAGTTTAGTGAAGGGTAAGGTCTCCTCCCTCTCCCAATTTAATATCAAGTATAGACAGTGTACACAAAGGTCTAAGCAAAGTATATACCAGTTTTTCTTCTTTTCTCCATTCAAGTTTGAACTGAAACAGAAGATAAAAATCCATTAAAACCCTTCCATACCTCGCCTGAGACAATGAAGGCTTTCCACATGCCAAGATTCTCACACCACCAGTCTGTTCTTGCAATGTGCAGCTGAAGGTCATTGTGCTCTCTCTCCATCAGAGTAATTTCATCCTTCAGCTTAGAAACAATCTGCAGAGTAAAGTTTATTTATTACAATTGATGAGAAAATGCTTGTTCAACATGCCTAGTTGAGTCTGTAGGGACACTGTTCAGAAAGGAGAATGAAGGTACAACAGCACGTAAAGAAAGAACAATGCATATTGGGGGGGAAATAAATCTTAAGTGAGAGACTCTGATGCTGCTTATAAAGTTGTGGAATACACAGTAATCTTACAGGTCAAGCACAATACTAAAATAAGAAAGTTAGAAGATCACACAATCAGCATAAAAGACAGGTTTCTATATTACATAAATATATTACAGATTATATGTTTCATACAAACTTGAAACTGCAATTATTGAAATATGCATTACTGAAGACATTCTCCTCATCATTTTCAGATATATATGATGTGACTAAAGAACCTGGGAATATATTTAATTTCTAGCAACTCAGCTATGTTAACAATCACTCAGGAAGTTACTTAATTTTGGAAAGGGTTTATTATTGTGGAAAGGACACATTTGAAAAGACAGCCTCATTACGATATGGCTTACCATCATAATCTCATAGAGGACAAATAACATCTCTCCTCACATCTGCAAAAAAATAACTAACCATACATACTACCCAGAGACAGTATGAAAGAAAAGGTGGAAGTATACATAAGATGTGAGCTTCTGCAGAGGGAGGTGGGACTAGATGATCTCTAAAGGTCCCTTCCAACCCTGCTGTTCTATGATTCTATGACTAGAAACACAGCAGCAGAAGCTGACACTTATTTTTTAGAAAATATCATCTACCACATAGTCAAATTTATGAGTCCTAGCTGTACAACTTGCGCCATGAGTGGTACATTCTCCAAAGGAACAGTAATCCTGTCATTTTCAGAATTCTTGTCTTCTGTAAGATGTGAAATATTATCTACATGACAGCTATATAACAACCTTCTAGCATATACCTAGCTTTCAGAATAATTTTGTGGTTTATTTACTATCAACAAACATATTGCTCTGCAGTCACCTTACACTGATAAATACAGAAGAACTGAAATACTTCATACTAAGTAAAAAGCTGCTATGCTTATAAAACAAATACTGAGACATTATAATGAGACTGGATCCATTTTATTATTCTGTTTCAAAGACATATAGATCTTCAGAGGCAAAAGTATTTTAGGAAGAAAAGGAGACAGAAAAACATCCCAATACTTTAGAAGGGTTACAAGCGCCAGCTCCCCAACAGCTTAGGTATACGGTTATTATTTCTCAAAAATATGAAGAGAACATAAAAGTGGTAAAACCATGTGAATGTAACAGTATATAAAGGTTTAGTTATACAGTACTTTTTGTATTAAAGAATTTGAAACTTTAGTGCTACAGAAAGAAACGGTGTGGTCTAAGCTATGCACACTCACTTTTGTTTCGTACTTATTTAGTGCTTTTGATTCTTTTTGCCCATTGTGCAAATTTTAACTTAAAATGTAATTGGTTATACGAGCACCTCTTTCAGTTCCTCAAAGTCAATCTTATGCTCATTCCTGTTACGGGTCCACTGGAAACAAAAAAGATCTAACAAGCTAATATAAATCCATAATTCCATGTAATTCCTTAAGGAGACAGAGGCACTTTGCCGTTCAGTAAAGTCTCATTTATCTTCAATCACTGCATTGCACAAATTTTGTTTGAAAATAAGGCTTGGCAATCACCGTAAAGTGCAGTGGGTGGAGAATGATAGGACTTTGCTCTGCTACTGGGTATGACAAGATTGAACTCTAGAAAGAATATGGCCCTGCACATTGACTGTGGTGGCACAGGATGGCATGAGAATGCACTCATGGACCCAAGGGAGAGAGTTGCTGAGCTTTGGGCATGAGATGCACCTCCGGTGGAACCACAGTCACTGACCTCCAAAGATTGAGCTATCTTCTACGGCAGTAGGCCTTGGTCGTCAGAGATGTGGCCCAAGACTGCTTGTCACCTTTTCATGTCATCCTGGCTACCCTTTATATTCTACACAAAAAAGACAAAGTAAGACTTCTCCCACTTTCCAGCAGTACTCCATGTGCAACTCCAATGAGCAATTTTCGTCCCTGAGTGACTGGCATCCAGGTTGTACTGTGCTAGAAGTGTGCATGTGTTTTGTATGGGTCTCCATTAAAGGCACTTCAAAAAGAAAACAAAAAATCCAGGAACAGCTGAGGTTAAGAAAAACTAACAAAAAGTGTATGACATTTCCCTTTATATTGCACAAAACTGTGGCACTTTCAAAAACATTTTTTTTAGTTCATATGACCAAGAATCAAATTTTTACCTGCCACATCCAGAGGAGGAAAATAAAATCCCTATGACAAAGTGCTCTCACACTGTTAATCTTAACTATCCATTTAAAAGCTCCACAGGTAAGTGCTACTGCAGTAATACAGGCACATAAAAGAAAGAAAAAAAACACTAAAAAAAAAAAAAAAAAAAAAAAGNAAAAAAAAAAAAAAAGCCCCCCAAAAACACCACATCTGTGCTCTTACCCCTCCAAACAGTAGTGACTGGAGGACAAATAAGAGGGATCTTCTCACAGTTGAGGCCAAACAGCAGAGCAGTTGTGAGCAGGACACCCCAGAACAGCTGCAGACACGTTTTCAGTTGCCTGCAGTAGCCTCTTTCAGAAGGGAGACGTGGAAGAGGCTTGAAGCTAGTCAGAGTGGCCTCAAATGCTACTGTCCACATCTTCCTCTTTGAGGTACTTACTCCCTGATCTGGGGCACCAGAGAATGAGTGAGCTGTGAATTTTTAATCAGATCAGCATCTCGGCACTCACTCTGAATGACCGAGAGGTGTACAAAGAACCCAGGTACTGATTGATGACTAATGTCTAGGTTAATTTCTGCCACTCCTAGCAGGAGGCCATTTTAATGAGATGCCTTGGCTACTTGTTTGGTTGCAAATGGCAGGTGATCGGTGAGACAATCTCATTACATCTGAAAAGCTTCGTCCAAATGCACCTGAACAACAGTCTTGTAATAATATCATCCTTAGTGGCAATGCAAATGAACTAGGCTAAACCAAATGCAAATAACTTGCTTCTGCCTGAATGTGTCATTAGATTGCTTAATTATTGCACTTTGCAAACAGAAAAAGATATCTTAATATGTTTTTTAATATATCCAAGTCCAGACAGATGAAGTTTAATATCACAGAATCATAGAACGGTAAGGGTTGGAAGGGACGTTTGGAGACCATCTAGTGCCTGCAGATTTTTCCTAGCACCTTATAAAGGAAATCAGTCACAACTGTAGCTTATGAAATTGTGCTGTGCTGTTTGGAAACCAGTAGATGGAGCAGAAGGTAACTAGCACATCCCTCCGCTGCAGTGCTGCAGATGCGGCAGGGACACTTATGGAGCTGCCATGAAGAATTACACAGAGACAGGTGGGCAGAGATGTAAGGAAGAAATACTGCTTGCCACTGACCAAACTGCAAGACCACTGGGAGAGAGGTTGTTATTCTGTGACAAAGCAAGCATTACAAATGATATTTGTAATTTTTGTTACAATAGCTTTAAAATATGGAAAAAATAAACAATCAGAACTAACCTCTGATTTCACTTTCTGTAACGAGCTGATTGAAATAGCAATCTGACTGTCCTAAAAAAGCCTGAGAAAACTCTGTATTACACAAACACACACACAACACATAAAAACCCAAAAGACTGAAGACACTAAAGGTACTTACCTTTTTGTCGGGTTTTGGTGAATTACATATGGAATTTAGAGCCTGTTTCTTATACTCAAGCTTGTCATTTAGCTGGCGAAGCTTATTTACAGCATAACTGGCCTGTTCATTAATTCTTGTGCCGCATTCTTCAGTAGCTTCTCCACAACCTTGGCTCTAGGAATAGAGGATGGCAGTAACCACATCATTAATATGAAAAAGGAGACAGTTACTGTTTGCTTCATCAGCATTTTATGTACAAGAAAACTTATTGATATAGATGAAAATGTAGGTATAACAGTTTCTAACAAATATTCCAACCATCTGGATCCAACAGGAAACGTCTGTTAAAAACCCCCAAAACAAGAGACAAAGTCCCATTACCATTCATAGTACAGCTCTGTGGTAACTCTTGCCACCTCAGTAAAACAACCTTCAAGATAAGGCTCTAACAGAAATGAGAGGAAGAATCAAAGTTTATATTAAAAGCAACAACAGCTTAGTAGTCATGATCAGAGACAGACAAAAAAGCAAACAGTCCTGCCTCCCACAAACGTTCACAAAACATATTTATCAGTCTGCAGAACAATTTAAAACAAGTTTTTTCTCTTCATAAAAAGATATTACTGCTATTTTTAGAAGTGTTAATAAAAATGTGCTAGAAGTGTATATATGCATTACCCTAAACTCATACATCCTTTTCTTATTTCATTCAGACAAACAAACAGCTTTTTCCATCTTGTGTATTACAGGTATGCCATAAATCAGAAAACTTCAGACCTATCAGTGACATTCTCTCTCATGTCTCTTATCAATTGCCTTAGCCTCCCCTTTCTTACTGCACTTCCCAAAATAGGCATGAAGACCTTGAGATCCACCAAACACAGCACTGTGA
Source organism: Urocolius indicus (assembly GCA_013401255.1). NCBI lineage: Eukaryota > Metazoa > Chordata > Aves > Coliiformes > Coliidae > Urocolius > Urocolius indicus. The sequence goes on along the minus strand of WBNH01006194.1, from coordinate 56,191 downwards.
TTTACCACTGCCGTGTTCAAAGATCTCTGAGGTCTGCTTGTGACTAAATATCTAAATTTATTGGTGGGAAGCTATGAATCTCATCTCATGAACAAGAGTTCTGCAGTATTTAAAGGTATCCCCACTAAGTAAGCTGTATGTTTATATAATTAACAAAAAGCTAATAGAAGGAAGTCTCATATTCTACTAAATTTTGTGAGTTTTACAGGAGACAATCCTAGTGTAAATTCTGCAGTATGCCTTAGTAAATAAAGTCTGATAAGAGATACAGTGGCAACAACAATTAATTTCCTTAGTGTGATCTTCATAAGGGAAGGTAATAAAACACAACAGTCAGGAGTTCTAGGATAAGAAATCCATGACCTTTTCCAGCTCTGCATTTGCTTGCTGTGTGGCTGAGTAAATAACACTACCTCTATGCCCTGTCCTGTCTATTTTGCATGGACTGTAAGCTCCCCAGGTCAGAGACTGCCTGCAAGCATGCATACAGAGCTCAGCTCATAGAAGCTTGTCATCTTCTTGTATTACAATTAATACAAATCATAATAAACAACAACACTGGATGTTATTCAAAACAGAACCATGAAGTAAAAGAAGAAGCATCTCTTCCTGTTGGGAAGAACAGAGGTCAAGAAGAATCAAAAACACTGTTTTCAACACTGAAGAATTAAAAGACTTTTCCTATGAAATTTGGTTCTGGTAATGAAAGGATTGCAATTAATTACAAGTCAGTAGGGCTCTGCTCCCAGAGGTAGGCTATGTGATTTCTGTCATGAACATTTTAGACGTTTACAGCAAAAAACACTGCTGAATCAGTAGGTTTATCACAAAAATGCTAGAAATACAAGATAGCAAATTACTTGCATTCAAATTATCAAATGTATTAATAAACAAACAACGCACTCAAAACTGAGATCATAAAGGGATTGTGCTATTTTCCTGACTGCTAAACTGATAATGACTTCCACTCCTGCGAGTGCTGCAGAACGTGGACTTTGGGCTTATTTTAGCAGTGGGCTACACACAGCATCGATGCAATCACCAGACCTCCTTTCCTCAAAGTGCTGAATGCGCTGTGTCTGTCTGTGTTTTTACGTCTACTCATGACTTGTTAAAGGAGGTTTGCCCAAGGAACAAAAAAGTCATGATGGATTGCAAGGAAAAAAGAGTTTGTTCCACGTGCGGTAGAAATACCAGAGTCTGGCCTTGCCCCAGTTCTTCTGATTTCTCACATTGAATCAGAGCTTACCAGTTTGTCCTCCCCTCCCTGACAACACTGACAGTTTTTTACCTCTCCAACTATTACAGTGAAATGTATAGAAAATTAACATAGGTAACTCCCACAGTGCCACAGGATTTTGACCTCCAAAACCCAAACTAAATAAAGAACTATAAGTATTTGCTAACAATATGGATCCCTCTAGAAACATTACATTTCTCAGCTGTGTTTTCCTATGCATGAGGAGCAAAAAAAACTAACCCAAACCTATTAGCCAGCAGTATATTTCCACCAGTATTTGAAAGACAGTTGAAAGCTTTAGTAAGAAAAATTTCTTATCATTTATTTTCACCTCACAGACCCTGAGGCAAGGCCCAGAGTCAGTAGGATTGCTCTATTTGAAAGATGCCCTAGTAGTATATGCATATTAATACTTAATTTGTTGATAAAACTGCAAAAAACCGCTTCAATCAGATCAGCAAACTTGACAATCTATCAGCCTTTAAGGTTTGACAGTAGATGAAGCCTTCAAATCAGGCACATATACATCCAAGGACTCAGGGGACAGATACATGATGCTGATGTCAAAAATCTAATTTCTCAGTAAATGTTATCTGACAGAGGGCAGATAGCCCTAAAGTGTTGAGTCAGTTTTCTTAAGAGAAATAGTTACCTCTGTTAGATTCTGAATAAAATATATAAAGATATTAAACCCTATAACATTCAATACCTACAAAGTTCCGGGCAAAACCAGTAATAGTTTCTTCTCAAAGTCACAATCATTGCAAACATAAGGACAAAAACTCTTTGAAGTAGCTACCAACCCCAACACATAGAGGAATTAGCAGTGAGAAAAGTAGAAAACGTGCTTTGAATTTTCTATCAAGGGAAACAATACAGAGAGAAACAAACAATGAAAAAACCAGCAAGCTTTGAAAGTACATATTGGGAGCAATTTACTTGTAACAGCTCATCTGTGCAAATTTGCTGATACATGGAGAGTGTAATAGCTCACCTACAGAAATGAAAGCAATATTTAAGCAGTAAATACAAAAGCCTTAGGTTCTGGAAAAATGTTTCCAAATGGCAGGATGCAGATCAGCACATCTAGATTCTGTTTCTTATTTCTCCATTTAGATCTAGTTTTAGACAGATTATTATACTTCATTGTGCTCGCAGCAAGTTCATGTGTAAAATGAAGATATCCATGCTGACCTGAAGCAACAGCCTGACTGAAAGGTGTTCATTACAACACAACAAAGTTGCCCTCACATGACCAATTTAGAGAACACTTAAAACAAATCTGCCCCAAGAGAGCTGTTGTTGGGTATTGCTTATGACATTGTGAATGCTCTGTTTTAGTACTTCCACTTCTAGTGTTATTTTAGTAAGTTTTATCTTCCAACACAGGCTATTAATGTATTCAATAAATTCATTAAAAATCACTAAGATTGTATTTTTCATTACTTTTTCTCCTCTTTCGTGAAACTTTTAATACCTATTTAGTACTTAGGAAATGCATGGGGGTCAATGTCTAGAGAGAAACCTACTGATCTTTCATAGTGAGATTTGCTTCACTGAAACGCAGAGCAGCTGTAAGAGGTAGGTTTTGTACTCTCTGATATTATGGGGCATAACATAAGATACAGAACACAAGAAGCCTGGAAATGTGAAATGTCTACTTGACCTAATTCTAGTTGTAAGTCACTTTGAACAATTTTGTTTCCAAGAACTTGTACACATACCAATTTCAGATAATGAAACTATGGGAGTGATGGTATTTGTAAACGTATCAGAAAAAAAAAGGAAAAGTAATTCAAAGCTCAAGGACAAAAGATGCTACTACATGTTTTACTCAGGATTGTCTCCAGGTCACACCTTGAGTAACAGTGAAAGAGACTATCCATGTGACTCACCACTTCATCTTTGTCCTCAGGAGTTAGCTGAGCAGAACTTCTTTCTTCCTCTTTCTTGACTAACCTCTCATATAAATCACTGACAATGAACGAGGGATAGTATCTGTCCTTTAGAGTTTCATAAACATCTGCCTGAATCCTGTAGAATACGTCAATGCCTTTATTTCCCACGAGACTTTGCTGTATTTCTTTATAAAGGGATTTTTCCACAGGTATTTCTCTGCTTTCCACAAAAAAATTTTGATAAATTTCACTCACTAGTTGAGGTATTTCAGCCTGGGAAGCAAAGAAGGAGGAGAGAGAAGAGAAGCGAAAAAAAATGTTAAAAATAGAAGGATGACTCAGGATTCAGGTGCATAATTTGACAGATGATCAAGCTACTTCCACACCCAGATGTATGAGAACACATCTGTGAATCTCTTACTGAGATCAAGCAATCTGGCTGCCCACCTATGCTAAGCAATTCCACAAAATAAATACTGGTGTTTGTTAAGTGCTGTGCTGTAAAACTACCATAACTTCCACACTCACTATTTTTAAAAGTATGCTCCAAAAAGCTGGTATTAAAAAAGGAAAAGAAAAGTGGTAGAGCAACACTGTGGTCACCACTTTAAGTTCAGATTGTAGAGTTCAGCTGTATCGATTCTCCTGCCTTCTGCTGGACAGGATCAAGCACATTACACATGACAACAACTAATTTTTGAGAGGAGAAAAGAAAAAAAGGAGAAAAACACACCTGAAGAGACATTTACCAGTACACAAGGCCAGGTACTTCCACTTAAAGCAGCACACAGGATTGAACTTTGCAGTAATGAATAGGAAAGAGAGGAAGCAATGCAGTACAGCGCACATTCAATCCTCTAAATTACCATCTCTCTCAGCTAAACCAAGTTAAAAGGGCTTTATTGACTCCCTTAGTATGACACAATATGCTTGCCTGCTGCATGTGACAATATCACAGGCACATGGCTGCATGATGCTACTTTTTCGTGATCAAAGCCGTCCTTGTAGTGGCAAACAACCTTTACATTCCATGGAGCAGCAGGAGCACAGTATGTTAGAATCTCTTAAAATAAGGTAAGTCTTGAATAAAGGCACAACACACATTGTTTTGAAAGCAAGGAGAGAAATCACAGAAGAAAGTTTGTAAAGTTATTTATAGCACCTTTTCAAACCATGAGCAGTGTGCAAATCAGAACCGATTTATGTAATTCTCTTCACAGTGCCTGACAAACCCTTTTTATGAAGGCTTTCTAGCCTAAATCAGTTGTTAGCATTTTTTCAGAGTGTATTAATGTCTCACTACTCAGGCTCCAATTTGCCACTTCAGTTAGAGGATGTTAACATCCTTTTTACACAGGAGAGCAATAAAATCACAGTGAATTTTAAAAGTTCACCGATACTTACTGAAATCTGTATTTCATGCTAGTGTGCATCTGGGAAGTTTAAAACAGTTTCCCCTCAAAATCCACCCAACTGCTCCCAAAGAGCAAAACTGCCCTCCACATCCTTGCTCTCCGTTCTTGCTCTAGGATACTTATTGCAACTTTAAGTGGTATTTGCAGTTGCTGATTCAGGGTTCTCATTCTCACTTTATTTTAGCAGAAATTATGATATAGCATTGTTTTTCCCTCTAGCAATAATGTGGAAACTGCCATATTAAACTCAAACATTGACACAAGATTAAAAAAATTAGTCTAAGTTGCTTAGTACCCTTCCTATGCCATTTTTGTTTTAAAAAAACCCATCAACACAAAGACATTTCCTAGCATCAAGATCACAACAAGCAGAGATTCCTTTTAATCTCCAAGCTGCAGGGATTTGCAATTTCTCCACCTTGTTAGCATTCTTCAGATACTCCACAGACTCCCAAAGGCCAATCAAAGCCATCTTGTCCATCCGTTCCATGTAGTTTCGGAAGTGCTGTCGATATGAAGGATTGGCCAAAATTTCTTCAAACTGAAGAATCTAAAGAAAAGAAAAGTCAGATTAAACCTCAGAAAGTACCTAACACTAGCTTCTCGCCATCCCTTGTGGGGAAAATCCTTTCACTTGATGAGCCCACAGAGCACCATGCATTAAAAACACCAGTATACTAGATTCATTTGCACGGACTTCTACAGTAATAGGTTTGTTCCATTAAAAACCAAACCAACCCAAAAACTCAGAGTTAAATATTTAGAACATAAACGTATCTGTGCTCCTCCTAGACTGAAAACATTCCTGTGAGTTTTCTATCAGGAGATAAGACTACATTTCAAAGGACTTAGATAGCATATGCAATCATTCATGAAATGCTGTTGATAAAAATTTAACTTCCAATAGTCCCTCAAGGCAGAGAAGTCAAGCTGAAAGCTAACGGAGATATTCTTTGCTTAATTCAAACACAGCAACACTAGCAGTTTCCACACCACAGGCCACAGAGCTTTGAGATGTATCTCAGCTATTCCCAGGGGCACAGAAAAAGATGGGGTGTAATTCGTTACCCTGGAAGCCAGGGCATTTGGTGGCCAGTTCCCATTAACTGTGTGTTACTGAAAAATATCTATCAGAAGTGAAGCCAGGAAAGAGCACGGGCTAGGATATAACGCTTAGGAGTCTCGGATGACAACAGGACATGAAACACAGACTTCTTGCACCCAAACAGATGCTGCAACTATTAAGCTGCTGGATTTTAAAAAGCTGTTATCACTTCCTTATCCTCCACTATTATTGTGAATCCAGGTCTTTCTTTGACAAACACACCTGAAAACAGAACACATCCATGAAAAAATGAACAGATCGATTCTTGTGTTGAACAAAACGAACAACCTTGTCTTTCTTTGAAAGCTAGGGAGAATTTTCAAGACACTTGTCATGGGTTGACATGAAACCGTTTCTGGTAAGGGGGAAGGGGCTGTAAAGATGGCTCCTGTAAGAAACTACTCGAAACTCTCCCCAGCTCTGAGCCAGACCCACTTCTGAGGCTCAGCCAGTTAGATGCCTCCACAATCAATTTTTAAGAGAAAGCCGGAAGAGGAGGTTGCTTCCTGTTACTTTTTTTTTTTCCTTCTGTCCTTCTTTCTTCTCCAGCTGGTGGTGATGCAAGGTGTGGGAAGAGAGAAAGAAGCGAACCCCAAGGTCAGTGAGGAAAGAAAGGAGGAGGTGTGCTGGAGCAGAGACTCCCCTGCATTCTGTGGAGAGGACTGGTGAAGCTGAGATTTCTTTGCAGTTCATTAAAGACATCACATCAGGGGCAGTGACTCATTTCGTTAATGACTCTGTGCCAGGGGCAGTGATTATGACCAGAAGAGGCCACATCCCATGTGAGGGACCCCATATTCACAGAAGCTGTAGCTGTTGGAAAGAACCCACGCCAAAGAAGTTCATTAAGACTATGCCCAGAGAAGTCCATGTCCTATGTGAGGGATCCTGTATCGGCAGAAGCCGCAGCTGCTGAGAACAACCCACACCAGAGAAGTTCGTTAAGGACTGTGCCCCGGGGGAGAGACCCTGTACCAGAGCAGGGGAAGAATGCCAGGAGTCGTCCTCATCTGAGAAGACAGAAGTAGCAGAGCCCATCTGTGAGAGACTGACCACATCCCCCATTCCTTGCCCCCGAGCCATTGAGGGGGGAGGAGATAGAGATATCAGTTGTAATTTTCTCAGTCATACTGCTCTCTTTCTGCTTTTTGTTCCGTTACATTTCTTGTAGCTATTAGAATAAACTTTCCTACTTTCCTTTCTAAGTTGAGTACTGGAGTCTGTTTTGCCTGGAACTGCAAGTGGCAGCGAGCCCTCCCTGCCCTTGTCTCAATCCACAACAACCTTGCTTATCTTTTTACTCCCATTTTGTTGGGGCCTCTGCCATCCTAATGATATTGGGGGTGGATAGGGGACACCAAGCAAGACACTGTTATGGTGCTTCATTGCAGGCTGGGCAAAACCACAACACTAAACTATTAAAACCAAACACCTCTTCCTCTCCAACTTCTCAGTCTACCAGCTGATTCAGTTTATATGTAGCTTATTTAGTGCCGTTACTTATATTACTAGGAATACAAAAATTCACCAAAGGTACACCGGAGTTGTCTTGCTCTCTTGCTTCGTCCCTCACAGACACCAACCAACCCATACTTTTTTCTTTGAAAAGCTGGTGGTTAAGCATCAGGGTTAATGAATCTCAGCTTCTTACAAATTTTCCATTTTATAACCAAGACAATTTGGTATCGAGTAAGATGTGAATTCCAACCAAGATTGGAGTATTAATAATTTCTCTGATATGGGTTTTCTGACACTTGATAATGATACAACTCAGGTCATGTAAAAATATCTCTCTGGGAAGACCACTTATTTTTCTAAACCTAGTACCTATGAGATTCTTTCACCAAGTTGTGTTTAAGAAAAATTATTTGCTGGACTGATCTTTCGAGGTCCCTTCCAACCATTGAGATTCTGTAACTCTGTAACTCAAGCTGTACGGGAGGAAACCACATATATGTGCACATACACAACTACTCCTATAATGAACCAAGCAAAAGAAGGTTCGTTAAAATCTGTCACCAGATACGTTTTGTCTGAAACAGCTCCCCCAAATTTTGGGCAGCATTTAAGTAAATTGTTTTTGTCTCACATAAAATTCTCATTTTAGAAGTTCCTTAGTGACAGTCACGTGTCATTCCTCTCCTCATTGTTTACTATAACAGTATCTCCTGGACATGGCTTGCTCTTGGCTTCAGAGCTATTCAAGTATATGAACTTTTCTTCCTTTCAGAGCTCTATAATCCTCAATGAACAGCACAGAGAGGCAGGCTTGCTAAGGCTAGGCTTATTACAGAAATGGTGATCAGACTGTCAAAGAGAAGAACACCAAGATGATAATTCAAAGGCCAGTCTGTGGTTTATCCTCATTGCTGTGCATCATCATACTTTCTATTCAATCATTTTATCAGATTTAAAATACAAGCAGAAAAAAAGTCTTTCAGCCTCTTGAACAGAGATCTTCACAATCTCTGGGACTGTCAGCTCTGTAAATGACAGCACAGGTAAGAAACAGTAAACAAATTTTTAAAACCCCACAACGCAGAGGACACACTGCCACTTCTTGAGCAAAGGGTCACCTTGGTCTCTATGCCTCTATTACCCAAGGCATCCTCACCCAGGCTGCTAGCAAGAAGGGTAATTAACAAACATCCCTTCTCAGAAGTAACTGTGAACAAGTGTTGCTGCAGGGAGCAAGGCAAGTGCAACCATTCTTCTCACCTAAAAAAGGGCCAATTGCACAGATGCCCCATGGTAATTAACACACCCAATAATGCTATTACACAAACTGCCTCATAGCTACTTTGCCAATTGAAATACTTAAACAAAAATAACTTAATGAACAGAAAAGCTTATTTAACATCTCTTGCAGAAATGAGACCTTAACTTTTTTTAGGTTTTTAAGGCTTGACTATCCTGGAATTATTAAATATGTTACAAACACTCTACTATAAACATATATCATTGAGTCTTAAATGACAACAATGATGGACAAAAGAGGTTTTTAGGTGTGAGGTGGTAAGTTGTCATAAAATGCATGCAATCTAGGAAGTATTCTATGGATGATCCTTCTGTCTCTGATTTGAAGAACGGGATTCTGCAGTAATTTGTAACCCTCAGCAAAAGATCATTTTATGACTCAGTATCGCCATAGATTAGACTGAAAAGCTCTAAGCTGCGTTGGCACATACACACACACACATTAGGGCATGTGCACACCCTCAAACTGAATATCCAGTTAGCAGACATAATCTTAGAATTATCAGCCCCAACAGAAATCCTTCAAGGCCTTTTAACTTGAGAATAGTTTCCGGATTCAGAAAAATCACAGCTTCATTGGTACTACATCATTTTTCTGCTCCACTAGGAAAGCAATGAATATACACAGCTGGTCATAGCCTCTGCCAAAGACTAGGAAGGGGGTAGGTTTTTTATTTTCTTATTCTTCTTGCCAAGCAAGGTGCTGTAACCATCATTCCTAGTGTACGAGCACAGAATAGTCTTGTTCCTGGCCCTACAAAGCAGAGACTTGATCTTGATGAGTCCCTAAATACAGTCACGACCTCTCTCCGGAACACGCAAACAACAGCTTCTTAATTTGGTGTATAGGCACCAGATACAGCACAGATGCACTGTACTGTATTTCTTTGCAACACATTAGGTTCCCATTTGCTACAACCAATGGCATATAATGGCTACAACACATTGGCATATAATGAATAACCACAATAAAGCTGCTAAAAGCATTGCAAATCATGTGTGGGGCAAACTGAACTGGGTCAGTAGTGAAGGTTTTCTGCTGTGATGATGGCACACAGTCAAACTGCAGTACTTCTGTTTTCATTTGTCTTCTTTTCTTTCTTTTGGGTTTTTTTTGTTGTTGTTGGTAGAAAACAGGAACAAGAGGAAAGTATAAAATAATACTGGAAACATATGTGTCTCTAAGTTGCATTTTAAAAAACACTACCTAACTATATTATTTTAGTCTGTACACTGACTAAAATAAAAACATATTTGTACTGTTTTTTTAAAAAGAGACAGTACATCAGAAGGCAGTCTTTGTGATATACAGCAGCAGCTGATCCAAATGCAATGATTAGTTACCTATCAGGAAGCATATATTACATGAAGTATTGGCCTACTTTACTGCACATACAGTAACGGAAATCTCTCTGCCTGGAGTCATGTGTTTTTGACCATACTCCTGTCATAAGACACATCATCTTCAGGGTACATAAGAACAACAAACAACTCAAGTCTGCTTTCATTATATTCCCAAATTCTGTACAACAACATATCTTGATATAGCATGACCTCACAACCTAAAGTTTGGAAATTGTAGTGAAAATTTGATCAATCTCCAATTAAATCATCATGTATCCACAGATGCGGGGGAAGCAAGGTCTTCTGTGGAATTTTCAACTTAGTCCTCATCAGCAGGTTCATGAAGATGAACTGCCTGCATAGCAGAATACATTTGGGTAGTTTCCTTGACATTTGACAGCTGGTCAAGGATCCCATCCCCAGAGTTCCCCCTACCACCTGTGGTTCATGAAGCAGCTTCGCTAAGGAGATGCTGTGACTCCCCACACCAAGTCTCACAGGTGTGCTTGAACACAACAGGTCAAACAAATGATTTCCTAAATAAAAGCAGACAAAAAGAACTCAATTACTGCAGTGCTGTGTGGATATAGTTTCTAAGAAAAAGGACTAAAAGTGCACTGGCCATAAGCAGATTAGAAGAGATGCTTTATGTATTACACTAATTCAAACTGCATTTTCACCAAAAGCAAATCTAACACCCAGGGCAGAGTACAAAACAGTATCAGAGCTAATGACAGAATTCAGACTGAGAGAGTAGCTGGGGTTGGTTTGTTTGCTTATAAACATTTGATTATAATTCACACGTTCAGGATTTCCCTAGAGAAGCTCGAGTCAGAAAAATGAAGTGAATGAAACATATGCAAAAGTCAGTCTGGTAAGTTTTATGTATTTATGAAACAGAAAACTGCCAATTTTATAATCAGCTTCTGCTATGAAAGGGAAAAAACGGCTTTTTGTTTCTTAATTCTGTAAGAGGAGAACATCAACAGTTCCAGTGGAAAGAGGAAGTTTTTGGTAGCACGCCGAAATGAAACAAAATACAAGTTTCGGTCCCTAGCCGCTTTGTCCCAACTAATACCAAACATTCCTTAAAGCTAATAACGTATTTAATCTTCTCCACTACACTTACATAAAATAATAGTTCAAAACACCATCAGTAAATGCCAAATTCTGACCTATTTAAAGCAAGCTGAAGAAAAGAAGACAAACTTTCAATTTTTTCTATACAAGCTAGTACTCCGCAAATGGGGTGCTAGCTTAAAAGCCAGCACAGCCAGACTCAAAAGAGAAATTATGGGCCACCAGTAGCAACATATCAACATTAGCTTATCTACTAAATCCCAAGCAACACCCTTTCTCTTTTATTATAAAGCAGCCTGAGCACTTAGTAAATACTACCCACATAGGAGGGGCCAATGTCCAGAAGAGAGATTGAGGGCTTCTTCATAGAAATGCATCAAAAGCTTAGGAGTAGCCTTGGATTCCATTTTTTTCTGCCACAGCTACAACAAATGCCTGTACAAAAACCCTTTATTCCTACAAACAGTACCATTAACTCAATATGGCTATATTTGCTCCCATCAAAAATCCATCAGGTTATAAATCATACAAGATTTACCACAGGAATTCCTTTAATTACAACAATTATATTTTAATATACTTCTGACCAATCCCTGACACTATCTAGAAAAGCTTCACCATCTGACCTTATTCTTGAGCAATCTTATGTCACCATGTATCTATCCTGGAAAGTCCACAGCATCTCAACAGGCACCCAAAGCGGCATCAGTAGCTCATGTAGTGCTGCCACATGCTTCCCTCTCCTTTTTTCCTTGGCACTTCTACCTAACACTCAACTTCAGGAAATGGATCAGGACTACCTTGGCACAGTTTATGATACACCATCTGAAATCACATTGTAAGGATGAGGTAGGGAGAATTTCTCTCTTTCAGACAAAACTTGAACAGTAAGAATGATTTCTGTCCTGAAACTTTTTCTTACATTCCACTAAGTTACAATTACTATAGGACATAATGAAAATTAAAGATCCCAGCAGGAAGAGATAATTTCTCTTCCACCTACATGAAAAATATAGTATCTTCTTTCTAATCTCAATACATCAATTATTGTGCTTTGCTCAACAGGCAAAGAAGACACTGTAAGTTCACCCAGGACAAGTAGCTATGACTTAGGTTTTTTTAGACATTGGCTAATACAAAGTTAATTTTTTTCAATTCCAGACTATGGTGATGTTGAAAACCAGCCTGCAGTCAACAGCTTCATCAGAGTTTTTCCTGCTACAACTGCCCTTAACTTTGTTAATTGCCTTCCAGAAGTAAGTGTTCATTTTTTAATAACTTGGTGTTTGCAAAGCCCACAGCTATTTCCTACAGCAAACAGAACAAAGGCCAAAGAAACAATGCATCTATGTTGGCAATCTTTCATTTGAAAGCAAGTTGCTACCATGACCTTATGAACTCCCTAAATGCAGCCAAGTCTTAAAAAAAAAAAAAAAACAAAACAAAAACCAATCACACATGCTCATGAGCCATTTGATCCTTTATGAAGTTTCGCATCGAGTAATATTCTGAGCACAGCAATCAATATGTCTTTTCGATTACTTCAGTGATTCTTTTCCTACAAGATAAATAAACCATGCATCAATTAATCTATATTTTACTCCTGTGGGAATGGAGGAATTAATGACAGTGAGGCTAATATGATCCAGCGCTAACACAGTTGTAATAACCTTCAGACACTGTATGCACTATTTGGTTTATACCTTCTGACTCTGAGGGCCATCACCTTCGTCAGGAATGCCATCTTCCTGCTGATCGTAAGCAGGCCCTCCTAGGAGCCTTATTCTCTTCTCACATTGCTTCTTTGCTACTGTCAGCTGATTAATATATCTCTTCACGTTGCGAGCCCTCAGTAGGTCAGCTTTCATTGCCGCAGTTTCTTTTCCTTTTGAATCTAAGAAAAAAGCGGATCAGAGACAACATGAAAACATTGCATCGCTGCCTCTGTGACCTGCCCGATCAAAGCATTTGTCACTCAGGAAATCAACCATGCACATCAGCACACATACTGGAAAGTCCGTGTCTGAAACGGAAAGATGGGTTATGTTACCTTACTGAATGTAATACTGGATGCCTAGAGCCACGAGGGACTAGACTCAATCTCCACCAGCCCAGCATTACACCTCTCCTTCATAAATCCCAATTTCTTGAGCCTGATGTGAATAGTACATCATATATTATTTCCTCCAACAACAGTACTGAATGAAACTCACTCAAAACAGTTCAGTGACTTAAATAAAAAAATCTTAAGACTGCACAGGACTGCTGAACAGTGAAGTAACGTGAACACGACAGTTGGGTAAAACTTCGTAATAAAAGGTGTAATGTTTGTGCATTCTACACTCTAGCCTCTTCAGCTAACTACCAGAGCCTAAAACAGATAAAGTAGATTAAAAAAATACTTATTTTATATCTGCAGGACACAACCAATTCAACTTTATACATCAGTTTTCTTCTCTTCTTATCCAATGATGATATCCCCTGGTTTTGCAGGCTGCAACTAGAGCTCAGCAGCAAAGTGTCTCACTTGCATGTGGCTCAATTTTTTTCTCAGGGATAAATAAGAGGAGATCTGTTCTGCTGTACTTTCAAAATATCAAATACTAGTAAAGTGACATAGATAAAAATAGTGTTCCATTTTCAAAAGAGTTGCTGGAAAGAAACGAGACAGCTAGGTTTGGGAGTGCACACACAGAACGAGGAAATCTCTTAGGAATTATTTAAAATAGGTATTTTAAACACATTTCTAGTACATTAAGATATCGTCTTATTTTAGGACTGTTTTCATCTTTTATTTCCCCCTCAAAGCAATGTGTAACTATAACATGTGACCATAAATTTTGTCACTTGTATACTGAAGGACAACTCAAGGTACATGGAGCTTCCTGAAGTTCTAACATTTGAGTATACATACTCTCCAATATCTTTCCCTGTACTTTTAATCTCACTTTATTCACTTCATGTTCTTATGGATGTTGACAGAGAACCTTCCCGATTCAAAGTGCTTTAATGTGTAAGTGTCATCTGCATCTGAGCTGCCATATAATAGTGAACCACAGAGATATCACTTGCTGAAGCAAATAATAAAAAAAGTAAAATACTGAAAAAAAATAAGCCATCTGTTTTCCTGGCATTTTGTCTCCACAGAGAAGTCAACAGAACATTTAATTTAGTGTTTCAGCTCCCTGACCAGAGATAACAATATTAATGACAAAAAAAAAAAAAAAAAAAAAAAAAAAAAAAAAAAAGGAGAACAACAAAATGCAGGGAAAGACATTATGGACAATATAATTTCCCCTCCCCAATATTTACAATATAAATACATAGACACTAGTTTAAAGTTAAGATTAAAACCCAGCGTTTCCCCTCTTGCACTAGACTCTAAGAACAGTTCTCTCAACAGTAGAAATACTTTGTGCTCAAAACACATATTTGAAATCCCACACTTTGAAAACCCATGAACACTGCTACACAATGATCATTCTGCCTACTTAAAACAAAAGTTCCTTAAGTGAAAACAAGGCATTCTTGGAAGTTTTTCGAAGTAAGCGTATCTACTTTACCTAAGGTCTTATCATGCTGTGATTGCAGCAGGCCTCCAGGAGAGACTAATGAGCCCTACATCCAACTTGCTTCCAGTGATTAATTACTTTATTAACAAAAATCTTTTAAACAGATTTGTGTCCCTCTTCATATCCATAAGCAGCCACTCGATGTATGAAACATTCAGGACAGAATGATGAAGATCACACTGCCAGTGTGTTCTTGCTCCATGGATAAACAGGACTAGTTACTGTGGAAGCCTGGCAGTGACGTCCCTTCACAAATAAACAAAAGGCAGCTGAAGAGCAGTCTAGTACAGAGTGTGGCTAATGTGTTGCAGTTCAGGAGAGATGGTCATACATTGAACATGATTTCCCAAGTATAAAAGACAAGCTAGCAGAAATCAGGAGAGGATTCTTCACGTCAACTGGAGAAAGTTATGTGTATCATTGGCTTTCTGTTGGCACTAATCTCCCTTTGAGATTTCTGAGAATTCTTGGATTTTCAGATCTGAACTGTTCTGTTGAGGTTTTTTTTTTTCATTCTAATATCTACAAAGATGTTTTAAGTTACAACTTCTCTTTTTAATCTAATCTTCCCTGGTCCCACTACCATTCTAGAATTAAAAGCCTTTTTTTCCTCTTTCTTAATCTCAGCAAAGATGTTCATTACATTGAAGTATCACTGCATAAACCAAATAAAACCAAAAACTTACAAAAGAAAAGGTTTGCAGTTACTCATAGACTCTTCGTCAACCTCCAATAAATTGAAAAGAAAGATATGTGCCACTAAGACATTGTTTAATCACTAAGAAAGGACATATAGTTTAGGGATTTAAAAAATATATTATTAAAACCAAACAAAATCACTCCTCATCAACACCACAAGAAATATGTTTCTTCGGCACTGCTTCTTCACATGAGTTGTACACATGTTTACAAACAATCGCTGAGCTAAGGGTGTTGTTCACCCTCACAGGTGCAAAGGCACTTTTAGTAACTTACTCCAAAATATTTCTCCTTATCAGGAGAAATTTTGAGAAGATACGCTCTGACATGGAGGAACTTCAAAGCCCCTGAGGACTACTGTGCACTGCTTCCAAGTAGTATCAAAAGCAGAATCTCAAACTCTGCTTATCGATCCACAGCTGTGGATAAATCAATTTGCACTGAAATGCAAATGATCCAAATGAGCTGAAACTTACCAAGTAATCAAAGCTAAGCTATTTGTGCAAATCTTTTTTACTCCATGCATTTTTTGCATATCTACAGTGATTTAAATCACTCTAACCTCCTTGACTTGAACTGGGCCAGGAGCAGATCCTGGTACCCATCAAAAACATTTCTGAGGATGGATTCCTCAGACCTAATTTACTTTTCTTTTTGTGGTAGTTTTGCTACTTGGTCACTTTTATATGCCTTACTGTCATGGTTTGACATGAGAGCCTTTTCTGCTAAGGAGGAAGGAGCTGTAAAGATGGCTCCTGTAAGAAGTTGTTCGAAACTCTCCCCAGCTCTGAGCCAGACCCACTGCTGGGGCTGAGCCAATTAGATGCCTCCACAATCACTTTTTAAGAAGAAGCCGGAAGAGGAGGTTTCTTCCTCCATCTTCTTCCTGTTTCTTCCTTCTTCTGCCCTTTCCTTCTTCTTCTGGCTGGTGGTGGTGCAAGTAGTAGGAAGAGTGAGACAAACAACCATGTGGATTCCAAGGTCAGTAAGGAAAGAGAGGAGGACTCTGCTGAAGCAGAGTCTCCCCTGCATTCTATGGAGAGGACTGGTGAAGCTGAGATTTGTTTGCATTTCATTAAACACGCCACATCAAAGGCAGAGACTCATTTTGATAAAGCTGACCCAAGACCAAGGGCAGCAACTCACTTTGCCAAGAACCCTGAGCCAGGGGCAGTGACTCACTTCATTAAATACCCCGAGGCAGGGACAGTAACTATGGCTGGAGCAGTCCATGTCCTGTGGGAAGGACACCCTGTATCACCACGGCTGGAGCA
Source organism: Urocolius indicus (assembly GCA_013401255.1). Lineage (NCBI taxonomy): Eukaryota > Metazoa > Chordata > Aves > Coliiformes > Coliidae > Urocolius > Urocolius indicus. The sequence continues at coordinate 39,807 of WBNH01006194.1, read as the reverse complement.
AGCGTGGAAGGGACCTAATATTCATAGAAGCTGTAACTGTGGGGAGGAACCCACGACTCATTATGCAGCTCATTAAACTTATGCCCAGAAGAGGCCATGTCACAACGGAGGGACCCTATATCTTCAGAAACTGCAAGTGTGCGGAAGAATCCACACCAGAGATATTCACCAAGGACTGTGTCCCGTTTGAGGGACTCCATATCGGCAGAAGCAGCAGCTGCTGGGAACAACCCACACCAGAGAAGTTCCTTACGGACTGTGTCCTGGGGGACGGATCTCGTATCAGAGCAGGGGAAGAATGCCAAGAGTTACCCTCATCTGAGAAAAGAGAAATGGCAGAGCCCATCCATGAGAGACTGACCACATTCCCCATCCCTTGCCCCCCTGAGCCATTGTAGGGGTCACAAATCAAAACAGACAAGACTACCACCATCAGAGTCACCAACCTTCACCTTCATCCACCAAGGATTCCCTCCACACTTAACCGTTTGAACACCACACGCAAGCACAACGTGAGCTCTTTAAGCCCTGACAAAAAGCTGTGCAAAAATAATTGCATTTGCGTGTTTATCCCTGTGTGGAGGATGGAGGTGGTAGAGGGAGAAAGTCTTAATACAGTTTTGTCATAATTAAGTTAGATGGCATCTGTAACGCGCTGGAATGCAGAAGTATCCACTTTACTTCAGTCTAAATTATTATCTTGACAAAACCCACACATCACAACCCACACACCCACGCTAGCTCGGAGCCCCAGTTTCTAAAAGAAAATTGCTGAACACTCAAGCCTCTTTCGGAACCACAGTACCGAAGAAGTCTGCCCACAAACTGTTTCTGTACCAGCTGTCAGCTCTGCTTATAAAAGCAAATATCTAGATGCACAGTGGGAACGCTCAGCAGGAGAAATCTTCTAATGCAACACAGCAGATCTCTCCACACAGAAATGGCTGCTTAGTCAATCTGTCTCGCCATCCCTGCTTGAAAAGGAGCAGTTTTCTCCACAGGGATGCCTTCGAGTCAATTACAACGTGGTGTCTGAAAAACTGTCCCATCCAGTCATCTAAGAGTGGTTTCTAGTCACGGTGTGAAGTCACGAGTAAGGTGGATGGCACAGAAAATGAGAAGGCAAAACAAACAAATCCCTTTACAATGTTGGAAGAAAAAAAAAAAAAAGAAAAAAAAAAGAAAATTTGTTGAGATATTTGCTCTGTTTTGCCCTAAGACAAGAGACATGCCTTCGTGGGTTTTTGTTTTAACCTGCACCTAGTAAGAAGGGATCCCTGCTAAAATTCTTGTAGGATCCTGTAATACAGTATCAGTAGAAACAAAAATGTGTGTGTTAAAAATCAGAACTGGTGTATTTAAATAGTTTCCTATTCATATTACAGTAATTATCAAGTTATTGTAACAACTTTTGTTGCTGTTTCATGATTCGTTTCTGATTCTGTTTGTCTTTAGTAAAATTAAAGTCTACTCTTGCTTCTAGAACCTCAGATTGTCTCTCACTCATGCTACAATGCCTGATCTGTGGATTTGTCCTTTTACAAACTGCTTTACCAAATCAAACCATAGCATACTTTTTCAAATCAGCATTTCTAGTCCTTCAAAATCTGTAACACATGGATTTTATAAAAAAAACCAAAACAAATGAACGAACAAACAAACTGAAATACCTACATTCTAGCTTGGATTTGGATCAATATTTCCAAGGATTTCTTCTCAAAACACAAGATGAAAAAAGTTTTACAGTTAAAGATGTAGAAAGAGATGATTCTTCCAAGTAGAATATATGTGGCTGGAGAAGAGAGAAGCTCAAAAACATCAGTACGAAGAAAACCCAAAGATGAGTGAAAACAAACCAGAAAGGAAAAAAAAAAAAGAAAATCCAGCCCAAACCAAGCCTCCTCCTACAGTCACTGCTGCAGTGACCTCACCTATTTTGGAGAAGAATACATAGGACACAGTACGGAGGAGTAACCTAGATCCATGTGCATATCAGATGCAGTGCTTTTGTGCAAGTGTAAATGAGGGAAACAATGTAGTGTCAGCGTGCAAAGTAACAGTTTCTATTTACAGTGGCCTGCACCACTCCAAAAGAAACCATCAACACCTCTGAACACAGTAATGCTACATTTGGTTTGCTGTTCAACTTTAGCAATGACCAAGGCAATTCTCCTGGCCACAGAGAATCCACTCACAACAGGCATCACATTCTGAACCTTTAAAATTATTTTGTCTCAACCTTTCAAGACATTTGACTCTCTCGGAGTCAAATGCAAAACTTACTGCTTAACATGAATCAGATGCTTTTGTATGTTTTCACTTGCTCTCCTACACTCACATGTCAGCAGATTCGATTGACAGATATCTGAAAAGAAAGAAGACCCTATAACATGCCATTTTAAACTACAGAGAGTTTAATACAATGATGTTTAGAAGTACTTCAAAGTACTTCTTGCTTTTATTAGAGGGCCCTAACAGCTAAATATTTTGCCAATAGGTGGCACCAACACTAGTTAAATCAAGTGTAAATAACCCTCTCTTTGACCAGGGACAAGACTTCCCCTCCAACCCCTCTGAGCACCAACATCGAATATATACTTTGGTATAGCCAAATAAAATAGTGAAAGAAGTCAGGGAACTGTAGCTTACAGGAGAGGTCATCAGTCTGAAATGCAGTCCTCACGCTACTCATCTGTTAATAACAGACATCTAATCATTTTATAAACCAAGTATTTGGATCAGTTTTAGAGACTGAAATTACGTCTCCTCACAGCAAAGGTACATAATCCTGCTCAGACATATCTATTCGTAGTCATGTACTTGCACAACACAACACTTAAAATGCTTAGACACTAGCTAAGCATTCTCTGCTGCAGAGTATTCACCGCTCCTGCTGCATTAAGTGCTCCTCATGTTTGTTGCTGTAACTTTTTCTATTGAAAATGCCGCCTCAGTAATCTCCCATGCCTCAAACTGATGGAGGCTAAGACTATATCCATATATACATATTATTCTACACTTGCTCTACTCTAGTAGTTCTGCTCTCTAGTCTGAGAGTGGCTATCAGGCTCAACAGACTGCTGGCCAGTCAAAGTTCAGCTGCTCTAGCTGAACATCCAGGCAGTAAAGAAGCATTTACATTTTTGGGCCATGTGCCACTTTGCCATAGGAAAAAAAAGAAATAGCTATCAGTAGAACACTCTCTCACCAGGTTGGAAGCAAAGCTAAGAGACGGCCATGACTCAGAAGGCAAGAGCTTGTTTACTGGCAGGAAAGATGAGACTGCTCTTTCCATCGAATACCCATGCTTGCACTCACGATTGCTGGTATGGAGCAGGTAGTAGGGGAAGGTGGGGGGTGGCAGATTAAAAAAGAGAAATAATGTGATTATGCAAACCCACTTCCATTTTGATTAAAGTTCACATTTAGTTATTCACCATGAAACCCAGCTGTGGCAAGAGTAGCAGGATGCTGTGGCATTCAAAAATGGAAACAGCAAAAGGTGACATGGTGGTCTGCTCTACAAAAGTTAGCAATCTTGCTACCAGCAGTAAGCTGGGTTTTTTATGCTGGCTTTGTTTTGTTTTAAGGAAGGTAGCACAGCATTTTTCCTTACATTTTACTTTCTGAAATTCAGGAACATGTTAGATTCATTACCACATAAGGAAAAGCGTCTCCACCTACTTCCTAAAAAAAACAAGATGCAGAAAAGCTTTCAGAACTAGATTTTAACCCTCTATAACTTTGATAGAAAGTTCACTGTACATAGACTGAGCCTGACTATTTTTGGTAGGTGAGTACCTAAGTGAAACAACTGAAAGAGATTTGAAAATTGCCTTAAATTTATATGAACAAGAAGACTATATTGTATGCCACTGGGGGACATATTGCTCCATATATGCCAAACAAGAAAAAGGTCACCTTTTTTTAATTCAGGCAAAATATGCATAACCATGGGCTATTTAATAAAAAAAAAAGGTTTAGCCACAATAGTTCCACTGACTAATACAGCCAGTAGTGGTAATCAACTCTCAAATGACATACAAGGTTGCCATAGGACTAAACTAATAATAGAAGTCAATATAGCTAAACAAAAACTCTTCAGTGTGTGAGCTACTGGAATTTCTGTTGGAAGTTTTTTACTACAGGTAAAAGTCAAGAGCCCATAAAAATGCAGAACCAGTTTCACTACAGAATAAGCAGAACCAGGTCTACTTTGACAGAACAAATAGCAATTTTTTTTTTTTAATCTGTTCTGCAGTACCAGGCACTTGGAGCTTTGGAAAAATATGTTCTGTTCGGGGTTTAGAACTGTGAATGAACTCAAGCAGGTTAAAGCGAGACAAAATAAGTAGGACAGTAGGAACCTACAGCCTAAAATATTTCCCAAATCAATTCTCATCATAACAAAGACCAATGGCAGCACAAACTTAGCAAGACTGAGTTTTCATAATGTACTCAGAGAAAACTTCCTTGTACTCTTTTTATTACTGTATGAAACAGATTTTCCATAAAATTCTTTAATCTGAGACATTAATATCTCTCTGTAACATACACTTGAGAAAAATAAAAACCTGTGCATATTTTTCCTTTTGCCATGGTTTGACACAAACAATTTATCCTACAGGAATGAAGATATAGCTCCATTTTAGAACGTAAACAACAGACCCATCAGTGTTGAAAATCTTTTACTTTCAGAAACTTTAGCATCAACCCCAAACTCTTCAGACCGTCCAAAGCTTCCACCCATCATATGTTTATTTTCTGTTTCTGCATTTTCATTACACTTGAATCACTTTCCAATGTCTTCCTTTGTGACATAAAGGCTAGAAAAGGATGCCGTTTTTATCCTGACTGATACCGATTAAAAGAGAACCTAAACATAAGATCTTTTAGAGTAGTTTGTCCATTGCCTCTTTTTATATTATGCTTTGATATACTTCAGGTATAAATTTGATATGTAATTTTGTCATCAATATAATCTCCTGAAGATATACCACAGTTTTGGTACATTTTGCAAACTATAAAAAGCAGCATATATGTAGGCACAAATATAAGATGCACGTGCATTTTTAAAATGCAGATGTTGCCAAAACACTGCAGAAGGATTTAAGAGTACTCTGTATTGGAGCAGAAAATCATAATACAACAGAGAGTAAAATAAAGTCACACTAACAATTATGCTGTATCATTCCTTCTGTGTTTTGAAAGGAAAACAGACTTAAGACTTTGAGAAATGGATTCTATTACAATGAAAGAGGAAGCAAGATTCTCATCACACAAATTTGTAACACCAAAAATCCTAGTTTCAGTAAGTTCTGAAAACAAATGCATCATAGATATGACCTTTCACATGATCCAAGAGATAAGATGAAGATGGAGTGGGGGAATAATCACACCATAGGAGCTTTTGGAAGAATCAGACAAATGAAACAGAGCTGAAATACTAAATGCATAACATTCCTAAAATCTGTTTAAAAATCCCACACAAACTGATTGCATATGTATATCAGGAGCTCAAACAGCTTTTCAAAATGAAAACAACAGATGTGACACAACAAAATGGAATCTTACCTTTCTGCCTCTTCACTTGGGGAATATTGCTGATTGTCGTTGCCTGAACTATTTCCACTACAATCTGATACCTAGATTTAAAAACAGTAGGGGATAAGGGGGAAGATGGAGAAGGAAAAAACATGGTATTAAGTTTTTTACAATGTGTTCTTCATACAGCACATTTAAAAAATAATGAAAACCAAAACACCTCCACCTCCCTCACCTAGAAACAGAGTAATTTCTCAGTATACCTGCAGTGTGCATATGGTTAGAGCAGTAAAAAAGGTTATCTTGAATAAAAAGGTAAAAATCCAACTAACAATGATACTGCCCCCTTCTCTGAACTGCTAGCACTGCACACCAGTTAACAATACTCAGTGAGCACAATGTAAAATCACAGCATCTCAAGGGCTGGAAAGGACCTCGAAAGACCATCTAGTCCAACTCCCCTGCCAGAGCAGGACCATGTAGAGTAGGTCTCACAGGAACTGGTCCAGGTGGGTTTTCAATGTCTCCAGAGAAGGAGACCTCACAACCCATCTGGGCAGCCTGTTCCAGTGTCCCATCACTCTCTCAGTAAAAATCATGCTCATAATAGTAAATATAAGTTTTCTGTAGGAATCTAGGATGAGAATTCAGTTCAAAAGCAAAGAGCTGTCTTTAAGGTTCTTCTACATAAAGCACTCAATACATATATGGAGAATATCTTACTTAGAAGGAAAAAAAAAGTTTTATTCTAAAATAAAACAAAACACTGAAGTATCAAACTCCAGGAATAATTAAAACCTATTTATCATCTAAAGCTACACTACACATAATGGAAGATAAATAATGCAATTAGCAAACTGAATTTTAAGTCAAACCAGCTCATAACTAAAAGACACCACGCACTCAGCAAAGAAAATGACTGCCATGTAATCTGTCATAAACCTCAAAGTTCTGGTCATAACAAACAGTCAAATTTCTCCCAGTGCACTCACTTTGGCAGTTATTAATACTGGTAATAAAGTAAGGGAATTCTAGTGAATTTAACTCATTCCTGGAGGAGAACCTTAACCTCATCAAGTTGACTCCTAGATGAAGGCTGAAGTTTCCTCACAAGACTGCTATTCCCAGGACTACTCAGTCTCTACTCAAGGAGTCTATGATCCTTAACATGTATTTCTCTTCTTCCACATACACTTCTTTCACCAATATTATTCAATCACCTCCATTCCTCTTGCCTGCTGGAACTGTTTTACTATTTTGATCGCCTCTGCCTCTTTCTATAGACATACAGTTTTACACACAAAGCATATGCACACTTAAAACTACACTTTCACAGTTTATTCCTTTTTTTTTCCCCTATGGTTTATTTGTGTAGAGTTTATTTTCTTCCTTTTTTCTCTGTAGTAATTCTATTCAATTATCAAGTTGCAACTTGAAAACTTGTTTGCAAAGCTTTACCTTTTATAACCCTATTTTCTTTTGCCATTACTGTATCTTGGTTGTTTCATTCACTACCAGTCTGGCCTGGTCCCACAGAGGAAGAACAACCCCACAATGAGCATGGTATTTTGCTGCATACCAGTCCCAGTTCATCCCTTGCTCAGACACAGATTTCCCAAATGATTCTGGGCACTCACTTGGGCTTCTGTTGCCTTGGTTATGTCACCTGTAAATGTTATAAACACTCATTCACCTTACTTAGGTGTTGTAAGGTAACTGTGAATGTTATCATTTATCAAACAAGACAGATAATACTGCATGTGGAAGATAATTTCCACTTTTACTTTGCAAATCTTTTCCTTCAAAATTTTCTCCTATTTGTTCACATTCATGGTTTTACAAGCTTTAATTACTAATACTGTAGTACTTTTTTTTTTCTCCTGTTCCTCATTATATTACCTTATGGAAGTGGCAAGACCCAAGTTACATTCTCAAAGATACTACTTAGTCTGTTCCTCCTAAGCACTGTGCTCTGGCTGTAATTACTGAATGAGAATCCTGTACCACACTACACCACAGAAACACCACTGTGGCTACACTGCCAGACCCTTTCTCTGTACAAGTTTGTTCCAAGTGCTCTAGCTGCTACATATTCCAAGGTGCTGCCGAGTAAACATCTAGGGAAATTTTAAATGCAATCTATGAATTTTATTTTCAAAAAGTGAACTGTAATTGATACACTTGGACCAATCATGGGCTCACATCCATGTAACTTCTACCGTCTCACTCTTACGTCTTCCCCATTCTTTGTTATATTCATCCCTTGCCCTCATTTCTCCAGATGACACACAGCCAGTGATAATGGTCTTTCTTGCCATGATTTGTGCAGTAACCTTTTGCTGCTACACTAATAAAATACAGAATAAATATAATGCTGATCTTGAAAGCAGAATGAAAATTATCTACTAGTTTATTTACTTAACACTATTTATTCTCAGCTATGTTTTTAACTCATCTTTTATCTCTAGTCATCTTCTGACAGAGCAAGTAAATTTGTTTTACATCTGCCATGGAAGAATTCATCCTTTCTTCCTTATTTGTAGCAGACTTCCAGTTTACCCATGCTAACTTAAATCTATGGGGAAATGAAAGTGAAATTTCACTGTTTATCTTTTTCTTCTTGATAGAAATAAGGACAACACGTATTGTGGAAACTTGATAAAAGAGTAATAAAACTCTGACTCCCTTCACGACAAGCAACAATAAAGGTAAACATTTTAAAGAGTGATTTTGGAAGGATGTCCATAGATAACCATACAATGATCCTCTTCTCTGGAAGCTTTGTTGGTTTTTCCCTTAAAACAAATGCAAATTTTCAGAAACCAAACATGTGAACCGGAATAAAATGAAACAAACAAACAAACAAAAAATGCCAACCACCAAAATCAAAATACCTCCTTGGAAATCAGCAAATAACTTTTTATGAAAAAAAATATCAGCTCCCTAAATGTGCCTTATAAAAATCCAAGAGATGTTTCAACAATGTTTAGAGACAAGTTCTGCCAAGAGATAAAGTGACCAAATGTTAGAGGCCTGCTATACATATTAATGAACTGGGAGCTCAGAAGTATCTCCAAAATTACTAAGTAGTTCCTGCATCATTTAAGTAAGTTCTAAAAATAAAATCCATAAAAGCAATGCAGAAAAATCAATAAAATATTTCTTCTTACAATAATACTTCCAAGCAAAGAGAGTAAAAACACGCAGAAAATCCTAGTACCGTACTAGCTTTCCAAGAGCTATTTGCAAGGCAGAGAGCTGGTACACTTGCTTACAGGGAGATCCAACACACACAGCCACCCACTCTTTTCTGATTTCCTGGCCAAGAGCAAAAAACACACTTCACCCACAGGTTTCCACTGATCAAGTCGGGGAGTCTTCTCTTCTCCCCCATAGCAAATGCCTGGTTCTAAACACAAGAAAGCCTGGTAAAACTCTGTTAATGAAATTGGCCTGGAAGGATGCCTTATGGGACTTCCATCATGTAACGTCATGTGCATATATCAAATAGCACCTAGGAGTTCAAGCTTTCTTGACTACAGTTCATCGAGAGTCTGAGGAACTGTTTATTGCTGCCTCGCGGTCTCTTTCACTGAGTTTATTTTAGTAAATAGATAGTAATTAATCTACAAAGATAAAGCATGGCAGGGATGTTAAAAAACCCAAATACCACCAAACTGAGTTTCCCAGCAACTGTAGTGCCTTCAGATAATTTTGCTCAAAGCTAAGCCTACACAGAAAATTGTTGCTAGCTATATCTGTTCTTTACAAAGATGTTACATGGCAACGTTACAAGTAATAAGAGTAGGCTTAGTTTATTAGTTTATAAACACCATGCACTGTCTTAAAATAGGTACTGGAAAATTATTTCCAAATACAACCAAGAAAATGTATTTTTGACAAACAGAATATCTTTACCCAGAATAGCATCCCAAAGGGAAATGTGTTTAAGGATAACATGCTAGGAATTTATTTGTTGTAGGGAGAAAACTGGAAGCATTCTCCCCATTCCAGTCACTTTGACAGACTCTAATGTGTTCCTCAGTAACAACTATATAATGGCTTATCTGTTTCTTCCTCTTTAATTCCTTCTTTAGAGATTTCTCTGTGTTACAATCTTAAGTATCATTTAGTTTGCTCATCTGAAATACCACTTTTTTTTTTTTTACCCTATCCATAGAGGGACCACTGTTTGGTTTCCTTGACATAAATCTGTAAACTTTCATTGGTAAGTGATGAAAGCTTTGCAAAATATACTACATATCTTTGAGACTCCTGCAGCTTGACCCATCTCCCTCTAGGTGCTCCCACAATGTTGGAAAAAAAAAACCAAAAAAAACCCAGAAAAGGAATCCCTCCTACTACAGTAGAATGCTCTATAATCACCTTCCCAGAGACTGGCTCTAAACATATAGAGGAAGGGCAAGCACTGTCTCCAAAAATCACAGAAACTATTTCTCTTTGAAAAGAGGAAATTTTCTTAAGACATTTTCCATTCAAATACTGATTAGCTCAGACTGATCAACATTATATAGGGTATAGAAGAACACAACTACCATCTCAAGACGGTGGTAGATGGACTCCATAGGTTAGAAAGCAAAAAACCTAAGTGCAGCCGAAACCACATTATTTCATAAAGCAAATTTGCTACCTGATATTAGAGAACACAATTTAAAGTGACCTCTCAGCTAAAATGAGAGCACATTGAGCATTAATGTGCCTCAACAATAACAACAGAAGAGACGGGTTTCTTTTGAAACAAGCAGATCCATTAGTGTGATTATGCTAATAAATATGATGTCAATTAGATTTTAAGACAGAGTCTAACAGAGACTAATTTCTGCTCTCAGAAAAGGCACACTGGCCCAGAATGAAGAGTAAATTTCACAGCAGATGAACAATAAGTAGCCAAGCAACAAAATCATTTTGCCAGCACCTAAGTGTATTTTCTTATCTCAGAAACGCAAATGGTTTCAGAATCAAAGAGGACAAGATAAAGTAAGATGGTACTTATGCAGCCCACATACTCCATCTTGATCAACCATCACTCGGCCTGATCATGACAAGTCTAACAGAAGGTCTGGGTCACAAGAGAACACAGTGTACCAAATGGGATCAATGTGCTTGGGTCTTTCAGGTGTTGCTGCAGCCATTTAGGAAGTAATAAAGTTGAGCTTCAGCAGCAATTGAAGAGACTCAGGTGGCAACAGATCAGGACAAATGCTCCAGAAACTGGTTCGGCAGTCCTCCAAAGCTTTGGTGTGCTCAACAAAATCAACTCCAGTATGTCTAGGGAGATCCTACAACAGTAGTTCTGCTACTCTCTGCTTCCCAGTCACTGTTCCTTATCCTTCCACTGACATCAGAAATCAGCTGCGAAGATAAGGCAAGCATAAACATCTTTTAACTCAGCAAGGAGGCCCCAGATACAAGCAGTATCTCATGTTATGTTGAAAGATGGAAGAAAAAAGATGAGACTGGGGTGGAGGCACTAGTATTAAATTGAGCAGGTGCTATTTCCATTAGTAAACAGAAACATCAAACAAACTCCTGATTTGTAGGAGCTCTGTGGAGTTGTTTTCGTCTTTAAGGGATTCTTCAGAGTTCATTAACATGTTTAAGAATGAAGTGGGAAGCATCTCCCTGCAACAGTCCAGGAAAACAGTGATCCCTGACAGATAAGAGCAAGCTGCTCTGAATGTCCAGTGTCTATAGGGACACTACAGTTCACAATCACCTGACCACCATGGCCAGCCATACTTGATAATGAGGAGACAGCCACACAATAGCAGAAATACAACATATTACTTCCTTTAACTCCACAGAGGAAAGCTGTGAAGAAGGCTCTGATGTGCCTTTCAACAGCACAGTCACCTCCAGTATACTAACTAAGCAGATTTTTTTCACATTTTTTGCTACAAAACTAAAAAGCTGACTATATTAGAGACTTAACAAATGTTGTGCCTTATCATCCTTTACTGTCCTTCATAGGAAGAAAAAGAAACCTAAGATTTAATTTTCAAAGAAAAATCACACTTCATTCAAGTCTCAGTAATGGACTGGCAAAAGAAGCATATTTAGATTTGAATGAGCTACAGTGAAAACTAAATACCTCAGTTGTTTCAGGAACTCAACATCAGAGCTGCTGTTAATGAGCTTGATGAACTCCTCATAAGAAGGAGCATATGTGTAGTCTTTCTTCTGATGCTCATTCATCTGTTCTCTGTACTCCAGCTGGCTGAGTAGCATTCGGTTAATATAATCTGGATCACTCAGCAGTTCCACCACTGGTTTCAGTACTGGAAAGGAAAAATATTGTAAAACAAAATCCTTAAGCTAAGGAGTAACTGCTGTCTTTCAAAAGAAAACTGTAGGTAAAGGCAAAAATAAATATGCAAGCTAATAAAAAAACAAAGCCAGTATTCTGGACTACATAGTATATTTGTGTATCTTCTTGATAAAAGTTTATGCTATTACACAAATTGATTACGTTGAAAAAAACTGAACTCTATTTGGAAAATTTCAAATGCTTTTGTTCTTTCTGCTGTGTGCCTTGAAGGCTATGACATTAGAAGCACTATAAACAAAATTTTCAAGTAAATGAAATTGCATCATATACTTGAGACTTCGTAATTGCTGTATTTTTCTTCAGTGACATAGAAAAAACGACTAGTGTTTTCATAACCAGATTCATGCATATCTGATAAAATCAAAAGCAAAATAGAAATCCCTCAATTAAAACAAAACACAGTGGAGAAGTCAAAGCCTAAAAAAAAAAAAATTATCTGGTAATATGATTCAGTTATAACCACATTCTTAGGTCTATAGAGTCTACGTATCTGAAAAAAATATTAAAGGACAAAATTATTCACATAATCATTGAAAATAATGCCATGGAACACAACAAGAGTGTTCCTCTATGAAAAAAAAATAGAAGAATGGAATGGACAAATTATGTTCTATCCTGAAAGGTGCTAAACAGCCTGGCATCGAGTCCGAAGAGTCAAATAAATAATAGGCTTGATTTTGAGAGTATAACATATGTTACTGGTTGTCACAGAAATTAAATTTCAGAATTTAAAAGCACAGCACCTAGACTTACACATAATGAAGTCTGTAATTACTAACATTGTACAGGTGCATATGGTAAATCATGTCTGATCTTTGATCTACCTTTTGTTGCAAGTATTTCTGCAAGGACTATGCGCAAGCTGACAGACTGGACATCCTTTGAGGGTAGGAGACAACACACCAGAACTTGAGAACATTTTTGCAGGAATCTTACTTCTTCACCAGAGTTCCTCAAGCACGGGTGCAGTAAAAAAGGTCTTGGTGGATCCTCCTGCCTAAGGAGAGAAAAAAATAAGAAAGAAAAAAAGAGAGAGAACTTACATAGTAAATCCATTACCAAGTAAATAGTTTCATTACAGAAACACTAAGCCATTTGTATTTTTAAAGTCTTACTAATTTTTCTTAATGACGATAAGATAAATTTTCAAATTCCTTTGTCTTATCAATGTTTTCACCGTTCAAAATAGAAATCATCTGTTAAAACCATATCAAATAGAGAGCCTACCAAGTGGAAGGAAAAATTTTCTCTGAATAAAGAATTGTGGCTCCACACAAACCCATGATACCCACCCACAGATTTACAAAGAGAGTGGAATTGTGATAGCAAAGAGAGAAAGGTGAATTTACTTCCCAAGTACAAGAACACATGGCCAGACAAGTCCTCTCAGTAGTTCAGAAAGTGAGAACCAGTCACACTGTTACCAATATCAGTGGGGTGTGTAGAGCATGAAACTGGAAAGCACAAGACTGTATGGGGTAAGCAAGTATGTGCAACGTCACCTTTGGGGCAATACTCCTGTGGGCTGCATGCTTACCCCACAGGGAGTGAACAGGCCTGGATTTTAGGCTCTGCTCAGTCTCATAGGTCTGAACCTCTATCTTCCAAGTTCTACCTGAGTCACCTCTCAGCCTGATCACAGATTTGGTGACTCCTCTCTTTGCTAAATCAAGTAACAACTCTCACTTGGATCCAAGCAACTCAGGCATGCAGAGATCAAAGAAACACTCAGAAGAGACATGAGAACTTGCCTCAAGCTGCATCCTCTGATCAGCAGACTGAAGGTGGAATATCCTCATGTTATATACTAATACATCACTACAGATTAAAAAAAAGTAACTGAGGAGTATGTCAGTTTTTCTCCATCAACCTAAATGCTTGAGTCAGCGTTCATCTTGCATGCCTTCAGTGGTGTCAGATACTCACTTTTAGCTAATTCTGGTTCAGCTTCAAGAAGAAGCAGAATGCTCTCAGCCAGAATCACTCTCTGACTGCTGTGGAAGGCACTCACTATCATCCGCTCACTAACTTTAAGGGTTATGAAAGCCAGATACTAACAGATGGAAGGAATCCAAACTTTCTTGCTGGTTTTACTTTGCACTTGGTGAAAGAATTATGCTCTAACTTTAAGTACATCACGCCTGAAGTTAGGACAGGTATAACATGCCATACCATACAGTAACTTATTTTACCAATATACTCCATTTCCTGACACCAAACAGGCACATGGGTCCTCCCTGTTCCTGGCAATCATGGCAGGTGCATTTTAGGAAGATGGCAAGACAGTCTTTCAATTCAAGCTAACAGTGAAGGGCTGGTTATGCCTCTGCTGCGAAGCACTGGGTGAATGCTGTGCACCACTGAACTTGCATAGCAACGTGGTGCTGATGGGCAAGCTGGTGACAGCACAGTCTGTGTTGCTTGCAGACTCCACACAACAGCTCTTCTGCTCACAGCTCTGAAAAACAGGAAGCAAACCTCCTCCTGCCTAGATTTTGTGCCCAATACAGACCAGCTCAGCTCCTTGCAGGTGATAATGATTTTCTGGACTTCTCAGATCACAGCAGCACCTTTTTTTACACAAAACCAGCTGTTGAAGCAGAGACAAGGTGTCCTAAGCATTTCTTTCACAGCCACAAGCCTGATATGCACTAACTCCCAGAATTAGAGTTTAGCAGCAACATGACCAGGCCAATGGTTACAGGAAGACAGACACGGTGTCACCTGAGAGGCATCATGGCCATTTCCAAAGGCAGCCAAGACTGGTCTTCAGTAGAAGGCTCTGTGGTGTTACAAAGGCTTGGATCTGTCACGACTCACAGCAGCACCTCCTTCCATCATTTAAAACATCTGCTTCCTTCCCAAAGCTGGAGACTTCTGTTATGGTTAGAGTCAACTGACTGTTAGTTACAGGCCTGCTCGAAGCCCATAGCCTCTGTATGTGAAAAAGTGACCAAGAACTGTATATAGTCAAACCAAGTTTTCAGTTATAGTTATATGGCTGCTAGTGACAGACAGTATTGTGTAACAGTCGATTTTTGATAGTCCAGGAGGGAGCAAATGTGTTAGAATAGTAACAATACTCCAATAATAGTTCTCTTCTGTTCTAATAATAAAAGTCATTTGTTTCAAGGTGACCCAAACTAGTTTTCTTAGTTAATTCTCAGATTCAACAGGAATGTTAAAATGACATTTGGTTTTGGCTTGACTGGAGCCTGTTACTTAATCCAAATCAGATGTTTTAAAACATGGATCAAGGAGAAGGTTTCAATTGTTACAACTCAGACACACTTCAAAACAAGTCTCTTGGAACAGCCTTGATGTAATAAGTTTTTTTTTCTGAGAAACAGTGGTTTATGAAGATGATGTGTGGTCTTCATTATCAACCAGTGCAGGTGGTGCACCTGACTGAGCTCAGAAAGTTATCTTGCTCTTTTCTCCCTGGCTGCTAAATACCTGGTCACTTTCCTCACTGCGTTTCCATTCCTTTTGCATTCTCCAGACATAACCTACAGCCTTCTCTACGTTCACCATCACAAGCTCTCCTTAAAGGCATTCATTATTTATTCAAAACCAGACATGTCCCAGGTAGACTATTGGCACACAAAAAGTCTGGGTTGTTTATGTACAGTCACCTCTTACTGGGGAAGTAAAGTCTTAATTTTCTGGTGAGGTTGGTCCACCCAAAGGAAGATATTTACAAGCACTGACAGAAGCATATGCAAAATGCTGGCAAACAGGACTTCCACCAAACATCAGTTATTCAGCAGCAAACTAACCTCTCCTAACAACTGATTTCTGGGTGTTAACAAATGATACAGTTAGAACTAAAAGCAAGAGGTGACTGCTTCTTTTCCCATGAACACACAAACTCTATCCCTTTTAGGATGTTCTTACCTTATTGCTGGGACATTCTGCATAGTGGTTAGATCAAGCTATACTTTTATTCTGTGCTTTACATATGTTATGAAAGTCATAACAGACTTCACACATAATATTTCACTGAACTGAGATTAATCTTCTTTGCCTTCATCGGCTCTCTACAAGTCTCCAGAAGAACACCAGACTGTTAGGGACTGCAAACATGCTGGAGCATTAACTGCACCTATACTGTCATTCATGCAAGAGATCTCATTTCTCACAACCTTTGTCTACATACAGTTTGGCTGAGATGGACCTCTGCCAGGACTTTTTGATACCCACTCAACAGAACACAAAGTGAAAACAGAACAGAATGAAGGTAATTATTAGATTCGTACCCTTCTAATTTATCTAATGCTTTCTTCCCTACAGGAACACAAGAGGGGAATGGAGTTGCATACTCTCCTCCAGTTGATGGGCCATTTAAGGAGAGTTTCACTTTTTTCTGGAGTTACATCCATTACCTAAGAAGACACGATTCTCTAAAAAAGAGACTCTTTCAATTGCTTTCCTAGCTGAAATGTACATAAAACGTGGTTTAAAAAGCAAAAGGGAAGGTAAGGAATCCCACCAGATTTTTATTGAAAGAATAGAGAAACAAAGTCTTTAGGAAGTTAAAACTCTGAATAAGCCCCTACATATCAGTGCCAAACAGTTGTGTAAACAAATCTTGCAGTTTTCACTGTTGTTTGGGCAAGAGAAATAAAAGGGAGACTGAAAGCATGAGAGGAAGATTGGGAAGGCTTAACAGCTACAAAATAAATCCATATGCTAGTGGTAAGAGAGACATCTAGGCTTATAATCTCCTTTGCATTTACACATGAAGCATTCCTCTTCTATTTGCCTCGGCATAACCACTGGTCAGTTTGCAGGGAAGTATATATTATGTGTCAACAAAAGACCTGCCCAGAAAACAGCATCCCTTGTAACTCAGGCTTCCCCTTCATTGATAGCCATTAAAAAAAAGGAGCATTGAGCAATGACAGAAGTATGAACAGTGCTCAGCTACTGAACCGTGTCTGTTTACTATCCTGGAGCAGGAGCTAAGATGCCCTGTTCAAGCTCAATCTTAAGGCCCGATATAAAATCTAGATCTTCAATTCTGTGGAAATGCCATCAAGAGTAAAGAAAGGCACCGTTCATTTTGCAGACACCAATAGGAAAAGCAGAAACTTGACTGCAATCCACATGCATGTACACAGAGTGCTGCTGTATCTCTCCGTAACAATAAAAATACTAAGCACTATTAAATAATCCATGCAGTAACACAGGCATTATTTCTCTTCCTATCCAATTTTAAATATTTATTAGATGGATTTTCCAAACAAAAAGTCACTTAGTAATCACAGAAAACTCTTCTCTAAAACTGTGTGCGGATATTTTTAGAGAGCTTTGAATGCCCAGCCAATTATCTACAAATTCTGAGCACAACTGTGTGCAGTGAACTAATATAGATGTGGCAGTCTAGCAAACAGTTCAAAAACAGGACTAATACAAGCTTTGTAAAACAGACTCATTTAATCTTCTTTAGGCGATAAAAAACGTAACGGCAAGTGGCAACTTAATTCATTTGTGTCTTCTTACACAATTAAGACTGAAGTAATAGTGACATATATTGGCGTATCGAGTTGCAGGTGACTTCAGTGATTTAAAACAGTAGACAGAACTCATGCTTTACAAAACAAGCTCAGAGGTCATATCTCTCTTCACTCTGCCCTGAGCTACAGAGCCAGCTTAACCTTGCTTAAATTTCTTTTCTGTAACTTTGTTAATTCTTTATGCCTGCTCTGAATTTTTAACACTATCTAATGCTATTTCATAGCAAAAGGATTGCCTTCAGCTGCACACCAAACCAGTGGAAGATCTGGCAGTGGTCTGTGAATATAGATCCATAGATAAGGCCTGTCAAAGTGAACTCCTTTGTATTGGTGTGTTCCAAGCAGTACTTTACTTTGAGACCAAACTGATACCTAGATTTACTTTGGTATTCCTGAAGCAGTTAAAACATTACCAACATAACAGAAATATCATAATTCCATTCCCATATTATAATTAAGAAACTCTGGGTCAATATCAACATCTCTTTAACAGTAATTCCACTGAAACACCTTATATCCTGATAACAACAACAAAAAGGAGGGCTCCCCTTCAAAATTCTCTTTCCAGTGTGCCAATTACAAGTAAGAATGAGGCATTAACAACAGAATACAGAGATGAGCAAGGTCCAGAAGGGGAAAACTCAGCAAAGAATTCACCAGCAACGGCTCCACCAGCAACGGCTCCACCAGCAACGGCTCCACCAGCAACAGGTAATGGGTTCCATAAAAAGGAGTGACAGGTTTGCATTGTGGGTGACTCATTGTTAAGAGGTACCAAGAGACTCATCTGTCCATTGGATAAGTAGTCATGAGACATGTGCTGCCTGCTAGGAGTCTAGGTCTATGATGTGGCTGAGAGAGTGCCACGTCTCATCAGGGATGTGGGCTACTATCCCCTGTTCCTCCTCCACATGGGTATGAATGATGTAATGAGACACGTTATCTCCAGAATAAAAAAGGATTTTAAAACCCTGGTGGAGAAAGTGAAAGGTAGAGGGGCATAAGCTATCTTCTCTTCCATCTTGTCCACTAGAAGAAAAAGGGAAGTCACAAGGTAACTCCTGGCTAAGAGACTGCTGCCATCAAGAAGGTTTTGGTTTTTACAACAATGGAACCTTCTTTGGGGACTGTAATCTGATAGAGCAGGATGGCATACACCTCTCTCACAAGGGCACTGGAATATGTGGGAATAGGTTGGCCAACCTGACCAAGAGGGCTCTAAACTGAAGGATTTGAGAAGTGGGAGGAGAAATGGCAAAGAACAAGCCATCTTGTCCAGCAGGGAAGCAGGCAGGGAAGGAAACACAATGATGAAAGCTCCTGAGCCCCACACCAAGACGAAATGCAGAAGGCTGACCACCTTGAGGGAGTATCAAATCAGGGAGGATCCTTTTGCATCCATCCAGGGAAACCTGTGTGTTCAAGTAAGCCCCTGCATTGCCTCTACACCAATGCACACAGCCTGGGGAAATAAGCAGGAGGAACTGGAGATGGGGGTGTGGATGCAAGACAACCTCATCATGGTTACTGGGACATGGTGGGACAGCTCACATGGCTGGAACAAAGCCATGGAGGGCTACACATTATTCAGGAAAGACAGGCTAACAAAGTGAGAAAGTGGAGTTGTTCTCTATGTGAGAG
>WBNH01006194.1:0-15729 GCA_013401255.1 Urocolius indicus | reverse complement strand
GCTGTGGGAACTGGGGCTCTTTAGTCTAGAAAAGAGAAGACTGAGGGGGGATCTTACTAACATTTACAAATATCTAAATGGTGGGTGTCAGAAGGTTGGGGTATCCCATTTTTTCTGTTGTATCTAGTGACAGGACAAGGCATAATGGAAAGAAGCTGGAACACAAAAAGTTCCATTTAAACGTAAGTAAAAACTATTTTACTGTTCAGGTGAGGGAGCCCTGGCACAGGCTGCCCAGGGAGGTTGTGGAGTCTCCTTCCCTGGAGGTTTTCAAAACCCACCTGGACATGTTCCTGTGTGACCTGATCTAAGTGAACCTGCTTTAGTAGGGGCATTGGATTAGATGACCTCTAAAGCTCCCTTCCAACCCCTACCATATTCTGTGATTCTGTAATTCTTCATTTCTCAAGAATGCAGGTCCTACTGCAGTTCTGTAATACTGGACTACCATCTGACTGTGCTTTTGAGTTTCCCAATACAGTGACCTCATGGAAATATCTTTATGTCGGATCATCTGCTAACTCCCTGTATTGTAAAGTCTCATTATAGTCAGGAGTCTTTTATATAGTCTCAACCCTCATGATAGCATGGAACAGCATAAAAATAAATCCTAAAAGGAGTGAAAAAAGTTAAAAGCTAACCTCAAAGTCATCATTTTGAATACTCATGCGACTTGGGACTTAGTAGGTTTGGGATTGGCACTGGCTCAAGGGTAAAACAAACAAACAAACACACAAAATAAATACACTGATTAAGAGACATGCATGATCAGGAACTTATTGATGACAAACAAGATAAATCTGTCTGCCTTGAAAGTAGCAAGCAAGCAAACAAATAAATGATAAAAAAGGGGAAAAAAAAACCACGCTTAAAAAACCCCAGTCAAATAGTCCTCAGAACATTAACAACTCTATAGGAAATTATGTAAGGGTCTTTTATCTTTGAATCACAAAATGTTCCCTTCAGCTTTACTATTCTTTAATTAGTCTTTCCAGTAAGCTTTGCTGTTACATTTAAGTCTCAGTCAGTACAATTGTCAGCTGAAGCACACATACAACTTACTCTAAATGATTTTCATCAGTACATTCAACACTCACAATGCGTTTTCATTAAACTGATTCTGAGAACTACCAGAACCACATGCAGACCACATCTCTTCACCTGTATTGCCCTCAGATCTCTAAGCCTCATTGATAGTACAGCAGAACGAAAACTGCTTGGTTTTTTTGAACTTTCTAAGAAATAAAGGAAACAAATTTAGACCTTCACAAGCCATTATCACAAACATCTGAAATAAAGTATCTACTTAAAAAACCCCAAACTCTGAAAACAAACCACACCAAAGCTAAAAAGCACAACAAAAAAACAAGGACAAAGCCATCAACACCAAAATTTCCACAGCTGCCATTTTTATCAAGATACATCAACATGTTTTATAAATCACTTTGCCTAATATTTACTATGCAGATAACCATATCACTTATATATGTGTCACAGTTACCTCTTTAGGAAAAAGCATGTGCTCTGTCATATTGGTAACAGACCCAAAAAAATGTATGAATGAATGACAAGCAGTGGTGCAACCATAGCATTAGCACTTCCTGGTGCTGACTATCATGGTGTCTAGGTGATAATCATCCAAACTTCCTACACTGACCTGGTGCTACCCATGAATTAATTTCAATAACCTGCTCAGACCTTGTCTTTTCTTGACTTTTGTTTTCAACACATTCATACAACAGGTCTCATTGCAACAAACTTTCTTGCTGCTCCTTTCCAGAGGCTGAATGTGATAAGCAGCTCTTGGTATTCCTGGTTTGTGGGTGGCAAATGGAATTATAAAAGAAAAAACAAGAACTGTGGGATGTGTTTAGTAGCTATCCTGACAACTTCGATGCATCTGTAAGATTAGTCAAGTTAAATCTGAAGTACTTAAATTCCCTTTGCATCAATCTGCTCTTGATCAGTTTGTGGTGGCAGCATCTTTCTTTTTTATGAGTATCTTATCACACTGCATATTGTAATCACAAAAAAAAAATACAACAATTATATATCCTATACATACAAAGTTATTCACATGGGCCAAGACAATTAAGAACTGAGTTGACTGACCCTGTCAGTAATACAGAGAAAATAAAAGAGATATTATCAAAACATACAATATGAACTCAAATTCCCAAATTGCTTATCTTGAGCACTCAAACAGCAAATTTCCCCACAGCACTTGCACCCTCCTCACACTTTCCAAGAGCTTTGAAATGTTATATATAGGTTCTGAATCAGCACTGGGAGTAGCCTGCAGCCCCCAATCAGCCATTTTGCTAAGCCACGACTTATGCTGCAAACCTGGACACCCTTTTGAGCATTCCATCAGATGTCATGTAGCAATCATTTTGCCAGAAGCAGCCTGCAACACCACATATTTATATTTGCAGAAATCAATTCTTCCCCTGCCTTTGGGATCAAGGTGCCCCAGCTGCAGAGGTTAAAGACCAACAGAGAAAGCTCCCAATTGAAAAGTGTAGGAGGGGGAAAAAAAAAAACTAAAAAAACCCAAAACGCTGTCACTGTGACCTCATCTCATCCAGATTTGTCTGAAGTACTGCTTGTCAGAAGGTTCAAGAAAAGGCAAGGATTAACTATCTTGAAATCCCATTTACCCACTTACCTCATGTAGGCAAATCTCATTTTGCATACACTACAGTTTGAAGAACACCAGCATGAGATGTTACGTTATCTATTAAATGTTAATAGTTCTGTAGTAATTTCTGATCTGGTTATTCTTAGCCTACTATAAGCATAAGGGAACTTTCTTTCACAGGGTCAGTTTCACAGAAAGACTCTTAGGATTTGCTTTCACTTTGTTAAGTCCTTCTGGTACTTACTGTGCGTTTCATCCAGAGGAATAGCTGCCTCTTGCTTTCAACAAACATCATGTTACCAGAGTAAGACTATGTTCCTGGAATCAGTTAATTCTAACCCCCAGAAAGTATTGCCACCAGATAACGCTGCACCCACATACCAAGATGAACATTTACAGCATTACACATCGCTTTACTCAGCCACAGTCCTTCCTTAATCACATAAAATGGCATTGCCAGTATTTGGCTCATGTTTAAAGTTGCCAAGGAAAGACACTTGAACGAGATATAAAAGAATGAAAGGATAAA
Source organism: Urocolius indicus (assembly GCA_013401255.1). NCBI lineage: Eukaryota > Metazoa > Chordata > Aves > Coliiformes > Coliidae > Urocolius > Urocolius indicus. Next base: position 12,559 of record WBNH01006194.1, on the reverse strand, counting down.
AGTTGATGTAAGCCAAGAATGGTGAGATACTATTCTCTTTACCCTGCTGGACACACTTGGCTAATCTTGTTATAAATGCATTTCTGATTCTTTTACAACACAGGAGAAAAAGAGCAGTGGCTTCTACCATTAAATCCAAGGTTGATTCTTCTTCTCCATCTCAAACTCTTAAACCAGCTAGCACTGGACACAGGGCACTATATCCCATTTCTATCACAGAATGGTAGGGGTTGGAAGGGACTTCTAGAGATCACCCAGTCCAACTCTCCTGCTGAAGCAAGATCACCTAAGATCAGGTCACACAGGAACACATCCAGGTGTGTTCTGAAAACCTCCAGAGAAGGAGACTCCACAACCTCCCTGGGCAGTCTGTGCCAGGGCTCCATCACCCTCATAGTACAATAGTTTTCCCTTAAGTTAAACATTTTGTGTTCCAGCTTTTGTCCGTTACCCCTTGTCCTGTCACTGGACACTGCAGAAAAAAGTGTCACCCTGAGCTAATATTAGGAATATAATTATCCTGAGCTAATATTAGGAATGAAATGGTGTCCTATCTAAAATATTCTGAATTACCACAATTTTTTTAACTGAGAAGTAACAAGACCCTTTGGAGCCCCAACTGGACCTCACCCCAGCAACAAACGCCAGGTCAAAAAATTGGGAGTTGTCATGCCCACAGCTTGCACGGCTCTTTGTCATCCCAGACAGTATTGACCATGGCTAGGGCAGTGCCTCCAATCTAGATTTCACTCTGTAAAAGTATCTGGTAGATGCCAGAAATACAGTTGCTGTTAAAGGCAGCCACAGGATAGAACAAAGAAAGGAGAAACAGACCTAATGCGTCCCACTGGCCAGCATGGAAGTGGCCTCTCCTTTTTTCATGCTCTCCCTCATTCAAGAAAGCATTTTTCCTCATCTGTTGGCCTCTGCTGGTCATTTACCCTCATGTGTAAATTACTAAGCAGAGCCTTGAGATGATTAGTATAAGCCAGAAGGAAAGCAGGAGTACGATTCCTCATTTTGAAAGCTTGTAGGCTGTTTTTATCCCCTCAGACATTTTCATCTACTATATATAACAGGACAAAGTTGGTGAGGGAAGGCAGAAAAGGGACTTCTGTTGCTCATGTACACTCAGTGACAAAACATACAAACTTCACAAGGAAGAAACAGACATCTCTGTCCTCCTGGGATTTATCTGTTGTCATATAGGAAAACTATGACAAATTGGAGAGATCACCCACCCACCCTAGATAACCCTTTTGTTTTAAATAACAAAAGGTTATTTAAAACCTCATAAGCCACCAGATAACAGACAAAATGCCATTTGCTGTCACACTGCAGTGCAAACTAAGCAGCGGAAACAAGATACAGTACTCCAACAGGCATCACAACAGGAAAGATACCTTGCTCTAATTACAGTGTGTTCCACTATATTTATCATCCAAAACTAAGTGGATTCATTATTAGAGACTCAGAAGGAAACAGGTGAATGCCAATTTAAATTTGCTACCGTCTTTAAAACATTGACAGGAAGTAAAAAGCAGATCAAGACGATCTCTGTGTTCCCTGCCTCAGGAAGAAGAATTTTCTGTGTTTGAACCGTGGCAATATAGAAATTAGTTGAAGGATTTCCAAGAAACTCTATCTTCCACGCTAGAAATGACATACTTCATACTTCTCAGTCTATAGTTTAAAATGTCAGCAGGTTCTAGCAGAGTGAATTCGATAGCAGTAGGCAATTTAGCACAAAACTAACGTTTTTCTTAAAATCACAAATTCTCTTTAAAAAAAAAAGCAAAAAAAAGCATCAGAGTCTTCAGCTGTGCTTCCAAGTTTACTGCATGCATGCTCAGATCACCCAGTAGCACAAATTCAATCAGTAAGGTGAGCACAATGCTACATTTCTGCTGACTTTGCCATGGTGTATACACGTCATTTAAGTCTTCTCTCTGTCTAAGAAAAGGTGAGCCCTGTGCAACTTTCATAAAGCTTCCTGACTTTTGAGCAAGATTACATGAGTAACATACTAGTGCTTCACATTTCATATCATGCAGTATCATGTCACTAATCTGCCGTTAGGCATCTTAAAACCAGATCTTGTGAATTCACAGCTTCGCAATATGGAGGGGGAAAAAAAAAAAAAAAAATCAAAGCAAAAAAACCAGTCAATGAGTCAAATTCAACTCATACAAAATTTGCTGTTATAGCTGTGAAGTTTGTGGGGTTTTTTTAACCCACTATCACAATACTACTTGATAGGAATTTTTTTAATCACCGTTTTCATGTAGCCTGCCTTATCCAGTATTGGAATAGTAGAGTGCACCTTAGTCAAAGTGAAAAGTTAATTGAAAAATATCCAACAGAATTTCTTTTACCTTTGTATAGTGCAAATAACATTCCAACCAAGACCTAGAGGAAGTGGTCATAATTCTCAGTTCCTTATTAGGAACCTCATCAAGGATCAGGATTAGTAATAATTAATGCTTCTGCAACTGTAGAGTTTACATCCCCAGCTTCAAATGAGAAAATATTTACACTTAAAAAAAAAGGGTATAATCCTCATCCTTCAACTGTCCAAATTAAACTCTTCTCAAAAACAGTTGTTTTACTGTGACAAAAGGCATATGCAAATATAATGCTTTGTATTGCTTTACATAATGCTTTATAATGGTTTACCTGACCAAGAGATTTCTACCACATTCCAAAGCTGAAAGAAATTATTATCTGGAATCCAATGCAAGATCTACTTGCAACGTGCATACGCCTTAATGTCTTCTTTCTTTTCTTGAATGTAACCACCCTTCAGTTTCTTTTCTTTATTTCCTCCACATTAGCTTACATAAAGCTGCTATCTACCATAAATACGTTAACCCTGCCTTCTGCTTCAAAACAGAAAGTGTGAATGTTGACATACAGACTGGTCACTGACAGGAAACAGTGGATGTTTTCTCTCTGAAAGGGTATTAAAATATTCAAATACAACTGTGGGTAAAACAGCTTCATAGTATACAATGTATAGTCTTAAGTCTGAATGACCAAAGCACTTTAAAATGAGGGTAACTGAAATTCAGGTAAGTGCAAATACAAGCTCAAATTCCATGCACAATTACACAAATTACTCAGATGCAGGAACTGCATAGGCTAAGAGTTCCCACTTTCATTACAATTTGGGTCCAACTCTAGTATTTAGCAGGCAGCTGAAATTTCAAGTCGGTGGAGAGCATTGCGGAAAATGTAAACAATGGAATTAGCAAGATAACCGAGAAGGAAAATACAGCCAACAATTTTTCCAGCAGAAAAATCTTGTTACTGCAGGACAGGCCACTTATAGAAGCCACAAGGTTTCACCTTCCAGGACTAGAAAAAATGGAAAACTGAACAGAATTAACCCCTGTGCAAGGTTAGGAGAGGTGAAAACAGTTGACTGATGTGACAGCACTTCTTTCCCTTGCAAGTTCACAATACTTGCAGGAACTGCTTAGGCAGCCCACCTCCTGTCATGACCAAAGGTTTCAAGGATGAAACAGGAACAGCAGTAAAACTGAACTCTGAGAAAAATGAGGACAAGTGTTCCCTGTCTGTCTCTAAAATTGTTATAAGCTTGGACTGTTTTCTTCAGCAGTTGCCTATGAAACCCTTATGTTCTTCATTACTTTGACAGAGCATACCTGAAAGTAAAGAGAGGCAGAAAATTCCAGTGAAACATCAAGTTTTGTTTTTACCTTGCGTTGGCTCCTTTAAGATCACAGAAGTGCAAGAGCAAAGCTTTCACTACATCATTGCAGACAACTTTAACTACATCAATGTGACTCAGCCTCTGTCGCAGTTGCTTGGCAATCTCCCAGAAGTCTTCAGATAGCAGCTGGTACAGCTGCCCTTCATCTCTGCTGAGTTGCCCATACCAGGACAGGATGTAATCTCTATAGCTGTAGTCAAACACTGAAAAGAGAAACAGAACAATAAATAGCAGAAACTGCAAAAGGGGAAGGAACACTAAAACAGAAAAAACACAATCCTCCACCCTTCTCTTAAAAAATTAGGTAGGTAAGAAGTTGCATATTTTCCTTGGGTTTAGAATTCTCGCCAAAGAAAGTAAAGTTGGCAAAGTTACAGAAATCTGCACCTAACAGGTTACTGGAGGTCGCTTTGCAAAGCAAAGCCTGTAAGTGGATTTGCTCCAACAGTCAGGTTACTAGTTACACAGAAACCTCAAACTAATACCTGTTTCTCAACAGTGGATTTGGTTATACGAACCATCACACAATTTGACTGCATCTGAATGTTGCAGACTGAAATCAGCTTTCTTTATGCATAAATTCAGTAGTCTCCACTCTGAAGTCACAATTAAAGGGGGAGATATTGAGGTTTCAAAAGACATATATAGTACTGAACAGCACTGCAGAAAGTACATTATAGGATCAGAAGAACTAGAGATAAGAGAGAAAAAGTAGATTAGTGAGACAGCATGAACTTCAAAAATGACAAGGTATTCCAAACCAAAACTACAAGCAATAACCAAGATGACTATAATTGCAAGTCCCACGGCAACACTATCTTCTACTACCCTTCTCACTTTGCTTTTTGACAACATTAGTGTGCTGCCAGCTTTACTGATGTTTCACTATGGCAGTCATCCCTGGAGGCCTAGGAGAGAGCAGGAGGTTTTCAACAAGCATGCAAGAGCCTTGTTTAGCAGTTACAACGAGACAGGGCAAAACCTGGGATGGAAAAAGAAGTCAGTTTACATCTACCAGACTGATAACTGAACAAGAAGGGGGCACATAGGTTGTATGCCTGATAATCTGAGCAGCTTTTTACCAGACATTCTGATTTCAGACTTTTCAAATCAAAAGCACATCTCATTTGTCAGTGTAAGCCCATGATGGAAAGTAATCATGTGACTCCTCCATTTCTTACTTTCCACTTTCATGCAAGTTGTTTGTTTGGTAGATTACTAAACTATAAAAGAGCTCCCTGGCATTGACACTGTGACACTGAACTAATAACACAGTAATAGCAGAACAACTTAAGTTGAATACTTTTGCCTGCCTGAAATACTAGCAGACCTCATCTAATATCACCTTGATAAAAACATTTCAGCTAAAATTCCTAAAAGTTTCATTCAAAGGTTTCATAAATCAGCTTCCTCAGGTTTATAATGAAAGAAACTGAGTCAGAGTAAGCTGAAATATATAATTAAAAGCTTTTTGCTAAGTCATTTCAAGGCTTTTATATTAATTGCTCAAATAAACACATAAATAAATAAATAGAAGCTTTGGTTGTTTTTCCCTAATCCAAAAGAAAAAAAAATGCAGAGTCATATTACAAGATGAGAACTTTCAATGCTGAAACATAACCAATTCCATTACTTTTTTTAAAATAGAAGAAATCTTATTTTGTGGAAAACTCTCACACACAAATACTACAAAGTAATAAAAATGGTTACAAAAGGTATCTATCTTCCAATAAGCAAACTGAGGAATAATCCCTCTATACACTGAAGAGCAACTGGGAACAGCATTTTAAAAACTGAAGTTTATTACTTCTCTCAATTCTCCCATAACAATGCACATTTTAAGTATTTTTCCACAGCTGTCCTCATATCCTTCTGCAATCACCTATTTCTACAGCTTGGTTACTCTCCTTTGTTGCAATATATGAAATGCTGTGGAAAGTAAATGGTAGCACAAGTTTTCTTCCTTTTCATCTACTCTGTGAGAGACCTAGAATTTCTCAAACATATTCAAAACACACTGCATTAGGGTATTTATCAGTCACCACTGGCAGATAATGACCATTTCAGATACTCTTACGGACACACTTTCTACCTTTTGCAAGGGTGTAAAGTAACATATTTCCTCAGTACCTCTTGCCTAAGATGCCAAGTCACTGTATAGAGTAGTGGCTCCTACAAATATCCTTTAGACAGAGCTCTACTAATCAGAAGCACAAGAATAAAACCTGTATCTTGATCCCTTAAGACCATATTCCCCTTCAGAACACATATCCATTTCCACCAAGCCTGAATCTGTAACTCCTAGGCAGCTCTTATCCAAAATGAGCTCATTTCCTAGTTTGCCTTGTGATCACCATGCAAGTAAGAAATGGTTCATTTTTGTTTCTCTCTGCTAGTTACACACTTTCACTACATTAAATTGATTACTTCACTTTAAACCAGGTCTTTCTGCAACTACCTTTTATAAACTCTCTTCCTTTACATGGTTTCTATAGTCTCCTAATCCTCTCTGAGCCTTGTTGCCCTTCCTGCATCACAACAGTTTAACCATGTTGTTCTCTATAGAATTCGAGGTACTTCAGAGCCCAGAATGTATGCCCAAACGTGCAACAAGATCGCTTTTAGGACTTTGCTTAATACAAAAATAAAAGTTAAAGAAATGTTAAAACACCAGCCACAGACACTAAAACCAGTCTGTGCTGAGGTAAGACACAATATCATCTGTATGCATGATTCTGGTCACGATGCGCTGTTGCTGCTTTAGTTTCATGCCTACTTGATACAGCTGATGCCTCTTTCAGCACTCTGAAGAAGTACAGAAAATAGATATAAGAATTTTATAGAGCACAGCTTGCTTCTTTCAGAGGAGAAATCTCCTCATACATTTACTCATCATTTTACACTGCATGTTCTCTAACACATTGAAAACAACCGATCAGAAGAGAAGAAAGGAATAAAAAGAAGCAGAACACGCTTTCAGGACAATACTATGACTAACTCAGACAATATAAATATAAAACATCAGATCAGATGAACTGACAGCAATGACTCTGGTACAAAACTATAAAAACTTCTACTGGGTTTTCTAAATTACTTCATTAGATCCAAGTCCCCAGCTGTTATAATTTGATTAAAAGTCATTTCCATGTGAATGTAAAGTTCAGCTTCAGCAATTATTCTTTTTAAAAACTATAAACAAGGAGTATTTGAGAGCAGAGAGACAGAAGCTTGTGGGGAGGTGAGGACACCCCTCTAGACCCTTCCTTCATTCCTAACCCCACACAGGTCTAAAAGTAATTGCTATCCATTCTTCCACATTGATTCATTCAGAGGTTCAGTGTCACCACAAGAGCCAGTGGGTCAGCCACTGGCTTCAAATCTGCAATTTGCAGAGCTTCCCATTAGACAGTTTTTACTCTGCTAAGATTCGTTAGCCAACACAGAAATCTGAGTAACAAGGATTAAATGCCTACCCATTTTTCAAAGCTGCAATAAAAGACAAACCAGATATATTTTCCCTATGTGAACACAAACACAGACTTTCAAGTTTCAGGCAAGAAGTTAGTATCCTTTCTTGAAAACACTGGAGGGATTTGAACCATTATTTTAAGTTATGGCTAAACTCAAAATTCTCCTGTGACTATATGAACAACAGGAGAGAAGGTATAGCTACAACATTGGCTTGACTTGTTCTGCAACAGCAAGCACTGCAATCTCTAAAATACAAATGCAACATCAATACAAACTGTCTTAAGATCCTGCATCAGAAAACCACCATCAAACAGCCAAGAAACATTACTATAATGCTGTGCTACTACAACACTAGATTTAACATGTTTGGAATGGTTACCATTAGCTATGCTTGAAGAAAAACACTTTCAATAAAAAATTAATGGAAAAAGATGACAGACTATACCACTATTAAATACCTGGCAAAGAACTGCTCTACAGCAGTAAACATTAAATGCTCAGTTATTAATTACAGCCACTATCTTTTCTCCTTGTTCAAATGCCAATTCAGTTAAACAAAAAAAAGATGCCTTATCTTCACCCTGAAAAATCAAACAAAAGTATGAAAGCCCCTATAAGTCTATAAAATTACTAATAAATATTCTGAATAAATAACTCTATCATTTCCAAGACATTAATTCTAAAATTTAAGAGATAAAGGCCATTTATTGCATTTTAGATTTTATTATGTTCTAGCAATGTCACGGTTCGGCCCAGGAGCTGCGGCTTCTGCCGATATCTCTGGTGTGGATTCTTTGCCACAGTTGTAGTTTCTGCAGCTATAGGGTCTCTCTCTCGGGACAAGGCCTCTTCTGGGCATAGGTTTGATGAGCTGCTATGTCGTGGGTTCCTTCCCACAGTTACAGCTGTGGATATTGGGTCCCTTCCTCAGGACACGGCCTGCTCCGGCCATAGTTTTAAGGAAGAAAATCACTGCCCCTAGCTCAGGTTCTGTAGTAAAGTGAATCGCTGCCCCTAGTCCGGGGCCAGCTGTATCAAAATGAGTCTCTGCCCCTGGTCCAGGGTCAGCTTTATCAAAATGAGTCTCTGCCGCTGATACAGAGTCTTTAGAGAAATGAAAATAAATCTCAGCTACACCAGTTCTCTCCATAGAACGCAGGGGAGTCTCTGCTCTGGTACATCTCCTCCTTTGTTTCATCACTGACCTTGGAGTCCGCATGGTTGTTTCTCTCTCCTACTCCTTGCACCACCACCAGCCAGAAGAAGAAGAAGGGACAGAAGAAAGAAGAAATGGGAAGAAGATGGAGGAAGAAACCGCCTCTTCCGGCTTCTTCTTAAAAAGTGATCTTAGAGGTGTCTAATTGGCTCAGCCCCAGCAGTGAGTCTGGCTCAGAGCTGGGGAGAGTTGCAAACAACTTCTTACAGGAGCCATCTTTACAGCCCCTTCCCCCTTACCAGAAAGGGCTGTCATGTCAAACCATGACACTATACAATACTAATTAAGATTATGAGGTATCATGTTAAGTATGAACTTCATTTATTAAAGTTTCTCATGCCCTCCTAAATCTTTATTTAGACCACAGTGTTAAAGGCTGGCACAACACTGTGCAAATGCGCAGACTCCAGTGACCAGGAACCTGCCTCAGTTACTAACAATATTGATTTATACATTTAGGTTCTCATGTTAAGTCTGTGCTTGGAAAAATACTACATATCTTGGTTTACTTGCATTTTACAACATTATTCAAACTCTGTGAAACTGACACATTTAACAGACTACATATTATCACTGTGCACAGATCAATAGCCCTTGTGCAAAAGTGATCATACCCTGACAGTCTCTCGTTTCATATTGCTTGGACCATTTTTAATAATTTTTATGAATGTGCAGGAAAACAACATGGAAATTTCAAAATATATAAGCAGTAGAGAAAAAAAAGTGTTAAAAAGATCTAGGAAATGCATTAAAAAAAAAACATCAGACACATTTCTTCTCAAATAGTTTTGTCCATGTATCCTTTGCCAAAAGTTCTTAGCTCCAAGTCTTTGAATCCTAGTAGCAGAGAGAACATGAATTCAAATTAAGTCTTGCTCATATTTTGGACCAAAACAGCTCGGTTTTTAAGAGCTGTGGAAAAAAAAAATACAGTTTTTCAAACAGTGTGGCAGAAGCTACTGCAATTTTTTTTAAATGTCAATATGTAGATCTTAAGTTGAGAAATTACATAGATTGGGGAAAAAAATCCTTCTGTATATACATCTGTTAGGGATGTAAGGGAGGACTTCCAAGGGGTCAACAAGTACATGGACAGTCAAGACAGGTGCCATCTAATTACATTCCAGAAAGATTTCCATCAAGGTGACCTCAACACAGAGCTGAGGGAAGACAAACCACTATGAAAGAAGAGATGGTGCTTTGGCATGAAATATTTTTATCTAAGAAACACAGGATATGAATAAACAGTCAATTTTCACAGCAGAACAATTTTACCAGCGGAGTTCTGCTCAAATTTGTGCTATTGCCTGTGCTGTTTTACTTACCTACTTTATTAGGCCATTTATTACTAAGTAATTTGGAGGTCAGTTTTCCTGACACTACCAAAGCAGTGCAGACAAAGACCGATTGTGAAGAACAACAAAAAGGCCAGAGGATATAGGGGCAATAATAATAGAAGATGAAATTCTGTTCCTGGGAGACCAGCTACACGCATGGCAGATAAATTTACTGACAGCTCCAGCCCTCAGCCCAAACAGTGTGCTACACCACAGCAGCACGAGGCTGACTAAGCAGTTTCTCTTCAGAGACATGTTCCTCAACCACCATATGATATGATTTGAAAACATGAGATGACAAGATAAGCAACGGGAAGCATTAAAAGGCTAAAAGTATTTGTAGAAGTGTGTCATCTTTTCTTCACCTAAGATAAACAAAGGGTAAACAAAAGTCTAAATCAATCTATCAAGAAAAAACATGGAAAATACTGTAAAAATATATTTTAGTGTTAGTCATTCAAGTATTATGAGTTAATTACTCAGGGTTTTACAACTAAAAAGTCTTCTCTTTCTGCTGTATTCAGCAAGGAAAATCTTTTTCTAACCTAACACATACTCTGATTTTGAATGCTTAGTTTTCATAAAACACACCACACAGTGGCAGGGTTAATTCACAGCTTTCCCTCACCTCATACCTACAGTTTAGACATGCTATAATTAAAAACAAAGCAGTACTCTGAAGAACCATCCTTTTATACTCTGCTGGTGTCTATGCTGGTTTAGAACTGAGCCATAAACCAATATAAACAGAAGTTCTTTCTTGGTGGCACTTCATGATCAACATTGTAGAGAGAAATTTCTACATTCTACAGTGGCCATTTTGTCTATCTAGAGGGGTGCAACAGTAAACTCTAGAAAAAATTACGTAGATGATGAAAAACAGGTGAAGAAGCCGGAATTAAATCAAAGAGCTATCTCTTCGTAACCAGCAATACCACTTCTGAAATCCAGTGATGCTTGCTCTTCAAAAAAATGTTATCCTTGCATCTCTACGGTAACATAAAGAGATGTAAAATCTGATTAAAATAACCCTACAAAACGCCATTGACTGATAATCTGACAATCCCTACTAAAACCTCAAGTGGTGCTAGGGGCCTGAACTGGTCCCCAAGACTAAAACCTCAGGAGAACTGACAGTCTCTTAACTAAATGAATTATACTTTTTAAAGCACTTTTTAAACAGTATGTTAGACCAAAATAGTAAGAAGGTAAAAATGCCTGGGATTTACAAATCCTCACTGGTTTAAAACAGACTAGCAAAAATACAGACAGCATTTTTATATCATTATTAACAAAGATTTATTTAATCATGAACTTGAAAAAAACCCATTCACAACAGCAAGACAACAAGAAATTCTGCAACTGGCACAAGACAAGGAATGTATCCTGTCTATTTTCAGATAGACTGATGATTTTATTCTAAAGAAAAAAACAAAATGTTCCTTTTAAAATTAATTTAGGATCTCAAACTGAAGTTGACTTGGACATCTTCTAAAACCAACAAGGTTGTTAAAGTCTGGATGTGCTAAGTGTCCCATCCTTTACAAACTGTGTAATTGAAGAGAAGTCGGCCTCATTAGTCACTTAGAACTGGGAGATATACAACCAAATCTGACAAGATTACTCTTCAAAATTCAGAGTGAGAATGGAGGGTAAAAGTTACTCTGAAAATAAATAGTAGAAAAGCAAGGAAGCTGTCAAAACAGGAAGTGCTCAATCCTAAAAAATGAATCACTTAAATATTGGTAACTTTCTTTCAGCCTTACTAAGGATGGATTCATGCCTCCACTTGAATGATGTGCAGGATGAATAACCTTAGATGAAGATAGCTCCCACATTTTTTTACAGACAAGAGCTCATATACTCATATGTGCAAGTAACAGGAAGAAAGTGTAATACAATTGCCTTTCCTTCAGTATTCTAAAATGTGTTGTTTGTCTCCAGATAACCCTACTGCCTTTGACTCTGCCAATTACATCAAGGCTTAACTCAAACTCCAAAGCACGTTATCCAAAATTTAAAGTATACGTGAGAACACAGCAAATAACTAGTTTGTGCTTGTTTCATACATGTACTGTTTAGACTCCACTACCATTTTCACATCATCAGGAATCCTCTACTTCACAGATTCCAGATGAAAATAATGACTAAAACCATATTATAATAGTTCACCTGTACAGAAAAATTACATAGTAGGATCAAGTGTTCAAATTTTATATTTTAGCTACATATCCTGTTAACAGCTATTCATAAAAATAACTTTGAAAACATTACAAATCCCAAGAAGCTTTTGTATTACAAGGAATCTGTTTAAAGCAACATTAATTTTAAAACATATTCACCAGATGTTAAAAAAATGGAAAAACCACAGTGCTGCAAAGAAATCTTACGGAAAAAAAATATTCAAAATTAGGTAAGATATTTACAGAAGGCAAAATGACATCAAATTTCAAACATATAATTTAAAAGCTGAAGTATACGACTCTTTATGTGTTTTATCCTTTTAATATTCAAGCCATTTTTTCCCCTAAAAATCATCTTTACATTCTAAAATAACATAAACTTCTCAGTAACACATCATAATATATTTGCTTCAAACGTTGACACTATCTCAAGTTCTATGATATTTTTTATTGCCAGGAGCCAGTTGAAAAAAAATGTGTGCAGAAGTAGGAGTGTTTCTTTAAAGAACTGTAAACAAAATATTTTAGATTCATATAATTATTGTTTGCATTTTACAGTCCAAAGTCCAGTGTCTTTACTCGTGATTTGTAGATTTCATAGAATCAGAATGGTAGG
>WBNH01006193.1:40292-56481 GCA_013401255.1 Urocolius indicus | reverse complement strand
GATCTTCCGGAAGCCTACTACACCAAACTAACTGAATTGATATTTAAAAGAGAAACCCTTTTTGAATACTACACTATTATTTTTTTAATGTCTCTAACAGATGTACAAGTTTCCATCCTGAACAGTAATTTTTTTTAAAATGCCATTCTAGAATTCTGCTTGTACTGTATTTCATTTATACCCTGACTACGTTGCCTCAATTTATAACTATGTATTTAGGGTTTTGTGGTTTAGTTTTGATTTGATTTTTTTCTCTTCTTTTTCTGCTGCTCACGCAAAATCTTTTGGCATCTGAGCATTAATATTGGCTCTATTGTACCTCCGCCTAAGTGCTGGTTACATGATATATGTACCCTTTGCCAGCAAAGGGTCATCTAAGTAGAAGCCAGGTCTGATTTCAGTTTGCATGTAATAGAGCTACACATGATGCTTTGCTTCTCTGGGATTTAAATCTTGCACATATGAGACATTATACTGTTTTTATTAAAATGTTTTTAAGTCAATATAGTTAAATCTATTCAAACTCCTTATACAGAAGCACTTAAACCTGCTTAACCTTTGCTAGAATTGGTTTAGCTAACATTGATAAATTGCTGAAGCAAACCAAATCAATTTAAGTGAGGTCTTAGCTGGACTAAGTGCATTTACATTAGATGTTTGCACCAGTTTAACTGGATTTAAAATCAATCAGTTTAGTTAAATCAATGCATTTTTCCTTGTATAGGCATAACCTTAGTTAAATAATTTTGTTGGTGTGTGAGGCATGGGTCTTGGAAAAAAAACCAACAAACAATAAAACACCTTTCTGAAATGCTTATTTTGGTTTTTAAGTAAATCGGCTGAAGATTTGAGTATGTATTTGACCTTCATATGGGCTTGTGATGGCTGTAAATCATGTTAAAAATTCCTTGATGGTTCTTCTCAGGATAGCTTTAATTCAGAGGGAGGAAACTATTCACCTTTTTGGTACTGAGAGGTCTGGAGTCTCTGCCAGCTGACCTTGTAACTTTTCTCAGTGTTTCAGTCATGGTGATATGTGCAAAATAAAAATAACTGCTCACCTTACTAATGTGTCTGGAAGCAAAAATACACTTCTAGAATAATTCCACCAGAATAAGCTATTTAAGTTAATAAACAACTGTTCTTTTTCTCTGTTATTGTGGACCTTAACTTGAAGCACAAACATAATGCAGACATATAATATAATATCTTTAAAAATACAAATTATGAAAATCAATACAAAAAAACTGATTGATGGGATTAATATTTTCAACATTTCTACTTTCTCACCCAGTATGAATTCTTAGAGAATGATGTTAGGATCTCCAGTCCAGTCCCTCAATGTCCATCAGTATCCAAAAATAAATCCGAAATATCTGAGGAGAAAGAGTTGATGGCTTATTATTCCTTCATGAGATGTGTTGTCTAAATATTGTTGTATACCTTGTCAACAGTTAAATTTTTTTTTGTATGCTTAAGTAATAGTCAAGTCATACTCTTTGGATTTGACAAGAAAAGCTGCAGTATAAATACAATCTGTTTTAGGTGAGGTGCTCCGGGCAATACTTTGGTAAACTATATTCAGCTTTACTTTGTAATCCAAAAGTAAAACAATGTACATAATAGTAAACAGGCAAATTTTTATCTATTTGTTTGTCTTTTGTCCCCTATAATTCAGTTAACAAACATCTAGCTTTATTTTTTTGCTGGAAGCTAATGTGATTTAGATCTTTCAAGTCAGAGACTTAACTGCTTTTATTTCTATTTATTTTATTTCTATTTTCTTTTATTTTTATTTGCTTATATTTCAAAATGTATTTTGAAAAATACATTTTAATTGTGGTTTTAACAACAACATTTTTAATAGATATGCTTTGCATAATATGCTTACGCATGTTGTTAATCATCCACATATAATATATGTCAGTATTCCTGAACAAAGCTGGCCTTAGATACCTGTGAGTTCCTAAATAAAAAGACAGTAGATATTTTGTGTCAGTTTTTAATATATGTTGGAAGATACATACTGTTACTTAAAAACTGGTTATCTCACAGAAATTATCAGAGATTGCATAATAAAACTTTAAATTTCTTGGATTTAGTTCCTCAAAAAAAAAAGTTACAAAATCACCAAAAAAGCCCACATAGGCAGTCCTCCTTTATTAGACAAAGTTTCCCAGGGGAAAATAGTAATTATGGAGTAGTGCAGCTCTTCGAAAACAGCATTTCCAGGAGAATAGAGGACATCCATTAGTCCATGCAAATAGGTCTGATCTCTCATAATACCCTTAGGATTGCTATGTTTTTATGGATAAACGCCATAGTTTAATTCACATGAGGTAAAATGCTGGAGCCCAAACAACTGAAAGACACTGGGGACCCTATATGAAGGGATTAGAGTTTGGTGGATTTTTTTCTTATCTCATGAGCTAGCATCTGCAGAAGTGAAAAATCTAATAGACTTTAAATCTTTTATCAACATAAGCAGAAATATCTTCTTTCACCTTAGAAAAAGTTTATTCCTGAGATAAAAGTTTTTTCTATATTTTTGTAGATTTTAAAATACATCTGTAATACTATTATATTGTATGTCATATGCTAAATTATTATCTAAATTATTATTATTCCCAACAGTATATTAGTGTAATAAAGCTTCCATTCTATAACTCTTCTTAAATGGCTCTGCTTACTCTGTTCTCTATGCTGGGTACTGGGCTTTCGCCCAGGAAGGGTTGATATCTGAACTATTACATGAATGATCCATGTCTTTTTGTTTTCAGCAGATGCACTTTGACAGGATTTCAGTTTTCCTGTCAAGGCCCATGTTGAGAAGTCTGCAGTAATTGTAATGCATTTGTGCTGATTTCTGTATTCAGGGTTCTTTTGGTGCTACCATACTGAAATAGTACTGAAAATGTTCCAGTGAAATTTGCAGCTGCACATATATTCATAGCACAATTGGAAAAAAAAATATCCTGAATTCATCCAGTTTGATTCCAGACATGTGGTTAAAATCTGATTCTTAACTTCTAATGTTGAATTTTACAGTTTGTGGTGAAGGTGTAGCAAACAATTTGAGGTTGTGGTACACTCTGGCATGATTGTCACAGTTATTTTCCCAGCTGTTTAAATCAGCCTCTACGGAGACTCATTGTATATGTATGAATGTTTTCGTATAGCTCAGGGAGTGCTCCAACTGTATGCCTGTCTTATTATATCTAATTACACTGAACTGTCTCAATATTTTGTTTTTGTTACTACATACTCTTACAAGGAATTTCAAGGCAGACCATTTAGCTACACATTTGCTTGAAACTGTTAAAGCTGTTAGTAATCCATGTATTGTTTTGGGAAGAAGTCCCAGGACATAAAGTATTTTAGATAGTCTAAATTGATGCATAGAAGTTAGGAATATAAAAAACATCATTTTGACATACAATCTCTAAATCCCTTTCTTAAGAAAAAAACAAACAAACAAACAAAAAAACCAAAGAAGTAATAGAAAGATCACTATTTGAGGTACAAAGTACCAGAACTGGTTATTGTGTCTTTCCAGTTGTCAGAGTGCTGAATATCTACAGTCAGGTTTCGTTTTACTGTTGGTATGGCAAAATCCTTTGAGGGGCCATGTACACAGAGAGGGGGAGAGAGAGCAGGAGAAAGATTTTACTTTTCATTGATGATATTTTTTGCCCTCCATTAAATGAACAATGAGTATGTAAACCATAAAAGACTGTGCTTGACAAAGCAAAGTTTGGATTATTTGGTCCTTTATGTCTACAAGTATTCTATGCTTTTGGTATGTAAGTATAGACACTTTCCAAATAAAGGTGTTTTTTTTAAGAAATCTGGTTAAAATGGCTAACATTTTAAAATGTGATTCTTTAAAGAAGGATTTGTATGCTGTTTGAATAATTGGTGTAATTATAAGTAGATATGCAACTAACTGAAATGTGAAAGTGCCCATCCTAGAACTGGGAACAGAATTGTTTCTGTTCTCTTTTAAGAAGTAAGTCAAGATTAACAGAAAACCTGTTAGGGAAAAGAGTTCCTTTTTCTGAAAGAGTGTACTGTCGATCCAGCTGCTGACAACTTGTTTTAATGCCACTGATGAAAAAAACTACAGTTATTTTTAAAAGCTTTTGATCTAAGTTCGTTTTTAAACATAACATTTACTGAAGAAATAAAATTTCTCTGCGTTCAAAGCAGTGCTTGTGTCTACAGGTAAAATGTAATTTTATTGTTATTGTTTAAAAAAGAAATCTCTTTTGAAAATGAAATCAAATTCCTGCTTGCCAAATCAAATCATAAACCAAAACTATCTTACATAAACAGAGAAAAAAAAAAAGTTTTAGAACCCTAAGTGGAACAGATTGCTACTGTATACTCACTTCACTGTAAAGGTAGTCAAAGGTTCACTGCAAAGCTGGTCAAAGGATTCAGTTTCATTTCCCTTTTTAATCTTGGTAAAAGCTGTTCCCGAGAGTTTGAACATGCACCATAGGCATCCTATTTTCCCATTATTTGCCTCTACAAGCTGCTTCTCTTCACCAGAGTTTATGATACAACCAGGTTTCCTACACCAGTGGTCAAAGAGAAACAATATATTCTCACAGTTATTATTATTTAGAATCTCTTTTGTTGTGGATGAGAGTATGTCCAAAGGCCTCTTTTCCCAGGACAACACTAATGTTTTTAAATGGCCTCTGCAGGCAACTGGAACTTCAGATCTCTGAGAGTGACACATGCAGCCCTGAATTACTTTCTTTTCTGCACTTAAATGCCAAGGAAGGTCAGGGAAAAAAACCTAGGTGGAAAAAGTGTAATTCATGCTGTTGCGTGGGAAGAGCGGTAGTGCTTGAAGAACAAATGCTCAGCTTTGAATTATAAAGCAGTGGTTTATTCCTCTCTTCTCTTCCTGTCATTCTGCAGCAAACTTGGAGTGGCTATTTAATGGTTCTAAAGATACAGAAATTATTAAAGAAAAACATTAAAATCAATGGATAGTGCATAATAATACTGTATAATTAATGTCAATTAAAATTGATTTTATGTTTGTATTGCATATGGAGAAGGCAGCATGTCAGAAGGCTTAATAAACTGGGGGAAAAAAAAACATTGGGAGATCCATGCTTTATTCCTGTCCCTGTCAGAAATTTTTTTATGTCTCAAGAATCATACTTAATCTGCCCTGTTCTATTTTTTTTATATCAATAGTACTTTTTGTGAAGAGGCTTTGAGATAATACACTCTACTTACAATACTAGTGCTACAGGTGAGCCTTTATTCAAGCAAAATGTATACTAATTACATATTTATATTGGAAGAGTGCTTAAAGACCCTTACTGAGACTGAAGTCTCATTTTTGGTGCATCACCAGTGAAGTATTCCTAGTATAGATGTAGTCAAATGCTTTAGTGCTGCAGCACAGCACATGAACTCCAGACTCCTATCAGTTGCTGTAGTGTAAAAATGGAATTTTGATATAGATATGTTGTTACACTTGTTTCTGTTTTCTGTGAGGAAATTGATACAGTGAAGAAAATGCTAGAAACAGGAGACCAAACAAAATAAGAGAAAGTTGTTACGGCGTACATGAGGACTTTCGAGTCTTCTGAGTACTCAGACTTTTTGTACTTTATCATTGAAAGTGAAAAATAGTGACCAACTTTTTCCATGTAAAGAGTATCACCCATGATTCCTAGTTACGTGAATGAAATTTGGTATTAGGTGCACTCCGTATGTTGTAGGAAGACACAACTGTGTAAACTCCTTAGTTAACCTTGAAAAGCAATTATGTTTTTGAAGAAGCATCAAAACAAATGCACTATACAAAACCTTGAGGCAGGTGATAATCACCTTTGATAATGGTGAAAATTAACTTCAATCTCTTATTTGTGGTTCTCTGTTTTTAATATTTTCTGATGACTACTGTATTTACTAATATAACAAAACATTGAGATAAATTTATATTCTTTCCCAAATTGAGAGCTAATTTTTCAATCATGTAAAGTGACATCCCATATGTCCCCCTGGCAGAAAAAAAGAGATGAATGAGTACCACAGATTAATCAGATGTGGCGTTTTTATTCTTCATGGAAGCAGATTTTCAAAATCTCTCTAGTCAAAATGAAAAGGACCTGATGTCATTCTTTAAAAAAAAAACCAAACAAACAGTGGTAACTTTATAGCTGACTGTTTGAGAGGTATTGACCCTGAGCACAGCTCTATTTTTGTAAAGTGATTTTCAGAACTCCACGCAATAGTTCATCAATTGAGGAAAAAGCCTATAATCAAAACCTATGCACATACACAAGAGGAAAATCAGCTTCATCCTGTTTCTTTGACATTTTCTTGCTTTTGAGTAGATATAAATAAAAGTGTGTGTATCAGCTTTTCAGTAGTTACCCTGCAATCAGCTGGCCTAAAGAGGCATTTCGCAAGTTACATTTTTCATCATTTCTTCATAGAACATTACACTTGGTCCTTTTCAGTCCCTCCATTTCTGAGTCTAACTTCATATATTCATAAAATAAGAAGGATGAAAGTGCAAAAACATAATTAACAAAGAGACAAGTTAAAAGAACCTGTTGAAATTGATTGTGAATTGCTATACTTACCTGTTAGTAATGCAACTGTTCATCAATAATCCTCAAGTATACAACTAAAGCAGTTAGATAAAAAAAAGATTTTTTTAAAAAATGTATTCTTTAATGAGACCATGATTTTTCTAACCTCTAAAAGCTATTTTATAACAAACGGAGCTTTCCTTCAAAAATCTTGTTTAAATAGCTTAGATTTATTTAATTCCTATGTTTTACATATAGATTTCAGCATTTTTGTCAATGATATAGGAAACTGAATTTGAAAAAAAAGCTTATGCAAGTGTCTCATCTACAGTCAGGAAAACACTACTCAGGAAAAAGTCAAGATGACATAATTTTTAATGTGTTTTGAAACAAATTATATGGCTTACCTTTTTATTCTTATAAAATCTAAGACTTTGGCTTGTATGTAACAATATCTTGAAAAATCAGAATCTTGATGAAAAGCAGTGGGTTTCAGGAAGAAATCAGCAAATTGTACTTAATGAGAACTGCCTTTGTAATAGTCCACATGCCAAATTGGTTTTAAATGAGCTAGTATTTTTCATAAATATTCTCTATTAGCTTCTCTTTTGTTACTCTTCCCGTTGATTCACTTTATTAAACAAGTTTCCAAGCAGTCTACTTAGTGTGTAATCTGTACTAATGAAAGGTATAAGAGTGAGATCTTTTTTGCTCAAGAACCTTTTTACCTTTATTTCCAGTTCACTTTCAGAAATCACTTCAATGAAGTTTGACTGCTAGCAGTGCAGACCTGCCTGTTACTTTGGTATAACTGGCCAAGCATTACAATATTTCTTCCAGGTTCTAGTGTCTGACAGTTTACACTGCCCTGAAAGTTGGATCTCCCTTTCAAGAAACTTAAAAACTTATCTCAAATTTATACTTTATGTAATTTTTTTTTTTCTATTTAATTACTTGTTTGTCAAAGTCCCCCAGAAGTTGTTTGTCCAAGCCTTCAAAGTTTGCTGGTTTAGAATTCCATGCTGATATGATACACCTAAAGCAGAGTGAGAAGTCTTTAAAAGACAATAACTGTTCAGGAAGGAAATGTTCCTTTATATATATTCTACTTGTCAGTAATGAGCACTATTCTACAATTGCTCGTAGGCATGGGTAAACCTTCCTGAATGGTGTAGAGAAATATACTATTTAATGTAACTTAATGTAGCCACAGTAGGCCCAGGTCCTTGGTCCTGAAAACAAGGATAGTACCGCTGAAGTGAACGAAACTTCAGATTATTGCAGGTTATGTCAGTCGGAATAATGCCTGTTCCAATGTACTTTTGCTAGCACACTGAAGTGCCGCTTTCAGTGGATCTGGAAAATGAACTCTAGGTGTGACTGAGAACAAAAATGTTTAACAGACATTAAAAATGTCATGTTTTACTTGAGGCAAGCTTCTCTTTGATTCAAAGTACTCCTACTAGCCTGCAATGCTGAAAGTAACAAGCCTCAGGAATGATTTTGTAGAGTATTTCTTAGGGAACAACTTTGAGAATAACCTTCACTTGTTGCTGAAGAATAATACAGCTGAAGTCATTGTCTCACTACATCCATAGGATTTCTTTTGGAAAAAGAAATATTTTCATATAAAATGTCAATACTAGAAAAATTGCTTTTTCTGACTTATAAAGAAAACATGTATCTAGAATTGCTTCCCATGAATAAAAAATTTTTGGACTCCATGGTTTTCTAATGAGTTCTTAAATCCCAGGGGAACGTTAGTACTAAACTCTCGGTTTTACTGCCCACTTGACCACATAGCCACCATTATAAAGTTGACTTAAGAGACCAACATTCTGTGAAAGTACCTTAACTGAGTGAGTCATTGTTGTGCTTATTGAACGCTACTAGGTATTGATATCTTGATAAAGTATTATGCAAACTGAAGATGGCTGCATGAGTGTTAACTAACAACTTGCTACAGTAGTTGTACATCTGGCACTGTAACTTCAGTGACCAGCACCTCATTTCTGTATCAGATTTGATCTACAGTGAGTAGTTCAGTCAGAACTGTCAATTTACTTCAGACCTAAGGTAGAAAAATTCTGTGTCATTTTTTAAAAATGTGTGGTTTACATTTACTAAATCCAAAACAAGGGGAAAAATATTTTTTTTTTACATTAGGAAACAGCATCTTACTGAAATGAAAAGCAATAAAATAATAATATATGATTTTCCAGTACCTTATTACCCCTAGTATTTGGTCTACCTAATTCGGGGACAAATACAGAAACTAGATGACAGGCAAGTGTGGTTATTTATGCTCACCAGTATATTTTGAGGTCATGACATTGTGGTTAACCCACTTTTGATATTACTAATGTGTGAAGCTTATCTGGGAGTAGTCTCAGTAGCTAAAAAATCTCAGAGGTCAAGCAGAATCATGAAAAATGAATTCATTAGTTTTTGTAGTTTAGAATCCCTTTAGAAATAGTGTTTGCAAATAGGTACAGAGGTGAACTTAGCCTTGTATCTGAGCTTTCTGACTCTGTTGACAGTGAATATATATTCTAGGGAGCTGACCATCATCTACTTACTCAGTTCCAGCAAGTGGGGCTTAATGTGAAACCTATGCTAGGGGCCATGAGGAATGGCAAGCATCTCTCCAACTTATTCCGACACAAGGAACTTGAGAAGCTGCACACCTATTTCCATGGCTTTAAAGTTGCAGCAGACTCTTCCAGCATGGACAGATTATGCTTTGGACACCTGATAAACATCTAGCTGTAGTGAACATGAAATATGTCTCTGCAACAGGTTTATTGCTTTATGAGGTACTTGTTACAGATTGCTAGGTTGTATGTATAGTATTAATCTGAACTTGTGAGCAGTTCAGTTGAATTAGAACCGGTTCTAAGATGCATTTATTTCTGAAAATTGTCTCTGAAGTCTTGCAATGTAGAATACCTGCTATTTTAAGAAATTGTTCAACAATATGTATAAAAAAGATTTTTCTACCTGTTTTCTAAAATTGAGCAGTAAATCCAATAACATGAGGCTTAAGTAGCTGGGGTTCTTTTTACTCACAATAGTGTTTGACATCTTTGAGGTATTCAAAGGAAACAACAGGGAACAAATCAAAATCTAGGTATTTTTTTCCAATGATGTGATTTATTAACATAGTAAAATAACTTTTCTTCTACAGTTAATGCAGTCCATCCTTTAAGGTCTTCCATTGCTTTCTTTTAGTCAATGGGGAAGATGCTTACATTTTAGTTTGTAATGGAATCTGAACAAATAAAGTCAGGTTTGCATTTTTCATTGTAATAAAATAAAGAACATAATGTCTAATTCAGAGTATAATAAGGTCAGAGATATAGAAGAGAGTTGCCTATATAGCTATTGAGTTAAACTATGTAAAATTGATTATTTTCAGCAAAAGCAATTTGTTTAAAGAAATACCCAGATGACTGATTTTATACCAGGTGGTATATTTGCTGGTAAAGCACTCCATGTATGAAAATTTTTCAGTTGTTCCGCTGTGGGGGGAAAAAAAAAAAAAAGAAGTAAACAAGAAGGACTTATGTTTATTGAGCAGGCTTCATTTTTTTTTCACTGGCTATCGTCTCCACTCCATTTGCTTTTGTCTTCATCTGTTGACTTGAGACCATATTAAGGTAACGTACTCTTCTTGAAACTATGTCTGAAACCTGTTCTAAAACACTGACTAGAGCAGAATATTGCTACTTGCTGCTTCAATTAATTGTCTGCAGAACTTTTTATATATAGGCTTTAGAGCATGCTTTAGTTTTAGGTAGTTCTTAACTGAATTCAAGATACTGATTTTACAGTAAGACCTCGTATGATTTTGTTCCAGATAATTTCTCTAAGCATATTCTTGCCTATAAGTTAAATTTAGTTCCACAGTCAACTTCTAACACTTGGAATAGACAAAGATATTATAGTGTTTCATTGTAAAAGACTGATGATTTCATTCAGTGTCTCAGGATCTTGGACTTTAATTGCCCCAATGAGCCATAGAGTGTCTGTCTTTTTAAGTGTAATGTTCGTAATTTTATCATTCTATTCAGTCTTTTTAAAGAAGGAATGGGTGTCTGTCAAAGGCTTGAGGGCATGAAGTGTTTCATACAAATTTTTAGAAGTTTTGAGCCAAGTGTTGAAGCAATTGACTCTTTGAGTGAATTATAAAATCTTCTTAAGATCCATGCAGATTTAATTAGTACGTTTATACATTTGTGCATTTAATAAATGCTTACTTTTGTTTAAAACTAAGCATTTAGATACATATAATATGGTGTATTGGCTGCCTTAAATGTGACAAGTTGTCAGCAAGCTCTTCCAGGTTTCTAGTGCATTCATACAAAATATAAATACACTTTTCTTTCAAATATACCTATATGAATGTACCGATTGATTCATACTAGTGATGCTCCATGGTATTTAATTTTTGGATCTCTAATGTTCTAGAAATGTGTGTAGATTATCTAATGACCTATTTGGGTCTTCCATGAAGCCTTCAGAAGTACTGAAGATACCTGCAGTCAACAGAACACCTGGAGAAACACTGCATGCTATGTTCATTAAAAAGTAGATGGATAGTTTCTAACTATCTTAAATCTAGTATAACTTACATTTGAAATAAATTAATAGTTAATAATGTATGCTCATTGTTCTTTTGGGTTTGAGTATAATTTTGAGTGTGATTCCATGTTGAATTTTACTGACCAGTTTACAGATTGAGCACTTAGTTTACATATTTACTTAATGCAAAAGGAGCTATCGTGTTCTTGAGTATGATTCTGAGCAACAAAAGGGCTGAAAGAAGAAACTAACAGATAGAATGGACAGAAAATATTTTAAATAGCTGGCTTCAGAAGACTGGAAGAGCT
Organism: Urocolius indicus; assembly: GCA_013401255.1. Classification (NCBI taxonomy): domain Eukaryota; kingdom Metazoa; phylum Chordata; class Aves; order Coliiformes; family Coliidae; genus Urocolius; species Urocolius indicus. Next base: position 45,020 of record WBNH01006193.1, on the reverse strand, counting down.
GTCACATGTAGACTTACCAGAAGACACTGTTACCTAACGGTGTCCTGACTGATGTCCTAGCTAATAATGTGTTATTAGGTAAACTCTATGTGGCATCATTATTTATTTTTTTAATGACCAAGAAGCGTAAAGTACAAGGAATAGAGGTTTATGGCAGTAAGTGTAGAGTTCTAGCACAAGTGATGACAAGAAGTGGTTGAAAAGAAGTTTGAACTTTTCTTTTTTTTTTTAAACAATTACTGTCAATATGATTGAGGACAGAGATAGTGAGGCAAAAAAGCAATAACAACAAAAGGTGGTGGAAGTCTATTTCAGGTTTGGGGATTGTCTGTAATATAGTAGAACAAAAGACATCCAGAATAAAAGCAATGGTCACAGCTGAGAAAAACCAGGGATTTATTGCAGAGATCTATTGCAAGGATCAGAATTATTTTTTTTACACTACATGCACAAAAATGTGTTCAGTGTTGAAAATTATCTCTAACAGCACTGTTGATATTTCTGAATAATGTTCATTGAAACTTATGACTAACAGAGAGAAAGGGAGAAAATGCTTCTTTAGTTTCTAGAAAAAAAAAGTTTGTCTTGCTTTTTCTCCTTTTATTGTTAAAGAAGAACTGTCTTTTTATTTCTTTTGTGCTAGGTAAGTAATTTTGTGAACATAAAGTTTTACTAAACTAATAGTTTTGCAATTTCAATAGCACGCAAGTTAAATATAAGTCTGGAAATAACTTACTAACATATCTCTCACAAGAAAGTTGCATTTATACAAGTATACACTTGGAATTTCTTGACTCAGAATGTTTAGTCAGAGCTGGGCTCTGTTAGCCATTACATCAAATGGTCATGATGGAACATAAAGCAGTGTGGACCCTCTGAAACTTGACAAAGGACAAGCCAAAGAAGAATGAATTTATCTGCCAAGATCACGTTTCTGGAAATTTCAGTTAGTTGCAGTTCAGCTTTCACTTTCGTGGTCACTGTTATGCTAACATGACAACTGCTGACCCATCTGGATTACAAAACAGAGAATGATTCACCACGTTCTTCCATATAACATTCCAAACTTCATGCTTAAAAGTATAAATAATATTGACAGGAATTTTTCTCGGGGAGAAAGGAGCAAATGTGTTTCTTCAACCTGTGTGACTGCTTAGTCATCAAGAAAAGACTTCAAAATTGCTGAAGATGTGCTATATTTAGATAAATGCCACACTCTGACAAGATTATATATATCATGCTCTTCATTCAGACACTATTTGAGTATTTGTACCCCTCCTATGAGCTCAAATTTACTTAATTTTTTTAAAGACTTTTATCTGATGATAGAACAGACTGCTTCAACATTCTGAGAAAGATTGTTCTTACAGCGGACAAGGCAGGATTTTGGACTCATTTATCTGAATGATACCACTGTTGAAGGGAAGGACTTTTCCTGTGAAAAAGTGAAACAAAGGATTTTCTGACAGACTCAAACCTAGATTCAATAGTTTTTTCATATGACTGTTTTTACATTGCCATTTTAAAACTTTATTAATGAGTAAAGGTACCAGAATCTGAATATTAACAGTGCTTGTCTGACTTAAGGTGTTTTCTATGTGACTGTCAGTGTCATCACTTACATGACTTTCACTTCAGCATTCAGTAGTTCACTTATATACATATATATACTTAATAAACACATGCAGTGTCACTAAAAACTTCCAAATGCTATTGAGTAATGTCATATGCACAATCAATCAGGGACTTTTTTCTTCCTCCTGAGCATTATCCCAGATAATAATTATATACTTTGCCTATCACTTATGGCAAAAGAAAATATTTCATATTATTTTCAGACATGCATTAAGAAAGTTTACTACTTTGTGCATCAAAAATTGTTACTGCCATGGCAGCACAAACTGTCAAGAAAAGAAATAGCTGACATACAAGTAGACTTTATTACTGAATCAGGTAGCTCCCAGTATACATGTTTGGTTGACTTTATACTTGGGCCATTGGTTACATCCAATTTTCAAACAAAAAGTGTCTTTGTAGGTATTAAAGCATCCTACTTATTTTTTAGACACTTGTACCTGATACAAAATTGATGAAATTTTAATCTTCTAATATTATCTGTGTGCATACTGATTCTTTACCTAGCCAAATTAAAAAAAAAAAAAAAAAAGAAAATTTTTACTTCAATAAAAACTTCTCTTATTTATCCATTTTTAATTTCTTTTAAATAGGGTGTCCTGAGTGAGTTTATTAGGTAAGCTATTTTATTCTGACAGAACAACATAGCCAAAAGGAAAAATAATGCTGACTAAGCAACTTAAATAAGTAGTCACTTTAGCAAGTGGCATGGCTGTGAATTTTTATTTTGTTGAAACCATGTTTATATTGTAAATTTGGAATTTTATTAATGCACTGTACTAATTAGAAATTGTCTGCTTGTATTTTCTGATCCAATTATGTAAAAAAATCCAGATCTCAGCAGAGAGAAAGCATTTTACTGTGCTAAACTGCTATTCTGTGCAATTCTCAAGAAAATGGCCTCTGTTTATGAGATGTCTGAATGGGAAGTACACTAAAGAAATACTTCATAAAAGAAGTATTTTTCAAGCCCTTACAAACTGTCTTTTTTGTCTACATTTTATCATGTTAATTATTGTATAAAGAGTTCCAGAGTTGATTACACTCAGCTAATTTTATGAAGTTTCATTCTATTCATTATACAGGACTGCTTATTAATGATAGAAACGCTATTATTCTAATAAAGATTGTGTAATCATTCAGCTACAAACATCTTGCAAATGTACTGTGTCATTATTTGAATTCAGTTTGATGACTGCACTGAAATATTCTTTAAGAAATCACAGATAAATTCTTTTTCTTTCATGGAATCTTGGTTCTAGCTGTCATTCTAGAATATTCACAACACATTTTGGATATTTATCAGGGAGGATGCAAAATTAGTTCCCTGAAAGTAGTTCCTCCATTACTTTTCAAGCTTGCTTGTGATGATTCACATTATGGAACTTTTTTAAATGATCTTCATTTCTTCCTTTCAGTTGTACTCACTCTGAGCATCCAGTTGTATTGATTTATATGAACAACTTTGATTTCATTAGTCATAATGAAATTAATGGCAAGTTACATCACTTTTTTTCTGTGTTTTCCAAAGCAGAACAATATAACTGCATTGGAATGTATTAAGTATTATGTTAACAGACACAAAATCTTGTGTTAAAGTTAATTTGTGTTGATCTGTGGAGTGATACATGCTGACAAAAACAGAAAAGTACAAAATTGAGGCTGACAGTCTGTCTTTCCATGATTGTATAGATTTGTTGCAGCACATGCAGTATGTAACTTCATGCTGTGATTTGAGACTAAAGCAGCAATCAGCAAGATAGGAAACAGTCAGAGCCATCTGTCAACTACTGCATCAAATTTTATTGTTCCTTTTGGATATCTTTAGAGATATAGAAGATATTTTCAGTAATACACTTTAACTCAGCAACTTTAAGAAAAGTGTTGTATCAATTTCAGGCTTCATTGAAGTAAAATAAATACATATAGATTATGTATAAAAGTATGTATTTAAATCTTATTTTATTTTTATTTTGGCAAATACACATGTGGTTCTATTATGCACATTTAAAAGGTTAGTCTGGACTTTAAATTAGTCTCATGAACCCTCTTCACACCTTCTTCTGTGAGTGTCTGTTCTTCTCTGTTTGTGAGGATTTAGCTCTCCTTGACAAAATTCAGGGCTTGTACTTCTGTTGATCACTGTAAAACCTTTAACAGCAAATGTTATTCCCAGAGCTTTCTTGAACACTCACTTAGGCATAATTAGATAAGAAGTCTGCACAAACTTCAGGTTGTAAAATCGCTGCTGTCACAGCCTGTATTCATATCATCCTGCCATACTCTAGCTTCATACCTTCTCATGTCCTGCTTGAGTTTTCCCTCGTCAGCAGTGGAAATAAAAACAACATTGTCCCACTATATGTATTACTCCTGTGGAGTCACGTTGACTGATGACTGTCTTCATGTTGCTAGAGGTCAGATTCAGTTTAGGAGGAACTATCTTGTCCCATAACTATAGCTGTCCAAGTGCTTTTGAGGCATAAAATCACAGAGTCATTTAGGTTGGAAAAGACCTTCAAGCTCATCAAGTCCAACCATTAGCACTGTCACGTCCACCACTAAACCATGTTCCTGAGTGCCATGTCTACATGTCCTTTAAATACATCCAGGCAGGGTGGCTCAACCACTTCCCTGGACAGCCTGTTCCAGTGCTTGATAACCCTTTGGTGAAGAAATTTTTCCTAATCTTCAGTCTAAACCTCCTCTGGTGCAACTTGTGGTCATTTCATCTCATTCTGTTACTTGTAGCTTGAGAAAGGAGAGCAACCCCCACCTTGCTATACCCTTCTTTCAGGTAGCTCGACAGAACGTTAAAGACTCCACTCAGGTCTCCTTCTGGAAAACAGGGCTGTCACAGTTTGACATTACAGCCTTTTCTGGTAAGGGGGAAGGGGCTGTAAAGATGGCGCCTGTAAGAAGTTCTTTGCAACTCTCCCCAGCTCTGAGCCAGACCCACTTCTGGAGCTGAGCCAATTAGACGCCTCCACAATCACTTTTTAAGAAGAAGCTGGAAGAGGAGGTTTCTTCCTCCAACTTCTTCTTGCTTCTTCCTTCTTCTGCCCTTTCTTCTTCTTCTTCTGGCTCATAGTA
>WBNH01006193.1:0-40095 GCA_013401255.1 Urocolius indicus | reverse complement strand
GTCCCCTGTGAGGGACCCTGTATCGGCAGAAGCCGCAGCTGCTGGGAGCAACCCACACCAGAGAAGTTTGTTAAGGACTGTGTTCTGGGGGAGGTACCCCGTGTTGGACCAGGGGAAGAATGCCAGGAGTTGTCCTCGTCTGAGCAGACAGAAGTGGCAGAGCCCATCTGTGAGAGACTGATCACATCCCCCATTCCTTACCCCCCTGAGCCATTGTGGGGGGAGGAGGTAGAGATATTGGAAGCAGTGAGCTGGGCCCAGGAAGAAAGGAGGGTTGGGGGAGGGAGATCTTAAAGTGCTGGTTGTAATTTTTCTCATCATCCTACTCCCTTTTTTGCCTTTATTCCGTTCTGTTTCTTGTAGAATAAACTTTCCTACTTTCCTCTTTAAGTCAAGCACTGGAGTCTGTTTTGCCCGGAACCATAATTGGCAGCGAGTCCTCCCTGCCCTTGTCTCAATCCAAAACAACTTTGCTTATCTTTTTACTCCCATTTTGCTGGGGCCTCTGCCATCCTAACAAGGGTGGAGATGAATGGGGGCATCAAACGAGAGACTGTCATGGTGCTGCTGTGCAAGCTGGGCCAAACCATGACAAGGGCCAAACAACCCATGCTTCACATGAAACTTGTTCTCCAGACCCTTCACCAGCTTCTTTGCCTGTCTCTGGACTCACTCCAGCACCTGAGAGTCCTCCTTGTAGTGAGGGGCTCAAAGCTGAACACGATGTTTGAAGTACAATTTCAGCAGCTCTAGATCTTTAGAGAAATTTTCAAAATATGATAGCCATATTCATGTTAGTTCCATTGAAAACAAAATTGTTTTGAATAAAATAAAGCAGTCCTAGTGTTCAGAGTTACGTTGATCTAGCTAATTAGGATAGACATTCAAAACAAAATTACAGTATCGAAAAAGTAAGAAACAGTTGAAGGATCAGTGATAGTGCACATGAATTATTTTGTCTGAATACAATATTGCAGACTTCTCTTTTTTAATTCTATGGAGATGTCATAATAGTACCTCAGTCACAGCACTAGGTAATGTCTATCATTGCTGCTATTTTTCAGATTACTTTTCTAATATTACCCTAAGCACATCTTCATTTCTTCAGTATGTTTTAGACTCATGATTTTTGTACCACCATCTAATGCTCAAGAATTTTTTCTTTCTCTTTCTGGACTCTTTTCAAAATAGCAGCTTTTAAACTGTCATCCTCAAGACTGTGGGAAGTAGCCGTTGGACTGCTATGAACCACACAGTTCTTTTGCAGGTATATTTGATAATCAGGGTATGTGATGGTTTACAGGATATATTGAGGCATGGTGATGAAGTTGTTTGTTCACATTTTTAGCAGCTCACTGCACAGACAAATTAGTACATATGTGCATGGGTCAAGCAAAATTCAACGTTTGATGACATTATCTTATTTTTAGGGGAAAAAAAATAAAAATACCAAGAGTATTTCTACAGGAAACATAATGTCAGATAATGATATTATAACATTGTAAAGACTTTTAATAAAGATATTTTATGTCATCATATATACATGAATTTATGTGGGCTATACAGATTTGTCTATACATGTAAGTGTAGGAATATTTTCTTGTTTCACTTTTCAGATTTCATTCTCTTGGCTGTTCTGCTTTCAAATTGTTTTATGTTTCATGTGATCACTCACCTTCTGTCCTGCCTAGCGCTTTTACACCACTAGGTTTTTTTCGCAAGACAATCGATAGTGTCTTGAAGTCCACAGAAGTTTCTTGGTTAAGTTCAGTTCTGTTCTGCTGAGCCTGTATTTAGAATTCCTAGGCATACAACTTTTAACCCTATTGCATGAACCTCAATTATCCAGTCTTTGTTTACTATTTTGCAAGAAGTCTGAGTAAGGAGAGGGAGTATGAACTAGCTGAGCTAAAAAACTAAATCTGCAATTCTTCATGAAAAATAACCTGTACTCCTGAAGCAGAGAACTGTAAATGCCATATAAATACCCTAAAAATGAATTGGTTCTGTTTCTGAGAGTTAAAAATCAATGCTGGCATGTTTCTTGATGTGCATGAATAGTCTGTCTGATGTAATACCTCATGCTGTATGGTATATTGGTTTTATTGCCTGTTACTTTCTGTGTGTTTTGGTGAGCAAGTCAAATATCTACCCTCTTGCTGAGTACCGAGTAATTACATACCATATGTTTTGCAACAAAATCCAAAACTTTCTATTGCCATTGTCTTCCATTTTTAGGTTTCACATATTACATTTTATTTTTGCAAGCACTTTTGCTGTTCTACCACGTATTTATTTGGCTTGTCTGTCACCATTCAATTCAATTTTATGTACTAAGAATGTTATCTATTATATTCTATTTGCTGCTAAGTTCATAGAATGAACATAGAATGAATGTTTTCAACATTTTCCCTCTGTGACAGAATGAGTATAGATCTCTGTCACAGATGTCATCCTTTGTCTCAGCAAGTATTTTGAGGCCATCAAGCAGCCTTTTCAAAGTCAATATTTATTAATCAAAAGAATACAGTAGCTACAGTCCTTAGGCAGGAAGGACAAAACTGTATTTGTAAAAGGGTATGGTCTTGCATTATTTGGGATTACTTTCTGTCATTATGCAAAGAGGCACTCTCTTATCTTGGCTGATCCCACAATTGAACAGGGTAAACTTTTAAATTCTTTCACTGTGAAAACATCTTCTTTCTCTACCCCATCTCTCATGATCCTCTGTGACTAAGAACTATTTCTTTTCTTCTTTGACAACCAAAATTTCTGTGAAATTTGTACTTACCAAACCCATCTCATTTACCAGAAGTTTGGAATAATATTAAATGGTAATATATGATTGAAATAGTAATTATATATATGCCTAGTATATATGTACTATTATATACATATTATTTCACAGCTTATAATTGTATATTAATAAATAACGTATACTATTTACATAAAGTCAGTTTTCTAGTTTATGACAGTTTATTATCTTGAGCTGTTACAGCAAAGTTTTAAGTAACCTTTACATCTGGTCTGTATGTGGTATTCTGCATTCTATGGCTGTCTCTGTGACTGTGGCTGCAAGATCCAGTTTTTCCAAACCATTCACAGAAGTTCAAAAGCAATGCACACACCAGTTGTCTAAACAATGTTGGATTGCAAAAAGAGATTGTTTTTTTCCACCTTTCTAAGTTCATGCGTTGCACATACCTCACATCATTCAGTGTAGCCTGAGTATATCTTGAGTTTTCACTGTCATCACTTGTGACTGCCATCTCTGAATGCTAAGTTCCTGCATACATTAGCAGTTTGGAGTAACAGCTTTCATATGTTAGGTGTATGTTAACGTAAGCTCAAATGCCAGGCTATGTTTTGAAAAAAAAATTGCATTTAAATTTCCTTGTATATCTCGTGTTCCTTTTTAAGAGATTCAGGTAGTTTTTGGTGGCTTTGTTACCCTGATACAATAATGTTTGTCTTTGGACTGAAAAAGGAAGCAGTCATCCTTGAGAGTCTGTAGCAGTTTGCAATACTCTCCTGATGGGGAGAAAAAAAAAATGGCATATCTGTTGTCCACAAAGTCAATCATTTCATCACAGAAAGGCAATCAGATTGACCAGGCTTGGTTTGCACATGTGCTGCATTTTCCCAGTCGTGTCCTTTAGATGTGGCTTCTAGGAAATCTGTCTCCATTATTTCCTTTGGGACTGAGGTCAGGTTTAATGTCTTCCATTTGCAGTTGGACTATGTCGGTGGAAATGATGACGTTACTCCTATACAAAATAATGCAAAGAAAACAAGTTAACATTTTAGTGTCCTCAGACAAGTGAAAATAGAGCTGTTTTTTAACGACTGGTTTGTCTGAAAACCATAGCATTGAAACTAATGGTTACTATGACTTTGACAGCCCATCTCTGACATGGACATTTGTTAATATTTTTATAAGAAGTCTATAGGTTGGACAGAACCAAATATGTTGCATGCCTTTCAGTATTCAGTATGTTTTTACATCCTCATGTTGAAGATTTTTGGAGTTCCTTTGGGTTTTTTTGGGTTTTTTTGCTGTTGCTTTGAGTGAAAGATGCTGAAATGGCTGTAATATCACCAGGCCTTTCTTCTGCACTGCTAGTGTTTATTTAGTAAACACATGTATGCAGCATTAATTCATTTTTGCAATGTTGACATTTCCTTCAAGAGTTCTGTATAAAATACAACAACTTAGCTTTATTTTGTTCAAAAGTTAACCTTGTTCTTAGTTGGACTTCTGAGGAAACAGCTGTTTAACGTTTGTTCTTTTAATGATGATTTTGAAAGATCACTCTTTCCTGCTTTTTCAATATAATTTCTAAGTTTATGGCTGAGTTTCACTTAAATTTTAGTCTAGTCAAATATGCAAGATAAAAAAGTAAATCAAGTACTAATATTAATTCTACTTGGGAAATCATCACCATCTAGTTGCCCAGTGTTTCATGGGCTTTTAACTGTAGGATAAAAATGGATTTAGCAGTTTCCCTTGTTCTGTATACCAGCAAATAAAGTTGGCATTGAGTACAACATTGTATACTGTACCAACAGAATAGTGACCATATATCACAACCAGACCATAGCTGGTTGACTATATACCAATTACTGTTGTCTGTCACAGAAAAAAAAAAAAAAATTACCTGTGTTAGATATATTTTAGGTTAAAAATATAAAATAATGTAACCTTAATGCATAAAAACTGTCTCTACCATCTGTCACAGGCATTAGCTCTTTTCAGTTCCTTGGGCTTTTCTTGCCTCCAGGGATTTTCTTTAGGTAACCAATACTTTAAAGAATAGTATTTTATTTTCAAAAGGGAAACTGGAAATCCATGGTTTCAAAATTCATGTGTTACATCTTTCAACCAGATTTTTACTCTGAATTGCAGTAGTATTGGTAGTTGACTGTTTTCCCACGATATTCCCAAGTAAAGGTCAAAATATTCATCCAGAGAGAAAGATCTTAACTAGGTTTCTTAAACTCTTGGAGAAAACAGGTTTGCTCAAGGGATACAGTCTGCCTTCTTTTCATTTCCTTGAGGCACCTTATTAGATTGATTTCCCAGTGTGGTCATGCCCCTATATCTTCCACTCTTTATTATAGTCCCATACTTCATTCTCAAGAAATATTGCCCATAGCCATGTATGCACAAAAGTATAACAATGAAATTACCACAGGAGACCTCAAGCAGCCTGAGGCAGGTGAAGACAGTTGAAAAACCAAAATACACTAAATATGTTAAAATATAGACTTGCCATCAAGAGAGGGAAGATAGGGCATTCGACTGGGAACATTTTTCAGTCTGGGCAGCTATTTTTTCTAACCTTCTTTAGGAGTTACAAATACTGAAGTCTTACGTATTTACATACCTTATGATTACTATGTTCTGTGAGCACTTGCTGTAGGTATTAAAACACCAGTAGTGTAAAATATTTTTTCAAATACCACTGATGACTCTCTGTTTTACATCACCACTACATTGTGGGGAAAAGGCCTTAATTGCTTCCCCATTTGCTTATCACATGGATGTATGTACTGTAAGGGAAACTAGTTAGGGAATTAAGGTTGACATTTGCTTTTGAGTACAGTGAAGCTTATGGTTACCGCCTCTGTTAGTGTATTTACTTTTATTTCAAGGGAACTACTCATCATGCAGTTAAAACCAGGAATGTATTTAAGTGCTTGATTATAAATGGGATTGGCTGAGTTCCCTGGTAGAAAGCCAGTTCTTGTACAAAGTCTGTCTCTCTTGATTTGCTCTTTCATGGTGACACTGAATTGTAGGTGTTATGTGAGGTCATGATTTTAAAAGAAAAAAAAATGTTATACTTCCTGTCAGCTGGACATCTGAAACATGGAGCAGACTTTTGACTGGGAAACCAGCACGAACTGAAATTTTGGATTTATATACTCATGGTAACCTTTATTTGGTAGCAGATGAGATACAGTGCTTAATGCATGATTTATATCAGTATATGATGAACAAACATTTCTTTAATAGCCTTATTAATTTTAAAAAAGGGTTAGGTGAATTGTATAAAAAAATTGTATCATGCAGTGAATTTTATAAAGTAAATGCAATGTGAATTGTGAGCTATAACTCCTCTGCTGGGTGAGCAAAGTATTGGAGAACTCAAGCAGTGATTTCTTGAGCCACTGTCTCTAGGTAGAGCAGCAAAACATCTTTTGACACATGAAAATTAGATTAGGCATGTACTCTGTCTCTGAATGTAACAGATTAGCTAACTTGCAAGACCTCATGTAATTTGCACAGGAAATAACCATCAACATCATCGATGTAGGGTATAAACATGAATCACTCCAATGGAGTATCAAACTGATTTTGATGTCTGGTAAAGCTTCAATGCATTCAAATTCTTATAAATTATCCATATCATTTACATCTTTTTTTTTTTTTCCTAATTCAACATATTCATGTAAATGAAAGGTGGAAAAGACCTTGAATTCCCTTGTTTAGTTGGTCTTGTACAACATTTTCTTAGTAGCTCTCCAGATCTTTGTCCATTCATATTTTAAATATCTCAAGCAGATGAGATTAACTCTGTAACTCCAACAACAGAAGAATATTTCACAGTCCATTGGACTGCGCAGTTAGAGTATTTTCCTAACATTTAAATGTATAGTTTTCTTTGCTAAGAAGCTGGTAGGTGGCTGTCAAAGCCACCTTTTCACATTAATGAATAAAGAGCTTACTAAACAAATACTTTTTTCTTCTTTTTTTTTCTTTTTTTTTGCATGAGTGAATGTATATTTTTAATGCCCATGTGTCTGAGCATTATATTTTAATTGAGTATAATCAATTTTTTAAAACATTATAATCCAGTTCTTGCTGAAGGCTGACCATATGCAGTGCCTTTTACATATGCACTATATTAACTGATGGTAGGAAAAAAAGAGCAACACTACTGAACTTCACAGAGAGTTATTTTCAGTTATACTGAACTAGATACTAGATGCCTGTCAGTAAAAATATGTTCAGTTGGATGTCATCCTGCTTAATTCACCAGATTTCCAAACAATTTTATTTGGTAAAATTATGCAAAATCTGGAGTATTTTTTTCCCGATATAAAAATACATTCAACTTAGAGTGGGTCAAACACAAGATATGCAAGTTATTTTTTCTGTTTTAGTAACCTTAAACTTGGGAGTGGTCATGACTAATTAATTTTTAAACATATTGCTGTAATACCTGTTTCTGATTTTTTTCAACATACATGTATACAAAATCAAAGAAGAAAGCCTCAAGATGATAAACTGCCAACTATAGTTTCCCAAAATAATCCTGCAAAATAAATACAGTAGTCTCATCCCACCCAGTTTTCTTAGAAGCAAGAGTCCTTTGCCTGCCTGGATCAGGACCAGTAGTTTAACCATGACAACAGGCACACTGAAACCATTGGTTCCTCAATTTACATACAGTTAAACAACCTTTCTCTTTGACTAAATTAGTAATTTCTGCCTATAGTAGCAAGCTGCACTTGGTCAGTTTAAAATAAAAATGAGGTTAAATTACTATTTGTTTTTAAATATTGGTGCACTAAGGACATCATTTTTATTTTTTTCCCAGCTATTCCAGCTGGTCATCTGAAAGATGTTACTTTTGCCTGTAAACCTTGTTCTGCATGTGTCCTTTCACCTTCTCAGCTACAACAAAGTACCATTACAACTGGAAACATTCTTGTTTAAAACAGCTCAAGGCTATGGAGGTGCTTTTCCAATTCCAGTTACAGACATTACACTTTATTTTCTGCTATGTAGTAGCTGTAAGTCAGCTGATTTCCATTCCAACCTAGCTTTGAAATAAGAAATATGAAATCTTGCTTTTGCCAAAATAAATGGGAGTATTAAAAAGAAAAAAATAGAGGGAAAAGGATTGTATGCATTATTAAGTATCCACACACAGAGAGGTTCATATGTCAAAGCCGGCATCTTTAAACTATGTGGTGGAATTTTTGTGTACTAACTTCTACTTACTTTTAATATATCATGTTCTTCTGTTTGGTCATTCATAATGTTTTTAAAACCACTTGTCATTTGTATTGAAAAACATCGTTGACTATTCTTTACTGCTAATTGTGCTAGAAGTTCCTAAATCACATAAACTAAACTTAGTTTGTAAGTCTTGTACTGTGTATTTCCTTGTTAAATTACTGCCAGGATTCCTGAGAATAGCAATATATTCTGATTACTGTAGGCAAATGGAGAGAGGAAGCAAAGCTGTTGAGCAAGGCAAACATTTTCTTAGCTGAAACTTGTGGCTTAAAGTATTTTGCTCATACAAAAAGAAGAACTGTGTGTACCCAAGACTTCTAATAGAACTCAAGGATGAAACAGCCAAGCTCCTAACTGCACTGTGTAATCCTTCACTTAAACTTGCTTGACTACCACAGGATTGCTTGGCAAAAGTATTTGAAAAAAAAAAGTTTCAGTGAAGATGAGTTGTAGAGTCGCTTTCTCTAGAGACATTCAAAATCCACCTGGATGAGTTCCTGTGTGACCTAGGAGGTCCTGCTCTGGCAAGACTAGCTGATCTTTTGAGGTCCCTTACTACCCTTAAGATTCTGTGATTCTGTGAAGATATGAAAAATATTTAAAATATTAAATAAAAATATTATTAAAGTATTTGACATCTATATAAGGCAAATTAGTAATAATATGGAATAAGATTAGTGAACACATGAATAGATATGACATATCCAGGAAGAGTTGACACAGCTTTTGCTAAGAGAGGTTGTGCTTCACAGTTATACCACAGTACATTGAAGAAGGCGGGAAGGAATAAGGAAGACTTGTTTGATACAGTCTGTTGGCATTTCTAGAGAGCATTTGCAAGAGAACTAAGCAATCACAATAGGAGAAGTTCTGGATCAGGTTTTAGGACAGGTTCAAAAGAAATAAGCTAAGGCAGATTTTGAAAGAGAAGATAGCTGAACTAGAGAGACTCCTTGCCCCAGGATGTTGTGGAGCCTGAAAGATTTTGTGGATTAAGACTTACTAGACAAACTTAAAGAAGGCATGAACCTTGGTTCAGGAAGTTCCTGACCACAAGTTGTCAGAAGAGTACTCTGAGAATGTCTTGTTCGTTTTTCACCTGTTCTCCTGGTCTTTCTTTATCTCCCACCGTTGGGTGCCGATAGAAACTGAGTAGCATATCATTTCTCTGACCAGAAGGGTTCTCTTGAGGGTGCAGTTGTACACATTGAAATTTATTGAAAATACTGTCATTGTTGTTTTAAAACAGCATACCTTTTATGCATTTGATAGATGGACTATTGCAATTTATAAATACAATGTAGCATTTTATACTCCTTTCAAAATATTTGGTTTTCCAGAAAGATATCTGCAAATCTGGAGACAAAGAGTTGTCAAATACAAAATAAATGCGATTTTTCTACTGCCATTTGACAGATTATTGTAAATCCTCAGCTATCTATAGTGCAGTAATTGATTTCTAGTGTCATTTGTAATTAAATTAGAAAAATATTGTCAATTGCTCTTAGAGAATATCCAGCTATTTAATACTGCTCAATGGAAAATCAAAAATGTGCACATGGCAGCTGGGGATCTGTAGGAATGGTTAGAGCTGAGATAGTGGTGGAGAATGCTGCAAGGGAAGGACCAGCCAGATGAAAAGACTATCTGCACCCCCTAACCCAAATTATACCTCAACCATAGTTAGCCTAAGACATAGCTAATGCACAGATTAGACACATGAGTTGATTAAAGCATGGAATTTCCTTCAACTATTTGTATATACATGAATGTGAAATACCAGTGAAGACAAAATATTAGCAATTGTCTGAAAATCAGTCTGGAACTTCTGAATTGCAAAATGTGTTCACTTAGAAAGTGCTGCCTCTGAGATGTCACAGCTGGATATTTGTTTTGTTTCCATTGCATTTTTTATATATAATTTTTATAGCTAATGCCCTGAGGTTTTCTTTATTCCATTTTGTATTGTTCTTGTAAGTATTGTTACTTGTAACAGAAAACATGACAGATGTTTCATGGTATCATTAAGATTGTGTTCTGACTCTCCTGATAATTGACAGAATATGGTATTGACAGTGTAGTCCAAAATTTTTAATTTATGAAAGCACGCTTTCCAGATACCAAGGATGATCTTTTTCATTCTTTTAATACCTTGGATAATTTACATTAGTAACAATTGACTGGTTAAAATAATAGATATTCAGAGGACAGTTGTCAAAGGCCAGTTTTGCAAAGAGGCTTCGTGTTCTGTTATTTTGTAATTATTTTGTAAATATTACACTAGCTATTAAATCATTTCCATTGTGCAAAAACTAAAAATATTTTTATATAAAAAAATCCATAAACCTTGGCTGAGATTTAATTAAGATTCTGCTTTAGAAGTCAAACTCCCTCAAGTGCAAAAATAATGTATCAAATGGTGAGTTAATGTGTTTTAAAGTATGTTTTGTTAGACAATGGTTTTCTATGAATATTCTTTTACAAAATGGTTCATAGGAATAAGACAGCAAAATTTTTATTCTTCCAGTTCATTTAATATATGCATAAGAAGATGCTTGCATGAAATTTCATGCTTTAAACCATGTTCTTGCCACATTCAGGGTAACTTCTTTACCTAATGAAATCCAGATTATATTTCAGTCATGGGCATTCTACACACAGTGTAACATCCTATTTTGGGCTTTTATCCCTAATATAAGTCTTGTGAGGAAACTCCCAGCATTTTTATCTCCGGTTTCGTTTAATGCCTTTTCTAGGAGAATTCTTCTCCAGTATGATCTGCTGACCTTTTATGTCACTCTCATAAAATTATTCTCTATTGATTTTCTTCTCTTTATCAATTTTACATGAAGCATTGAAAATGAACTGAATATGACTGCAGCTTTACAAAAACTAGCAAAAATACAAACAATACTTGAAATTTTGTTTAACTGAGACTATTCTAATGTAATGGCAGACTTTTGGTATTCCTGCACTACTTAAAGTCTGTAACATTTTTTATGGAGTTACAACAATCTGTACTTGCTATAGCTTTTATTATTGCAAAATTTATGCAGAAAGTTTCTGACTATCATTTTTGTCAGTGATATTTTAAAATAGTTCTGTAAAAAAATTATACAGTATATGTTCTGCTATATATATAAATGTATGCATTTGCAAACTTAGAACTTGTTTTCTCTAAAGTGAACAGGAAGATGGTATTGTCCTACAAAAATCGATTAAACCATAATTAAACTGCACAGATGACCATATCATAAGTTCATTACGTCAGTTACAAAATTCAGTTATCATTGCCCTTTTTTGCTGCATTGCTGCAAAGAAAAAATTATGTACTACAGCACCTTCCACAGCTCTGAAAATGTGTTTGTCTTTGAGATGATTTTATTTGCAAAACCTAATCCACCTAAGTTGAATTATCTTTGTGGCTACCATTAGTACAGGTCTTTGCAGAACCACTACAGTGTCGGGATTCTTTCTCTCTGTTTAGAGATCTCAGTTACACCCTGACTAGCTAAACTGACATTTGGCATATCAAGAGCTACCAGCTCATCTTAGCTTCTGGGTTACTGTCCTTTTTTCCTCACAGTAGGTTCGGTAGTATGAAAAGAATAGGCCTACAGGTGCTGAAAAATTGTTTAAAGATACTTGCATTATTTAGGCTGTGTGATGGTTTAACCCCAGCCAGCATATGAATCGCATGCAAATGCTCATTTACTTGCCCTCAGTGAGATTGGGAAGACAATCAGAAGTTGAGAAGTGCACAATTCTTAGGTTGAGATAAAGACAGTTTAATAAGGAAAGCAAAAAACACATACTCGAGCAAAACAAAGCAAGGAATTCATTCACCACTTCCTGTTGGGCTGGTAAGGTGTTCAGCCATCTCCAGAAAAAGAGTATTATGTCACGCAGAATGGTTACACCCGTGTGTGTGCATTAACACCATAGTTCCAAACATTACCCCCCGCCTCACCTTATACTTCCCCCAGCTTTATATTCTGACATAATGCCATATGATCTGGGATATCCCTTTGTTCAGTTTTACTCAGCTGTCCTGGCCTTCTTGTACACCCCTAGCCTGCTCGCTGGTGAGGTGGAGTGAGGAGCAGAAAAGGCCTTGACTCTGTGCAAGCATTACTCAGCAAGAAACTAAACATCCCAGTATGATCAACATTCTTTTCACAGATCCAAAACATAGCCCCATAGTAGCTACTGTGAAGAAAATTAACTCTTATCTCAGCCAAAACCAGCACACTAAGTCAATGAAACATCTTTCTTTTCAGCAACTGCATTATAACTAGTGTTAAAATCTGTAAACATCCTACCCATGCTACATGCAAATGGGTGAATTCTATGCCAGAAACTCTGGATTTTTTTCTTAAGCTGAGATTTTAGCTGCTGAGGTTTGCTGCTCTTTTCTGTTGATAAATCCCGAATTAACTTAACAGTTTCCAAACCTGTATTTTGTGAAAAATGTTCTAGTTAATGGTGACCAGAGTGCTAGTGATTTGTATCCTTCCTGTCATTCTAGACTATCTATGTCATGGCAAAGCGTTCCTAGTCTGTTCAGATGCCTCATGATTTCTCCTACCATTTCTTAGTCTTTTCAGAACTTCCAAATTCTCTTTCCTTTCCTTTTAAAAAAATGTTCACGTCTGGCCTTTTATTTTTTTTAAATGGAAAAGTGTTTGTGAGGAAAACATCAAAGTGAAACAAATTATTGTTATTACATCATCAAGATAAACAACAGGAAACAAATGCAATTTTAGAACATAGTTATAAAGTGTACAACATAGATATCGGCAGGTTTTTCTAAAATCATTTGTTTCATTGACACGGAAGATGTCCTGTTATCCTCCGTCTGCTGCCTTTGCAATATTATTTTTCTGGAAAAGAATGTTAATAGTATAAAGTCAGTTATTTTCTCTAAAGAGAGAGGTAAAATTGTTTTTATTCTAGGGTTGTTTCAATTTCAATTTGATCATCAATTTTCATCAATCATCAATTTCCTTGATCATTCAAAAAAAAATAAACAGTTTGTGCAAAATATGACTGCTAATTGACTTATTTATCTTGCTTGATAGGTAGAGGAATATATAGGAAGGATTGTTTATCTGTCTGTTTATAAGTTTTTTCACACATACATGTTTATGATTTGAAGAGAAGAATGCATGGTTAAAAATGCTGGAATACAAGATCTTTTACAACATACATTACATCTGCTTTTCAAAATTTAATTTCAGCATCATGTTGTATGGTACACAGAACTGAGTTTATCATCTCCACGACCTACATAGTTCATACTTTTAATATCTTTACAGCTCTGATAGCCATTGGACAATACAGTGTGACGATAGAGACCGTGGATGTTGGATGGTGCAAAGAAATCACAGACCATGGAGCTACCCAAATTGCACAAAGCAGCAAGTCTCTCAAATATTTAGGCCTGATGCGATGTGACCAGGTAAGGAACATATATTAGCATGTTGTCCACTTCTGAATGTTGTGAGACTAAGTGTTCATGGATATGTGAGCAAGGGAGAGAGATGGGAAGATTTATGTTTTTCATTACAAACAGATTTGATATTCCCTACTGGGGTAACTCTTAGTGTACCGTGTTCACACGTCTAGCTAAAAAAGTATCTAGAGAACTAAAAAGAGCATTATGAATTTTTGCTGATACAGATTTTAAAAATACACCCACAGGCTACACCCACAGCCTGAGATGCTCACAAAAGTTTTATGTAAAATCTTGCCTTTGATAGTTTTGAATATTTTTGGGTAAAAGTGATTGGTATGTTATGCCATTACTATGACAGACTACTTTGCTTTTTAAAAAGAAAGAAAAAAGGAAGCAAAAGAACAATAAAAATACTTGTGTTACTTCCAGTACTTCTAGAGTGGTTTTCTGTATGTTCCTCTCCTTGCCAATATATCATGATTTTGAAAACACATGAATAAGGATTTGGATAAACAATAAAGCTTAAAAAAAAAAAAAAGAAAATAAAAAAAGGCTGAATTTCTTATTCTTTAGATTTCTTACTTGAAATATATTACGAATGTCTATGTCTATAAGTTTTATCATTGGAAAAAAAGAGGACAAAGCAGTCCAGCTCCGCCTCACCCTATACATAGCCTTCAGGAATTGTGTCTCTTATGAGATCAAGAGACCTGACAACACAGCAGTTATAAGCTAAAACTCATGGGAGGTTCAGAGCCGCCGTTCTCAAGTTTTCAAGTATACCTGCAGGGATTGTTTCTTTTCCAGCCCAAAATGTTCCAGCTTGTGGTGCCCATCATAAGCACATCTCTCAGGCTTATACATTTCTGATTGGCTACAGTCTGTGGAAACTTCATGCTCAGGACCATTACCTTGCATCCCTTTCAGTGCTTTATAAGAGACAATTAGAAAACCCACCAGTTCAGCTGGCAAGGAATAATAATTTTCCGGTCAGCTGTAAAGTTAGAAATAGAATTAAGCAAACCCAGCCTTAGACAGTTTCCAGTTTGAAGGAAGATTGAGCACTTTGGAAGAGTTGTTCCGTCTGTTAAAGCTGACTCCACTTAATCTCTTAACACTAGTGTTTTGTAAGAGCTAATAGATGAAAAAAGTGTGTGAGTCTCTCTGATGGATTGTGCTAAGATTATGTGCTTTAGAGAATGTTCGAAGTGTTACTTGACATTGGGAATTAGATACAACCCTGAATCACTTGATCAGTTTTACACATATATTTATTTTGTAGATTTAGCTAATGTTGAGCAATAGACAAGGATCTATTTAGTACAATAATTTTATTCTTTCTTCAGCTGCTGTAGAAAATTCATGATCTTGATGCTGAAAACAAGTTTTACTGCCTCATCAGTTAAGCTACATGTACTACAGTCTGTATATCATTATTCCTGGTTAGTGCTTTCCTAGTTCTTTACAAAGGATTATACGCTATGCACTATACACTTTGCATTATGAGAGTCAACTACTTTTTTTGAGAAAGCTTCAAGGAAGATAGAAGAGCAATATTGACTGCCAGGCTGCAAGTGTATGTGCATGTATTTGTGTGTGTGTGCTCCTTGTGTGTGTCTGCCTGTGTACGATTATTCAAAGTATAGTAGCTAAAAATTGTTAAGAAATGAGCAAATGCCATTACAGCTAAGACTATAGTAGTAGGACTGTCACTGAGAATTATTTTCTGGCTTGCAAAGCCTTGATGGGAGAAATAGCTCCACAGACAGAATGAACTAAGTATCCTTTACTTAAGAGTTTTTGGCAGCTAGAAGATGCCAACTCCTTTTTTTCCACTGCAAATGAACAGAGAAATTACTGAACAAAATAATGTCTTCATATCTTCTCCCCAGTATCATGCAGAACTAATTTTTTCCACTGGCTGCTCTATTTGTAATTAAAAATGTCAGTGTCCAGCACATCATCAAAGGGAATTCTTGGGTGGTGCAGAATGGTTTATTTACATGCCCCTTTGGCTGAAATTCTTGTCTTTGGGCTCTTGTCAGCTTGCAGTGAACGGAGGTTTAGAAGATTTTCCCTTTCTAACCAGACTTCATTTTCTAAGATACTAAGTGTTAACACTAGTACCAGGTAGTATTTACGCCTTTCTAGGAATTCCCAGACATTGGAGCGGAAGTACTTAAGCACAGTTACATAAGGAACATGTGTAAGTAGACTTCAAATAGTTACCACTAAAATGCTCTTTATGACCCAGGCTCTTTGGAATTTCTTTGATAGGCAGTTGAAATAAATTAGAGGCATCAAAAGTCCTCCCAAGAAAGATCAGAGAGGCTGCAAGCTTGGCTAAAGGCAGGCTCTGTTTTATGCCATTGATTATCTGAGTGCCTTCAGGCAATGCACTTCAGTAGATGCAGAGCATTATTGATCTACACCATGAAAATAAGCAAATTATTCATTTTTCATCAAACTGCTGTTGCCATGACCTTTCTTTTTATTATGTTTCGTACTATCTAACATGTAC
Organism: Urocolius indicus; assembly: GCA_013401255.1. NCBI lineage: Eukaryota > Metazoa > Chordata > Aves > Coliiformes > Coliidae > Urocolius > Urocolius indicus. The sequence continues at coordinate 24,084 of WBNH01006193.1, read as the reverse complement.
AGTAGAGGAGCATTATAGTCTTTGCCTATAAAATAAATTGTGATCATTAAAAATGGGAAAAAATGGAAAACCTGATTTTACCATCTTAACAAGGCATACATTTAAGTTGCAACTTTTCTAAAAACTATTTTAAAACTATTTGTTGAACATTGTTCTAAATAGCGTCATCACCATTTAGATATTGCATACAAAAAAAGTAAGTATTATTAAATGCTGAAAGCCTTTTAAAACTATCCATAGAAAAATTTTGGTTCAGAAAACCAGAAAAGTTAGTCTGCAGCAAGGCTCGTGAGATACTGTCTGAGAGATGTGAGAGCATGGCTTGTTTTTTCCATTCCCACAAGAATCTCAGGGAATGGTGGGTTTTACCTCTACTGGGCTCTGCATTGTACAGCATAGGTGCAATGAAACTGTATCTATCTGAGAGACTATGATAGAGATCTCCGAAACTGGGTGTTCAGAAAGTAGACTCTAAATATTAAGTACCTACATTTTGGACAGTGGAATACCCTCATTTCATACAACTGTCAATACACACTCAGAAGCAGCTGGGACCCTTCTCTCTTGCAGTACAGAGTATCAGCTGTGTGCAAATACGTATTTGCATGCATATGTACATGTGGATCTGTACTGGACTTGACAGCACTTGGGACTACTCAAGTGTTTCATAAAAAGGATATGTTGCCTTGCTGAGTCTCCGTTTCTTTAGAAAGCAGTAAGAGATAAATGAGTAGTTATTCAAGACCTAAGCAAGACATTGTAGAGGTTTGTAATTGGGAAATGTGTAAAAGACATAGCATTTCTGTTTTGCGTTGTGGGGTTACCAGCTATGTTTGTGCTGTGCCCCTCCTCCTGAGACCAATAAGCCTGACTTCATTCCCTAGCATCGCCTCTTCCCGATGCTCCAGCAGCACAGTGAAACCACAAAATCCCAGTTTCTCTGCATAGAGGAGAGCTGTGTTTTTGTGGACTGCAGCCCCAGGCTGTGTTTTGGGACTCAACATGTTTATGTGGGAACATGTAGTTGGTTCATGTACTTCTAGGAGTATGCTGAGACTCTTATGTGCTATGTATTTGTACACAGTACAAAGGAAGTACAAAGGAAGGCACAGTTGTCTTCAGAACCGGGTGTTATAGTCAATTCAGTTTAGTCCCTATGATAGAAAGAACATAATTATCCCTTTTTCAAACCAAGTTTTAATCGTAGCTCTATTTTTTTAACGCAGTTTAGGAAAATAGATGTTTTAAAAGTATATCATCCTGGCCTTTAAATACTTAAAACACTTTGAGAGAGGTGTAGGTAGTTATGGGGTACTTTCTTTACATCCCAGAAACCCTGGCATCATGAATCATAAGAGCTGTACTTGCATCCTTAGGGCATAAAATGAGTCACAGCTTCAAATTCACACATTTCGTCCTTCTTTTTTCTGAACATAATTCTATATATTCCTACCCCAGAACTGATCTAGATCAAATTTACTTACTGTGTTAATTAATTCTTTCTAAATATTTTTTATTTGATATTTCCAAAATAAATTGTAGAAAGAGGGCAATGTTCTCTATACTATTGATTGCTAGAAGTTATTTTAAAGATGTCTGTAGCACTTCACAACTGCCCAAACAGTTTTAAATAACATCAGTGTGAACTCTTCATCTTTGTGGAAAATGGCTAAGAAATAGTGGATAACAATTTCCTTTTGTAGCTGATAGCTTTGCTGGTTGAACAATGTGTCAGAATAATCTTTCTATGGAATTTTCAGCTTTTCTCTTACAGGTTTGCATATTTCAATATATTTTTCCTGTAGCTGTAGTGTTATTTTCAATGAATATCAGCAGTGCTGCGACATAAATGCAAGGCACGTTTCTTGGCAGAATATGCAGAAAAATGACACAGAAAAGCAGGGGCCACTAAATGCAACATTCACAGCTATGTTTGAATGAAATGAAATGAGTCTGATAAAGTTGGCTGCAAATGGATACACAACTTTAGTTAATCATCATGGCCTTCATTCCTTGTTTTTTTTTCTTATTTTCCTTTTTTTCCCTTTTTTTGATAAATTTGAGTTGTTTTTCATAAAAATACTTCTGAAAAAGTATAGCTTATTCCAGATTACTTTCTCAGATGAATTGTAGCATGCATTTCCTATTATAGTTTTACTGAGATGTTAGAGCACACAAACTGATAGTCAGTACAACTGACAAAAAGACTTCTGTGTTACCCCAAAGAGGAAGGAAGGTAGATAATCGTTAAAAATAATCCTTTAATAAATTGTTTGAATCTTAAGTAAGAATAATATCTAAAATCTGGTTTAGAAATTTTTGTGAATATATGTCCTGTGCAAACTGTAAATCAGTAGCCTAACTGGGATGCACCTCCTTTTATATATGAAGAAGTGCCAGCTTGTGAAAAAACATACCAACACAGGGCAAAAAGTTTTCCGTTTAATATATACATTAGTAATCATGACTGGAAATATTTTTTTTACCCTTTGTCCACAAACGTTAATTTACACAGTCTGTAACAGAAATTAAGTAAATGAAAAAGAGGCAAGAACTTAGATTGTAGAGATACGCCTTTAAATCTCAAATACGTCTTTGAGCTAAACCGTTCTTAACAGTAGAACAGCGAGAGTACAGAGCCATGGCTTGTTTTAATATAATTATCACAGTAATTTCCATCTTCAGAAAATGCTAACTATCATTAGCCTCATGAAAAACTTGACAAACTGCTACCATTTCTCCTTTTATATTTTAAGAGTTTCATTTTGAGATTTGAAATTATGGTTTTATGATATTGAAGAGGATTGAAAATATCTAAGAAAAAATATCTTTAAGAAAAACTCTATAGCACTTATTTTCCTTTTAAATCACTATAATTTGTTCAAGCTACATTGCTGTATATTAAAAAGGATATGCTGTATTTTTTTAAGTTTTATGTGTATAACGTAGGAGCTGCAGTTGATACATCTGTCTATGAATATTGAACATTTTAAATTCATAAAATCTGTGAATACCGTCAGAAGGAAACTACAGTTACCCTAGCCAACCCACAGCAAAAGAAAAATAGCATTTCTTTCACTTTGTTTTTTAATACAACAATTTTAAAAGACTGAACAATATTTTTTTTCCCGTCCCCAGCTAACTACAGTAACATCCATTACGTGTATGAATGAAAGCATCTGCTAAAATATAAAAAAGGATTCTTTCTACAAAGTGAACATTCTATACTTCTGGATTAACTGTTTCTTCACCAAAAGATTTTTATCTTCCAGGCTGAGAGTTCAGCAACAAATTCCTTGGTGGTAGGCTGAAGATAAAATCTTCCAGAGTCAATGAGTCTGTACTTGTTTTTAAATTACAACCACCTGACTATGTCATATTGTAATAGAAAGATGGGCCCTCAGGTACTGATCAATGGTTCAAAATCAGGATAAGGCCAACTATTAAGCAAAAATGCAATGAAAGCAGTCAGCATTTTGATGATCAAAAGACAAAGACATTGTTTTAGAAGCATTTTGCCCTGAAACTTCCCATCATTTTTGCCAGCTGGCAAAAATCATTGAGAGTGATTTCTCTGATAGTTTTGCGTGCCGTGATTTTAACAAGTATTACAATTATGTGTTCAAATTATTGTTAATGTGGCAGAATAGGAAGATAAATATTTAGTGCTATTAATTCAATAGGCAGAAAGTAATCTGAAAGAATATTTACCATTACACAAATAAACATTGTCATTTCATTGCATATGGGCCTTTATTAATTTCAATTTTTATAAGTAAGAACAAAGCAACACACAGAGTTTCATTGTAAAATCAAAATGTTTATGATACTGGTAATATTTTTACCTTGAAATCTTTTGTAGGTGAAGTCTAGATGAAGATCATGTGGTTGAAATGAACAGAATTGGCAAAATAACCAACCACCTAAACTAAAGGGCTCCTTTGGAATGGTTTCTCTAATAGAAAAGTAGACCCTCAAAATAAGCAAGGGGAATTGAGAATTAAACCTTTATTCACTTACACAACTTTAATATTCGATATTGTCTTGGCAGTAATGATTAGGACAACAAGCTCTGAAATAATGTCTTTCCCAGAAAACCATGCAAAGACCTGGTATGGATTATTTTGTTAGTTTGCATTAATGCACTGACTGCAGCATTCAAGCAGGGACTAGCAGTTCGAGGCAATAGCATTCACTTGTGTAAACAACCACAATAAATTTCATCCCTCTAGGACTCTGCCTTTCTGTTGAGATTTAAGCAACAAACATTGCTACATTTTCTAAAGTCCTTCCAGAAGTGCTACCATTGACTAGTAGAAGGTTTCTATATTCATTATTTCACATCACAGGGTAGAAAAGATTACAGGTATTTCTATTTACCCACTCCTTCCCTTTTCCAAATGTAAGTGGGAAATTAATTGCTAAGATTTAACACAATTAAGTTGTCAAATGTCATGATAATAATAGTACCTCAGACTGTACTTGTCAATTTCATTATTTATGAGTCTACAGAAACAGTGTTTGTATGTATGTGCCTATGTGCTCTTTTTTTTAATTCTGAAATTGTAAGGGACTTTATTTGGACTACAGGATATTGTGCCAATATTGGTAGTGGTGTTACTTTATTAAAGTCCTAAACAAAGGTTCTGCCCCTGGGCATGAGGCCAGTCACTAAAACTCTGTGGAATATCTCTGCCTTAGCTGATCAAGTGCACTTCACACAAAATGTTTACAGAAATCTTTAATTTTGTTATGGCTACAGGCAACAGTTATAATTGGGCCACCTGAGAATATAAATTCCACTATTAACAGGAAAAAAATCAAACAAAGTGCACTTTTTATAAGATACTGACTAGAGGAAGCAAACTAGGACTTGAGAGAGTATGTGTAAAAATATGATTGTTCGGAAGTCCAACTGAATTTTATTGTTAAAACATTAGAGAAATTGGAAGAAAAGATGTGTCCAAAATCCAACATTATGAGTACAGACAATGACTATAGAGTCTTTTCTTTGTCTGCTACTTACAAATTTGGCTTTCTTTTAACACTGTGTATTCAGAGACAGAGATGCACACAAATTCCAGTTATTGAACATCATCTGTATGACAGCCCTCAGAGTCTTTTGGTGTGAATGTTACTTCTCACCTGCCAACATTTCCCTAATACAAGTACTGTATTTCTAGAATTAAGCTAGTAGTTCTACATATTATTAATGCCTTAGTGCACAGATGCTGCAAACTAACCGTATTACAACTTAGTCTGCTACTTGTTATTTTTATAATGACTGGCCTATAAAATTACATAAGTCAAGATACCTGCCTGTATTTTCCTCAGAAGGAGAGTGCCCGTGATGTCAGCACTCTCCAAAATGAGCTATCCACATACGTTTTCCAAGAGCTAGGTTAGATACCATGTAAAAATTATTTCAGCTGTCCTTCACTGTATGAACCTCTGAAGAGCATAGGCGAGTTTTCCTGAGAAGTTCTAATACTGCATTAATTCACTAATCCAGTTCTGCAAGTCTGGGTTTTTCACATGTGAGCCTAGTTTTTGAAGGCTTGATTGGTTGTCAGGCTTTTTAGTTATATGGCCGCTTATGGATTTCAGTTATTAACTTGGAGATAACATTTTCATTTCAGTTATCAAGTGGATGTTAAGCTTTCTCTTACATAGGAAACTATTTTAGGTTAACAGTGAATACATCTTCATTGCATAGAGCAGCATAAAACTTGCAGTTCAGGTCTACTCTCCATTGTCACTACTGCTCCAAACAACACAACACAGACATTCTTGGAACACTTTCATAGCTGTAGAATCTGACCTGCATAGGAAAAGTTTTTGAGATCAGTGGACAGTCTTACAGTTCTTGTAGTGGAGGAGTTCAGTTAAAACCCAATATTTTGTCTTTAAGCAAAAAAAAAAAAAATTGTGGCTTCAACTGAGTTAAAAGGAGGTGATACCATCTGGTCCTGCCAGTTTCTATAACCCACTTTCTCCTTTGTTTTTGTTTTTTTTTTTAATTTATCTTTGGCCTGGAATAAATTTTTATTTCAGCAAATAAAGTTAAGTTTCAAATCAATCCTTGTTGTTTTCTTTTGTTTTGTTTTTTCCGTTTGATGACCAGGATCCACACAAAACTATTACTTTAACTCTTCATTAACTTTCATTATGTGTTAAAACATAATTGAAAGGCTGTTCTAATTCAAATGAATGATTATGTATAGGTAATCAACTAATCTATCTTCAGATAGTAGTCTTCCTTTTGACAACTCAAAGGATGAAGATTAATGAAAGTTCTGTTAAGAAAAAGATAACATTTTAAAGCATATTATGATGGAAAATTTTTAATTTTCATTCATTGAACAAGACTGTTCAAGCTCAGAAGGGAAAATTGCTCTGTGTATTAATTTATTTGGAGAATGGCATTCAGTACATTTATTTTATCACCAGCCAGCCTCCATCTTAACAAAGAGACAGAAGCTTGTGTTCTAATGGTTAGGCACAAGACTTCTTTTCATCTTAGTCCTACCATCAGGGGAACTGATGACAAGGATGTTAAGGGAGATGGCTTTGATATTACATATTCAATAACAAAGAACAAATTTTTTTTCTCTATTTTCCTGCCTTCTAGATAGCACAGTTTTTGTCCAGTACTACACAAAGTTTAAAATACTAAAAATTTTATACTGTTTTACGGTGCAACCTGACTTTCAAAAATCTTCTGATGGGGGATCGTTTGTGGTTCTAATTGTCCACTTTTGTTTCTCATCATGGAATCCATATGGGTTATCTCACTGCCAAATCATATCCATTTCCTGTCTTCCGTTGCATCATCTTAATACTGGATTTATTTTGTCCAGTATCATTTTTAACTGTTTGCTTAATCTTAAGGTTAAAATATTTACACTTGACTTAAAGTTACCTGTGTTTGATCATTTATTACTTGATTTTTTTCCTATATCATGAGAGTAGACACAACTTTTTAAACTGAAAGTAATTTCTTTCTGTAACTGTTATGGTTCTAAATGTGTACATGGGATGTGTCATTACTTTGCAGCTTAATACCACTGAAGTTATTGTCTAGGATCAAACTAATAATCTAAAGTGTTCATTTACCACTCCAGCAAAAACGCAGAAAACGTTCTACTATTCAGGTTTTGGCCTTAAAACAGCTGATTTTGTCAGTCTCTCTTCTGCAATTGTTTAACTTGCCTCCTGCATACTCATATTTCTTTCATAATTCTGGTACTCAATACCAAAAATTTTCTTCTCCTGTTTAGTAGAGTAGGAACAGCTCTGAGTAAAAATTGTTTTAAATATTATTTTATCCAGTAATAATTGTATTATAAAAAATTCAAGATGAATACCTAGTGCTAGATGCTTTGTCATTGATTTCTTCATAGGTTTTAAAACTGAAAGATACCACAGTAAAATCATTTTTCTTCCTGATACCGAGACTGTATATTTCTGTAAATGTGTTCAGTCCTGAATCAAAGACACTAGGACACGTTCACTGAGACATGGAGATCATAACCCATCTTCTTGTGTTTGAACATCATCTTTGTAACAAATTTCCTTTATTGTTTCATGAAACAGAAAATCTACTTTTGATACTAGCTCTAAAGCCATCATATCCATGTTACTGTAACAAGTCCGAAAGGTATGTGCCAAATCATTATAACCTCTATCTACTAGTGGTGTTTGCAGCTCTCCAGTAGATAAACAAAATCTCTTCATTAAGTTTCCCATTAAGAAAGAGCAGGATGAGAACCTATCCATGGAAAGCATCTTTGTTGTGGCTGAGTTAACCAGTAAGAGAAGTTTCTGGTAGTACAATAGATTATCATGGCTCTTTGCATGACAAATCTGAAGAAAAGAGGCTTTTGACTATTTTTTGAATAGGCAAAAAGTAGTAAGTACTGCTGCTTCAGGGGATTCTTTTCTTTCGAGCAATATATCTGTGAAGTTCTGCTGACATTTTGAAAGTATGTATTCAGCTATAAATATCAAATATTTTGAGGATTTATGCTGTCTTTGATTTCATTTTGATTTATTAAAAGTCACTTCTTGCTTTTCAGCAGTAGAAGGTGTTACTGTAGTGTAGTAATTTGCCCAAAAAGTACAGTTTGTGCTATGAAGGGAAGCTAAACCAGTTTTCTATCCAAGTCAGTCTCAGCTAGATGAAACTTCCAATGAAGATTGAGTGTTTCTATTAACAAGGCAGAAGAACTAGATATTAAACCTTTCATTTATCCTTGTCATTGAGTGCAATCACTGTTTAGAAGGATACACTCGTTATATTTAAGGACAAAAATATTATTAGATACTGTGATTACTGTGCTTTTAACTACTGCTCCCATGATGGATCTGTGTAACAGTGGTAAATATTTTAGTCTGTTTTTTTTTTACTTGTGGCCTTGAATGTGAAACACCACGGGGAAAAAAAAAAGCAAAGAGGGTATCAGTTGTACCTCCTGCTGATCCAGATGGTTCACTATTTAAATGCAGTATCAATGTATTTTAAAATGCCCAAGTGTTCAGGAGAGATTTGAAAGAGAGCTACATAGAATTTATGGTTCTTAGGTTAATCTAAAGGCTGAAGAAAGCTGTCTACTTCTCTGATATGAATGGCAATCATCTTAAAAATAATAGAAAATTAATACCCTTGCAGCATTGCAATTGTAAAGGTGTTAGGTTTAGCTAGGCTTGTCTGATTGCCTTGTCGAATCAAGAATAAAGCTGCTATCTTTGATGTCTAGGATTCATGCCAGTCCTGACAAGCTTGTATGTTTTAATTTTTGATCCCACCATTTCTGCCCACAATCCCTTTACACAGTGTTAGCTTCACACGAAAAGGCTAAAAAAAACCCCCAAACTTCTGCGAGTGATGTATGTGAAGACATGCAAGACTTTTAACCTTTGGAAAAATTGACCTGTATTGGTAATTGCTAAATTAATATCCCCGTATTAAAAACTAGTTTTAATTCTTTTCTTCATGTTTAGTTATCTCCTATGTTTCGTTGCAACCAGATTGATAGCTACCATGTGGAGTTTACTATTTAGTACATGTAAAAGAATAAGTATGTCATAAATTAATTAATAGATGTGATAAATTTTCACTTCCCAAAGGCAAGGAAACCTTACATTTCAAACCTGTGTCTGCTTGAGTGAGTTTGAATAAGTATGCTTCTATTTCAAGATAGAAACCTGTTACTCCAGGCAGCACTTAAACAGGATGGCTTTTCTTTGAATAATCAGGTTTGCAGCTCTATGAGTGGCGAGCGTAGTCAAGCATGGGATTAAAATAGTTTAATAGATTGATAAACACTGTTGCAGTTTTCTAAACAAAGCTGTTTTCAAAGGGAGACTACTTGTCTTTCCTGTTTGCTTTCAATCACAAATCATCAAACAGTATTTACCAGAGTGTTATATAAAACTTCTGTATTTACAATAAAATCAAGGCATACTTTTTCTTCTTTTTTGTTCTTTAACAGAACACTATATTTTGTAAATTTTTATATATTTGCACCCAGACGTGTAGCATCAGTGAAGAGCCCAATCCTTCAGGAGTCCTGAATTTGATCATTCATTTAGTTTGCAAAATGTTGCCCTTTTTATTCATTTTTAGCACATCACATATTCTTTTGTTTTGCTTGCAGGTGAATGAAGCCACAGTGGAGCAGCTAGTGCAGCAGTATCCACATATAACCTTCAGTACTGTACTACAGGATTGCAAGAGGACATTGGAACGAGCTTATCAAATGGGCTGGACACCTAATATGTCTACTGCCTCTTAACGTCCAATACCAGCATGACAGTTCCACTCTGCTGCATTCACTAGATTTAATGGGGATTGCAGAGTGTTCACAACCTTTCATATGATGCAATATAATTGTGAGTTTACAGAGGTTACAGTAAAACAGCAAAAGTTGTACACTATATTTAATGTACAATACAACAAAGTACTAATATTGAAGTAAATTTTAGAAATGGATTGTGTTTTTGTTTGCATAAAAGGTCTAAAAGCCTTTGGCAAATTTCTTGAAGTGGATTCCTACTATTTCTCTGCATAGTTTGAGTTATAGAACATGTTAAGTTTGTTTTCCTCTGTTTACTTTGCCTTGGTCATGTGTTTCCTTTGATTCTTAAATTTCAACTCAGTGCTAGCACTAGCGCAGTTCATCAGCAGAGGCCTGTGTTGAATCCGTGATACACTCAGTGCTTATTATTTACTAAAGCTATCCCAGGAGCTTTGAGATGCACAATAATAAGAAAATCTACAAAGAATTGTGATTTTCTTAAAGACATTTTGCTACTTACGCAAATCATAAAACAGAAGTCTTAGTAAATGATGGTAGTGACAGATGCAATATTTAATGGACAATCCTAATTCTTTCTGTCAGTAAACAGAATTTTGTTTGTTTGTTTCTTTGTTTCTTTTAGAAAGTAGGAGATGGCATAGACATTTACCAGTCTTTCCACTTTGCCATTTTTGAGAGTTTCTAAAGTGAACTTGTCTGCTCTGACTGTTGTTATGTTGATGAGCTGGGAAACTGAGATGAATGGGTATAATAGTATGATTCATTTCCTGTGTGGTTGTTATTTGACTGCAGATATCACAATGCAAGGAGTGCTTACCTCAAGAAGGCCATCTAAACATGAGTCCCATCATGGGTATCATTTTGTAGGATCAGATGCTTCATAATACAGTGTATGTAAGATAATAACCAGAGTAAATACATAAAATGATTAATTTTCTACGTGTCACGTTGCATTCTAAGGAGCTACATTTGACAAGGGGATAGTGAAAGTACAGACATTGCAGCTTCAATTTGCATTTGGTTCAGAATGTTTTTAGGATATTTGTTTGTAAAATGTTACAGCATTTAATCCAAAGAAATGCTGAAGCTTCAGCTGAAGAGTTGCCATTATTGTCAAAATGTTTTGCTAATACAGAAAGTCTAATGCATCATAATCTAGATGCTTGTTTAGTATGGCTGTATAACTCTGTAAAACTTGTTTGCTGATTTACATAGCAGTTTTTACAACAGAAACATCAGCTCACAGTAATTACAGTGAGGATGTTGAATGTTTTCCTACTAGCCTTTTAAAAATGGGGATGAACTAATTTGTCTGGAAAAAAAAAAACATAGTAAAGTTTTTGTTATAAATAAGTGGTAAATACATGTGAACATGTGTAATGCTAAGCTTTTTATTCACTCAAAAATGGCAACGATATTTTCAGAATTAAAGCAAATTGATTATATTGCAGATATAGTACAGAATCTCAGTCATGTTTAATTTAAGGTCTTTTTATGAGTCCGTTAAAACTATTCACACAATTTGTAAGTTTCTATTTTTTCTTGAAGCCTTTGACCTTGCAATTGGTTTAATAAAAGAAAAAATAAAGATGTGATATTCTAATTATCTGTGCCACTCACTGTACTTCAACTATGCTAACAGAAAAATTTAAGTCTCTATCCTTGAATATGCAGAACACACCTGGACATGATCCTGAGCAAACTGATCCAAGCTGGCTCTGTAGTGAGTGACAGAGTTTGACTAGTTGACCTCCAGAAATATTTTTAAGTCTAAAATACTCTGTAACTATGAAAGTGTTTTTTATATATTATGGAGCTAGTTGGTCATCTCATTTCACTTGTGCCACTAAGTAGAACTACTTCCAGTATTTTTCCATTATACTGGCTATTCATCATCTGTCTCTTAGTTTTCTAAATATATTCATCCTTCTAGATCTCAGTGTGGATAATTAATTACCATGGATATTGTCATTTACATAAGTTGGAATTTCATGTGATACAAGGATTCTAGATGGCAATATGTTGTTCTAACTGCAGTGTTGTCACAGATAGCTCATTAATTTCCTTATAATAAATTAATGTTTCCTTAGTAGTTTTATAGAATAAATAACAGTGCTGCAGACTCTCTCATTTTCAAAATGTCATTTAGAGGAAATACCATTTATAGGAAAAGGAAAAAGCTATTACCTCCTGTAAAACGAAGAATTGCCCCTCTCTTCTCTTACTCAGAACTTAACAGTGGATTAAAAGACTCATATACAGCTTACACATTGGATTACCTAGGTTCCAACAGGCCTACTTAGCTGACAAAAACCTATGCTGTAACCTGTGGCACAGGTGGTCTTATCAGAACTGGGCTTGTTCAACCTGCAGAAAAAGAGGCTAAGGCAGGCTCTTGAGTGCTTACATAACTAAGCTACAGGTGTTTATAGAAAAAAAAAAAAAAAAGCAAACCTTTCTTTTCAGTTAGTCATTAGTCATTCTTCTAAATTCATTTCTTCTCATTCTAGTTTAATGCCACTCAAGTAGATCACCTTGTTGTCGCTCTACACATTATGCCATTCCTTTTGAATAAGAAAATAGCCATAGTAAGAAAATCTAATCAAACGGGGGGTTTTTTCAGGCTTTCAGCCAGCTTCCATGTGAGCTCACTTTTGTACACCCAGAATCTCAAAAAATAGTTATGGTCTTGCTGATGACTGGTAAACTGTGTCATTGACAGGAACAGAATCGAGGCAGCAAGTCACATATACAATGCCTACAAAGGCACAAAACAAGATTTTTAGGAGACTGCCAAGGCCTTCCTCAAGTGATATTATCTTGAAGAGGAAAGGACAAAGGACTCTTACATCTTATAAATAGTGGAGATGGATGGATAGGATAGGATAGGATAGGATAGGATAGGATAGGATAGGATAGGATAGGATATTTGCATTTGTAAGGGACTAACAATGACCACATAGTCCAACTGCTTGACCTGTTCAAGGGTGACCAAAAGTTAAAGCACATTATTGAAGGGCATTGTCCAAATGCCTTTGAAACACTGATGAGCCTGAGGCATTGATGACCTCCCTAAGAAGCCTATTCCAGTGTTTGATCATCCTTTCAGTCAATAAATGCTTTCAAATAAAATAATGCATTGCAAAATAACAATTGTAAAAGCATATGTAAAAAGGTTATGAAGATATCTGATCTTCTAAATACACAGATTTCTATTTTACATTAGGTGGGGTTTAAAGTAATGTTATTTTTTTAATCCTGTGGTTGTTTTTCTCCCAGTCTTGTCTATGACTGACCTGTTATGTTGAGTATAAGTGACTGAGATTTTATTTGAAGTTCTGGTAAATTTAGAAATGGAGTTTTCTTGCAAACCACACACACACTGGGAGATGCTACATGCTTGAGCATGTAATCCTATAGATTGACACCACCTAAAAATTAAATAATGCTCTATGACAGTAGCTGTATTTTGCCAGTCTACACAAGCTGGGTACTCAGTGAACTTTTGTGGCCTTTTTTTTTATTCTTTGAATTCAGGCTTTTTTTCTGTTTTGTTTTGTTTTTCTCTTTTTGTAGACATTGATCACAAGTCCTTTCTTTTTCAATGTTAAGTGTGTGAAAACTCTTGCATTTATTATATTTTTCAGATTGGAGGAGGGCAATTGGCACTGGAATATTTGGGAATAGGGTGGGCCAACTTGATCAAGAGGGTTTAAACTGAAGGACTTGAGGTTAGGGTCTAAATGGCTAAGAACGAGCCATCCCACCTAACAGGGAAGCGGGTCAGGGCAGGGAATGCAATGATAAGTGCTTTTCAGCTGCACACCAAGATGAGATGCAGAAGGCTGACCACCCTGAGGGAGTACAAAATCAGGGAGGATCCTCTTGCATTGATCCAAGGAAACCTGTATGTTTGAGTAAGCCTCTATATTGCCTCCACACCAATGGAAACAGCCTGAGGGAATAAGCAGGAGGAATTGGAGATGTGGGTACAAATGCGGAGCTACAACCTCATTGCAGTCACAGGGACATGGTGGGACAGTGAGGAGGTGGAGTTCCTCTCTGTGAGAAAGCAATTAGTGTGCATTGGGCTCTTCTTGGGTAAGGATGAGAAGGAGGTTGAATATTTGTGGGTGAAAATAAAGGGGCAGGATAAGGTAGGGGGGAAGCTATTGTGGGAGTTTCTACAGGACACCTGATCAGGAGGAGGAAGTGGATGAGGCCTTCTACAAACAGCTGAGAGCTGCCTCACCACCAAAATCCATGGTCCTCATGAGGGACTTCAACCACTCTGATATTTCATGGCAAAGACCCTCAACCAAACACACACATTCCAGGAGGTTCCTGCAGAACGTTGATGGCAACGTCCTGTCACAAGTGGTCAAGGAACCAAAGAGGAGGTGTGTGTTGCTGCATCTTGTCCTAAAGAATAAAGAGGTTCTGGTTGGGGATGTGAAGGTTGGAGGCAACCTTATCTGCAGTGACCATGAGATGGTGGAGTTCAAGTCAAGGTAGACAACATCCACTGCTCTCCCCTCATCTACCCAGCCAGTTATGCCCTCACAGAAGGCTATCAAGTTGGTAAAACAGGATTTTTCCTTGGTGAATCCATGTTGACTCCCTCTGATAACCATCTTCTCCTTCATATGTTCAGTGATAACATTCAGGATGAGTTGTTCCATCACCTTTCCAGGGATGGAGGTGAGGCTGAGCGGCCTGTAGTTTCCTGGGTCATCCTTCTTGCCCTTTTTGAAGACTGGAGAGACATTGGCCTTTCTCCAGTCCTCAGACACCTCGCCTGTCCTCCGTGATTGTTCAAAAATGATGGAGTGAGGCTTAGCAATCACATCAGCCAGCTCCCTCAGCACTATTGTATGCATCCCATCTGTTCACATTGACTTATGAGCCTTAAGTTTGGCCAACAAATCTTTAACCTCTTCCTCTTACACCAAGGGCTCATCCTCTGCTGTCAAGAACATCCTACTATCCTTGTTGGCCTGGGCTTCCCAAGGATCAGCCTTGGCTGTAAAGACTGAAGCAAAGAAGGCATTCAGTAGTTCAGCCTTCTCTGCATCCTGTGTCACCAGGACACCCTCTGTGTTCAGCAGCAGACCCACATGTTCCCTAATCTTCCTTTTGCTGCTAATGTACCTTAAAAATCCCTTCTTGTTTACTTTCCTGGCTGAGTTTAATTCTAAAAGGGTGGCCTTCCTGGTTGCTCCCCTGCATGCTCTGGCAAAGTTCCTATACTCTTCCCAAGAAATTAGGTTCTTTTTCCACCTCTCATAGATACCTGCTTTCTTCCTGGGCGTCCCAACAGATCTTTGTTCATCATTGCATTCACTGCCCTGTATCCCTGCTAGTTAAGATGGCTTGTTCTTTGTCATTTCTCCCCCCACCTCACAACTCTTTCAGTTTAAAGCCCTCTTGATCAAGTTAGCCAGCCTATTTCCAAATATTCCAGTGTCCTTATGAGAGAGAGGAATTCCATCCTGCCCTATCAAGTTATAGTCCTCAAAGAAGGATCCATTGTCATAAAAACCAAAACCTTCCCACCAGCACCAGCCTCCTAACCTGGAGATAACTTGCCCAATTTTTGCATTAGTGACTCCCCCTTTTCCTCTGGTGAATAGGATGGAAGAGACAATAACTTGTGCCCCCCTACCCCCCACTTTTTAATCCTTTTTGATTCTGCAGATATCATGCCTCATTACATCATTCATCCCCACATGCGGGGATAGTAGCCTATATCCCTGACGAGCTGTGACACTCAGCCGCATCACAGACCTTGGCTCCCAGCAGGCAGCACACCTCTTGTGATTCCTTATCTGCTCAACAGATGGGTATCTTGGTGACTCCTAGCAATGAGTCACTCACAACAAGCTGTAGTTGCTTCTTTTTAGGATGCCCATTACCTGTTGCTGGTGGAGTAGCTGATGGTGAATTGTTTGCTGGGTTTTTCCCTTCTGGACCTTGCTCGTCTATGTCCCCCATTGTTAGTGCTTCATACTTATTTGTAATTGGCGTGCTGGAAGGAGGGTTATGAAGAGGAGCCCTGGGTTTATTTTTTTTTTTTTCACTGGAGGCCTGTACCTGATTTTGGAAGCCTCTGTAAATGTCCACCTCCGCCCCTCCAATACTACAGAGTCTACTAATGGTTTCCTGCAGCTATTTCACCTAATGCTGCAGTTCTTGAACTTGAGGGCACCTATGACACATACTTACCCCAGCAGCATATGGCCCTAAACATTCTAAACACTCCTTGCACTCCATCTGGACTGAAGCATCCTTGCTAACGGCTCTGTGTGGATGGATGCCTCGATCTTCACCAGAGTGTTGTCCATCTGAGCCTTGGCTTTAGCCCTCAAGTGAGTGCTCACCATCTTGTTAACTTGAGGCAGGAGCAGTTCTCTGACTTGCAGCTCTCTGTGTGGTCTGTGGGATCATTCCCTGCCCATCCTGCCTGCTTGCCCTGCCTGTGCCAACTGCCTCACAAATTGCTGCACTACATCTGGCTGCTGCACCAGGCCCTGTTTGCCCATCCTGGTCACAGCAATCCTGGTCGCTCATGCTTCCTGGGGAATGTTTAAATCTTCCACAGTTGCTGCGGCTCTGCCTCCTGGCAAGACTGTCCCCCTCGTGAGAGCTGCCTGCTCTTTTGTCGTTGTCCACTATTAAATCCTCATCAGAAAGCTCATTGTGGCTTGGAGGAGTGGACAGTGAGGTGGATCGAGGCTGGCTGACAGACAGAGCCCAGAGGGTAGTGATCAATGGCACAGAATTGAGTTGGAGGCCTGTGGCCAGTGGAGTTCCACAGGGATCAGTTCTGGGGCCAGTCCTGTTCAACATCTTCTTCAACGACCTGGATGAGGGGACAGAGGGTACCCTCAGTGAGTTCGCTGATGACACCAAACTGGGAGGACTGGCTGATTCCCCAGAAGGCTGTGCTGCCATTCTGTGGGATCTCAACTGGCTTAGAGTTGGGCAGAGAGGAACCTCATGAGGTTCAACAAGGACAAGTGCAGAGTCCTGCACCTGGGGAGGAACAAACCCGTGCAACAGGACAGGCTGGGGATTGATGTGCTGGAGAGTAGCTCTGCAAAAAGAGACTCTGGGAGTACTGGTTGATAATAAACTAACCATGAGGCAGCAATGTGCCCTCGTGGCCAAGAAGGCCAATGGCATCCTGGGATGCATCAAGAAGAGTGTGTCCAGCAGGTTAAGAGAGGTTCCGCTCCCCATCTACTCTGCCCTGGTGAGGCCTCATCTGGAGTACTGTGTCCAGTTCTGGGCTCCTCAGCTCAAGAAGGACAGGAAACTTCTGGAGATAGTCCAGTGCAGGGCCACCAAGATAATCAGGGGACTGGAGCATCTTCCTTATGAGGAAAGTCTATGGGAACTGGGGTTGTTTAGTCTTGAGAAGAGGAGACCGTGGGGAGATCTCATTAATATTTATATAAATATTTACAAAAATCTAAATGGTGGATGTCAGGAGGTTGGGGCATCCCTTTTCCTATTGTATCCAGTGACAGGACAAGGGGTAATGGAAAGAAGCTGGAACACAAAAAGTTCCATTTAAATGTAAAGAAAACCTATTTTACTGTGAGAGCGAGGGAACCCTGGCACAGGCTGCCCAGAGAGGCTGTGGAGCCTCCTTCTCTGCAGGTTTTCAAAACCCGCTTGGATGCATTCCTGTGTGACCTCATCTAGGTGGACCTGCTTTTGCAACCCCTACCATTCTATTAGTCTATGATCCTAAATTGGAAAGAGCTTGTGTTTGCTCAGTTCTTGAATCAGGTTTGCAAGCTCAACAAAATGAGACCTACTTTCGGTTTTGGAGCAGGCCCTTTCAATTCAAATAGTTTTGCTTCATACATTATACAACTAATGCCTAGTTTTGCTTCATACATTATAAATAGCTCTACTCAAATTGTCTGTAGTTCTGCTGGGGAAAAGAAATAGACATTTAACTGCAGAACTGTATCAAAATTAAGCTATAGATTTACTGGTAAATATTTGTTTAAGCTCCCAAATCCCTGTAATCTCTTATGCTTCAACTGTTCTTGAGCTACTATATCGTCTTTTCTCTGCTTCTAGTCAGTGTCATCCTGGGATGTAGCATTGATCTGACAACTAGGTGTATGCAGAGCAAAATACTGAGCTTTACAAACAGCTGCTTATAGATAACACAACTGCGCATGATTCTTTTTTTTTTTTTTTTTTTGAGAATGAGAAATGCTGGACATCAAAGCAAATGAAAATAAGTTAATATAAAAAAGATTAACAATTATAAATGGGTTTTTATACCAATCTAGAAAGTGCTTTATATATCTCATACTTGCAGGGCCAAAATCAAGCAACAGTAACATAAACTACTATTTTGTAAGTACAGATCAAAATTATTAGATAATCAGAAGAACTTCTGAAATTTCAGATCTGAGTTGTTGATTCTATAGCCAAGAAATTTGGTCAAACTGACTGCCTCCGCTAAATATCTTCAACTAAACTGCAAGCATCAATAACCTCAAGGTAAGAAACTTGCACACGTCAAGTACCTACACACCACTGCCACAACACTGCAGGTCCAAAGGGGAACCAAAGCACCAAATGACAGTGTCATGGTTTAGTGAGGAGCTGCTTTTGCTTGGTAATAGGGGGAGGGGGCTGCGGTGCAGACCTGATAAAGAGTTCTCGGTTAAGAGTTTCCCCTGGCTCTTGGGTTCAGACCCACCTCCGGCCCGGCTGGGCCAATCTGGTGCCTCTGTGATCACTATTTAGGGACAGGAATTTGAAGTGCTTGGCAGGAGGTGTAAGAGTGGTACAAGATGAAGACAACCACATGGGTCCTACAGAAAAGGAGGGAGGGAGGAAGGAAGGAAGGAAGGAAGGAAGGAAGGAAGGAAGGAAGGAAGGAAGGAAGGAAGGAAGGAAGGAAGGAAGGAAGGAAGGAAGAAGGAGCGTCAGACCAGAAACCCCTCTGCGACCCATGGTGAGAACGCAGGCTGTACCCCTACAATCCATGGAGGGCAATGGCAGGGCTGAGAGGCACCAGCAGCTCCAGGTGAGTGCACCCGGACGGGCTAGAGACTGTGTGAGGAGGCGGCCATGGCACAGGCCGTACTGGAGAGCCTGCGGGCCACGGAGCAGACCTACACTAGAGGCAGAGAGGAACTGCAGCCCTTGGGATGAATGGACATTGCTACTGCCTATGCAGGGCTGCCGTGTGTGTGAGGTATCCCGTAGAGGTGCAGGGAGGACTGGTGCGGAGCCCACCTGCCCTGAGGAGAGAGAAATGGCAGAAGCCATCAGGAATAGACTGACTGAAACCCCCATTCCCTGCCTCCCTGAGCTGTTCAGCTTGGGAGGAGATAAAGATCAGGGCCTGAGAAGAGGGGAGTGGTGGGGAGAAGGTGATCTTAAAGGCTGGTTGTGCTCTTCATCATTGTACCACTCTGTGTTGTTTTCTGTTTGTTATGTTTTGGGGTTTTATGGTTATGGTTTTGGTGGTGGTGGATTAAACTATTTTCTGTTTCCTTCCAAGCTGAGTAGCCTGGTCTGTTTTGACCTGGACCATAAGCAGCAACTAAATCCTCTCTGCCCTTTGGCATTTTTCAGGTCTGTGGTACTTGAGTCTAATAATGGTCTTTTTGTCCCTTGATGGACACACAGGAAACAGATCCAGTGCATGAATGAAATGTTACACTACAGTTAAATCCAAACATTTCATATTTCAGCATGGAATACCTCACGCTAACTTCTCACGCAAATGAAATGGGGTGATTTCTCCTTTCAGTAGAGAAAGAACAGAAAATGGGATGGTATTAAAGTTAATGATAAGAATTAATTAGTGGTTTGTTAAACTGTTTATACCAAGAATGTCTGTCCTGGTTTTAGCAGACAGCTCATTGTTTTGTAACGTTTTTATATTTTTAAGCACTACATTATTTGAGATTCCTGTGCTTGGCTCCTTGCACATTTTAAACTGGGCATTTCCAGCTGCTATGAAGTTGTAAAGGCTTCTGGGCTGAAAATTTCATAATTGCATTCTTTCATAGTGTACCCTCTGGCAAAGTTCTACAGTCTTTGGTGTATGAATGGTGTATGAAATGTAAATGAAATGTATATTTGGTGTATGAATGAGCACAGTTAACTTGTCCCAGATGCCTTGCTCCGGCTTCTTTTTTAATCAAGATCAACATCTCTGTCCTTATATTTGATGGAATAGAAGATTGTCTTGCTGTTGTTTCAGTCTACAGTTACCTCTCTGGACCATAGTAAGGGATATTATGTGAAGCATGGTCTCTAAAGCAATATAAACTAAATCTAATTTCTCTGCTCTAAGGGATGGGTTTGTTTTATTTTTTTTCTCTAGACCAGGCAGCAAATTAATATTTATGTTCAAAACAAAATATTTGTATCCTTTTTCTGTGGAGACAGATGAGAAACAAATGTAGTAAATGTTAATCACCATGTTTGATGCTTTTAAAAGTCCTTAAATACTGAGGTGAATAAGCAAGCTAGAAAACAGAAAAAAAAATGTTTTTCTTGAAGAGAAACTTACTACAAAGGATGTTTACACAGCAAGTGCACCTGGAAATCTTTAATGTCAACCAAAAAGGTTGCAGCTAAAGAAAAATTGCTTTTTAATGACCCTGCAGAAGTGTGAAGAGAATTCCAAAGTCCAGAAGCCTTCATGGTCTTCCCAACAGAAAAGCAAGAGGAAGGTTTGTTCTTTTCAAGTTTTCAATTTTATTCCTTTTTATTAAAGAACAATAGAGGCCCACCAATAAATAAAGATTAATACAGTATCTTTGAAGCAATAGAAATTGTGATAGCCTGGGGAAACTGTAGAGTGTTCAGACCAGTTCAGTTTAAATAGAGGGTATGGCTGAGCTGGAGTATAAAGTGGGCCTGAAAACCAGGAGATACAGCTCCAGTCTGGCAATGACCCTTGACTACATATGGAGTATTTTTCAGCATATGACATTAGTTTATGTGGATACACAGGTAACAGGAGCAGTACCAGGAGCACCACTTGGCTGTCAGGTCACTCCAGCAGTCACCAGCACAGCACTTGGCCCATGACTGCTCTCTCTCTACTAAATAAGTCCAGTGTTAGTGTTGCCCAGTAGCCATCTCCAAAGCTCCTGGATGCAGTCACTGCTTCCTAAGGGTAGGAAGGTTTAATGGCATAAGCATACATTGTCCTGGACTCATCATCCTCATCACCAGAAAGCTGTCCTGGGCAAGTTGAATTTTACTCATACAGACACAGCCTGAATGGCTCATCTGTGACTTGCAGGTGACATTTATCAAAAGCAGCTTCTCTTTATTGTAGGTAGGAAAGCAGAACTCTGGTCCTGCCCAGCATCATGCCCCTGTGCACCAGCTTGCTTATCTCAGTGCAGGGAAGAACCCTTTTCCAGACACCCACTGGAGAGCCACTTGCCCAGCCAGGGCCTAGCTGCACTCTCGGCGTGTTGGTACCTGCAGACCCACCATCCATCCCATCCCTTTCCCCAGGTGCCAGTCAAAGGAGGATAACTGTGGGATGGAACAAGGCAGAGTGACACAAAGAAGACAGCAATGAGAAGGTGGCATCACTTGAAGGGCTTCTGGGTTCCTACAGAGGAGGAAACTAAATTCTGAAACTTTATCCTCACAGCTTGTTCATGAGTCAAACTTTCCTGCTCTAGAGCAGAAATGATNAAACTGTTTATACCAAGAATGTCTGTCCTGGTTTTAGCAGACAGCTCATTGTTTTGTAACGTTTTTATATTTTTAAGCACTACATTATTTGAGATTCCTGTGCTTGGCTCCTTGCACATTTTAAACTGGGCATTTCCAGCTGCTATGAAGTTGTAAAGGCTTCTGGGCTGAAAATTTCATAATTGCATTCTTTCATAGTGTACCCTCTGGCAAAGTTCTACAGTCTTTGGTGTATGAATGGTGTATGAAATGTAAATGAAATGTATATTTGGTGTATGAATGAGCACAGTTAACTTGTCCCAGATGCCTTGCTCCGGCTTCTTTTTTAATCAAGATCAACATCTCTGTCCTTATATTTGATGGAATAGAAGATTGTCTTGCTGTTGTTTCAGTCTACAGTTACCTCTCTGGACCATAGTAAGGGATATTATGTGAAGCATGGTCTCTAAAGCAATATAAACTAAATCTAATTTCTCTGCTCTAAGGGATGGGTTTGTTTTATTTTTTTTCTCTAGACCAGGCAGCAAATTAATATTTATGTTCAAAACAAAATATTTGTATCCTTTTTCTGTGGAGACAGATGAGAAACAAATGTAGTAAATGTTAATCACCATGTTTGATGCTTTTAAAAGTCCTTAAATACTGAGGTGAATAAGCAAGCTAGAAAACAGAAAAAAAAATGTTTTTCTTGAAGAGAAACTTACTACAAAGGATGTTTACACAGCAAGTGCACCTGGAAATCTTTAATGTCAACCAAAAAGGTTGCAGCTAAAGAAAAATTGCTTTTTAATGACCCTGCAGAAGTGTGAAGAGAATTCCAAAGTCCAGAAGCCTTCATGGTCTTCCCAACAGAAAAGCAAGAGGAAGGTTTGTTCTTTTCAAGTTTTCAATTTTATTCCTTTTTATTAAAGAACAATAGAGGCCCACCAATAAATAAAGATTAATACAGTATCTTTGAAGCAATAGAAATTGTGATAGCCTGGGGAAACTGTAGAGTGTTCAGACCAGTTCAGTTTAAATAGAGGGTATGGCTGAGCTGGAGTATAAAGTGGGCCTGAAAACCAGGAGATACAGCTCCAGTCTGGCAATGACCCTTGACTACATATGGAGTATTTTTCAGCATATGACATTAGTTTATGTGGATACACAGGTAACAGGAGCAGTACCAGGAGCACCACTTGGCTGTCAGGTCACTCCAGCAGTCACCAGCACAGCACTTGGCCCATGACTGCTCTCTCTCTACTAAATAAGTCCAGTGTTAGTGTTGCCCAGTAGCCATCTCCAAAGCTCCTGGATGCAGTCACTGCTTCCTAAGGGTAGGAAGGTTTAATGGCATAAGCATACATTGTCCTGGACTCATCATCCTCATCACCAGAAAGCTGTCCTGGGCAAGTTGAATTTTACTCATACAGACACAGCCTGAATGGCTCATCTGTGACTTGCAGGTGACATTTATCAAAAGCAGCTTCTCTTTATTGTAGGTAGGAAAGCAGAACTCTGGTCCTGCCCAGCATCATGCCCCTGTGCACCAGCTTGCTTATCTCAGTGCAGGGAAGAACCCTTTTCCAGACACCCACTGGAGAGCCACTTGCCCAGCCAGGGCCTAGCTGCACTCTCGGCGTGTTGGTACCTGCAGACCCACCATCCATCCCATCCCTTTCCCCAGGTGCCAGTCAAAGGAGGATAACTGTGGGATGGAACAAGGCAGAGTGACACAAAGAAGACAGCAATGAGAAGGTGGCATCACTTGAAGGGCTTCTGGGTTCCTACAGAGGAGGAAACTAAATTCTGAAACTTTATCCTCACAGCTTGTTCATGAGTCAAACTTTCCTGCTCTAGAGCAGAAATGATCACAAATTCTGTCTGTGATCACTACCTTTCAAGAATTTTTTTTTGAAAGCAGAGCTTAAATCAATGAATATTTCTGTACTTAGCACTTCCTGCAATAGTACAGGTATTGAAGTATTTTGCTGGCATGGAGATCAAAGACCTGTTGGCCTTTCTGTTTGAATGTATGCCATTTTCTTTGTGTTTCCTTGTGTGTGGCTTCAGAAATAGTTAACAGTAGGAAGATTATTTGCATTGCATTAGACAGAGATAGAAGACAAATACATTTATGGATCAGTGTAATCCAGTCATTAGTTTATAGTGCAAAGTCCTTCAGGGACTGTCACAAATTCCCAGCTGACTGTGAGTACTAGGTTTTGCAATTGTGTCTCTGAGCTATCTGCAAGGCACATAAAATCATATACAACCAGGTAGGTCCCTGTGACCTTGCATCTGCAAAGGCTTCAGAACAATTCCAGCAACATGTGCAGTAAATTAAGATCAAGAAATTAGCCTGTTAAAAAATTGCCTCTGTAAAATGAAGATATTGAGTAAATCTTATATGGATAAAAGCTTCTTGAGCAGAGGTAGAACTGAGCAAAGGCAAGCAGCTGCTAAATACTAAAATTATTACCACTTGTAAAAAACTTATTTATCTGATCTTTGTATGTTCTTGAGTGCATGCACCCATCATATTGTAAATGAAATTCTGTGGGAAAATGGTTGC
>WBNH01006192.1:167023-198895 GCA_013401255.1 Urocolius indicus | reverse complement strand
CCCACACACACACACCTCCAGCCCCCCCCAGCCCCCCGGCGCAGCAGCGGGGAAATGGCGCGGGAGAGGGGGAAATGCACGAGATGTGTCCCCCCTTCTTCCTTGCCCGCTCCAGCCCCCGACAGCGGCCGTCCGGGGAGCCCCGAGTTTCGGCCTCCCGCCACGGCGCCATCCATTGTTGGTGCCGCGGGAGCGAGGAAGGGGGCACGGCCGCTCCGGGCGGCCCCGAGGTGCGGGGAGGGCCCGGGGGCCCACGCGGGAGGCTGGGCGAGCCCCGCGCACTCCTACAGGTGGGTGGCGGCCGCCCGCAGCCCCGGTACGGCGCTGCCGCCCGCAGTCCCCCGTTACGGGGGTCGGGGCTGCTCCCCCCCGGCCGCGCGTCCCACGCCCCGCGCAATCCGTGCCGCCCGGCGGAGATTGCGGCGGGGCGCGGGAGCCGATTAAGAAAGAGAAGGAGGCGAGGAAAGCGGGGAAAAAGGAAAAAAAAAAAAAGAAAAGAAAATGTTAAAATTAGGATAGTAAAAAGCTCATAAACGCGGGGAGCAGCCTCGGGCTCGCGCCGGCTTTTGGGAAGGGAAACAAAAAAAGAAGCGCGAAGGAAAGGGCAAGAAAATGGAAAGATAAACACGTTACCTTTGAGCCCGAGCAAAGCCCTGGAATAAAAAGGGTTTTACGAAAGTGGCGCGAAGACAATATCATGTGATCCCAGCCCAGGGCGTCTCCTTCCCGCACCGACCAGCCAAAAAAAGAGAGAGGAATAAAGGGGGGAAAAAAGTACATCCGCTCCCCACGCCATTAGCATAATTAATTGTGTCCTGCAGCTGCAGCCGCAGCTCCCCGGCCAATGGCAGCCACCGGCGTCCCGGCCTCCTCTTCCTCCCGCCCGGGGAGGATGGCGATGGCCGGAGACCCGCGGGAGAGGCTGGGGCGGGCAGCGCCGGGGGGGCGGGATGGTGGGACACGCCGGGCACCCGAGCGGCCGGCCGGAGAGGTTTTTGGGGAGAAGGCAAGCGGGGACTCGTGGGGGTGGTGCGGCCAGAGGCTGCCCGCCATGCACCCTGCTCGGAGGTGCCCTTCCCCTCGGGGCAGCGCATGCTGCCGCAGCGGCGGGGCAGCTCTGCACGGCCACGCGTGGCCGCAGGCACTCGGGACCCCCAGTGCAGCGCTGGGTGGCAACTTGTGGGCGTTTCGGGGTGAAAAGCCCTGAAGTGCTGTGGCAGCGAGCCTGGCCCGGCCGAGCTTGCTGTACGCAGCCGCGGGCCCGGGCCGTGGTGCTGGCCGCTCCCGGCTCCCACCTTCAGTGGTCTCCCCACACCTGAACCGCCCCAAGGTGCAACCCCAGGGGTGTCAGTACACCTGAACTTCCCTTGAGGTGCACCAGAGGGGTCTCGCTGGAGGCTGCCCTGTGTTGGGGACCCCCAGCCCTGACACATGCCCAGCGGGGCTGGGGGAGCGCAGCCGCCTGCCTTGGCGGGCGGCCCTTGCAGGAATGCTAAAAATGTGCTAATTGTGCCCTGCCGGCAGCCGCCGTTCCTCAAGGATTAGAAGTAATCATCTTTTTTTAAAAAAATAAAATAAAATGGATCGATAATGACCAGTTTTGCTCCACTTCCTCCCTGGCTGCTCTCTTTGGTTCAGCGAAAAAAAATATGAGGTGCCTCATTTAACCCCAATCATCGGTATCTGAAGTTAGAACAAAAAGGTCCCCATGGAAACCGGGGAGTAATCTATCAGTATTGCATTCGTTACACAACGAGAAAAGGGCTTTTGTCCCGCCTGTATTTACTACTGTTTAATTTCTTTTTTAAAATTCTACAGCCAAGTTCTTTCGGGTTTGAAGGGCGAGTTTTGCCGAGCTTCCCTCCTTTCCTCCCCGCATGCGTGCGTGTGCGTGTGTGTGTGAGGCCTAAAACAAAGCCACCATATCAAAGCGCTCCTGGAGCAAGACGGGAGGGCTCTCCACAGGCAGACTTATTTCGGAGGCTGCTTTATTATTTGTTCCAGAAACTGCAATTTGTTTCTTCATTATCAGTGGAAGTGCTTGGCTGGATTGTTCTTTGCAAACTTTATGTTGCAGTGTCTGGGATAGATACCGAATCTACTGACTCTTGGTTTGGAGCTGCAGGGAGATTTTGTGTAATGGAGGGTGCAGGAAAATTTGAAGTGTACATTTCTCCTAATTAGGCAAAACAACTTTCCGAGGTCCCAAGCTACAAATGCTAGAAGAGAGCAAAATGCGAAAGTCAACAATTTAGCATTAGGTATGTAAGTGTAAATTTGTTATCGATGCTGCTGCAGAAACGAAACCGTGAATTGACACAGCAGTGAAAAACACAAGAGTCTCCCAGTAACTCTCATCTACACAACAGATAGAAAACATTCCCAAATAAACGACTCTTCAGCTCCGTGAAACAAAACTTTAAAAAACCTGCAGCAAACAAGCACTAAATGTGACACAGTACACTAGAAAGCTTTCTCCTTTATGAGAGAGACAATCATACGCTTTGCGCTGTTTTTTTAATGTAATATGAAAAATTGTATCATGTCATGCAAATCTTATCCATGAATAAGGGTAACAGCTTTTACTCAGTGCATGTTGCAAATTATCTATTTTCTGTTAGTCTTTCAACAAAGAGAGCCTGGAGATGGTGAAATAAATCTACGTGAAGTGTCGCACAGATAAGATTAAATGGTATTTTTACATCCTCCTGCTGACCTTTGACTTGTATTTTTGTGTATCTTGGAAGGAAGTCGGGGGGTCTGCAAATGTATTGGTTGCTAGAAAGAAGTAATGGTCAAAGAAAAAAGTGCAGGAGCGTTTCTTACTATTTTAAAGGGTACTGTCTAACTGAAGCATTCCTCTGCCATGTTAGCCAGGCTGAGTCCTGCGCTGCCTTGACGGCCTTTTCAAACGCACGTGATTAATAGATTGTAAGGTGGTGCTGGTAAAACACATTACAT
The DNA here is from genome assembly GCA_013401255.1 of Urocolius indicus. Taxonomy (NCBI): domain Eukaryota; kingdom Metazoa; phylum Chordata; class Aves; order Coliiformes; family Coliidae; genus Urocolius; species Urocolius indicus. Next base: position 195,934 of record WBNH01006192.1, on the reverse strand, counting down.
GCTGCAGTAAGGTTTTGTTCCAGGTTGGGAGAATCATTATGAAGTCTAAGCAAGGTCCAATCCCTGTACAGAGATACAAAAAAAACCCCAACCATATTTTCCTGAAAATCACATTCAGAATTTACCTGTGAAATGATACAGCTTGTGCTTTTCTTATACCAGGTACAGGGAGATGTGGGTGTTTTTGTTCTGCAATAGAATCACATGTATACATCCAGGCTGAGAAGGTATTTCTGTTTCCTCCATTGCACTTTTCTTCTCAGTGCTACGGATAATTCAGTTCTATCTCTTCTTGGTTACTAATTAATTCATACTGGAGCAACGATGTTTGAGGATTGCCTTGGACTGTCCCCTCCACTTCTGTTTCCCTCAACAATAACAACCATTCTCTGACCTTTTTCATGCTGAAGAAAGCAGGGTGAACTGTGCTGAACTATCTGGATGCATGAAAGAAACAAAAGGAAAATCAGAAACAAGAGGGATGTGTCTTTGTGAAACAAAATTGGTTTTCTAACCAAACTATCCAATATGCACATTGGTTTCCATATGGAGAGATTTCTGTCCGGTTAATAAAATCTAACTTACTTCTCAAAACTCTGGGAACAGTTCAATCTTAAGAAGATCCTCTACTAAACTTGCAGAACAGCAGCATGAAATCAGTGTCCAAAACCCTCTTTTATAGCTGAATCTGGAGTCTTTCCGACATCTACTTGAGGAAGGAAATGTTCAGAGAGCTCAAGTATCTTAAAAAGAAACAAAAAATTGGAAAGGAATATTGAAGAGAAAATACTTTATTCATATACTTTATTCATTAGGTACAGAGTTACTCTCCTGCTATTAAAGCGGCTGCTAACTTTGTGAATGCTCACACGGTCCCAACCTTGGTAAATCTTTGCAGGAGTGGAGTTCCTTAAAGATCTGTCTTCATTTGTCTTCTGCACACTGAGGCTTTCCCATGTAACTGTGGATTACCTGTCATTTACTGCTAAACTGTCTTTGTTTTCAAGCATTCAGGTGAGAGACATGTAGAAGGAAAACTGCTTTCCTCTCACAAGGACAGAATAAAAAGAAACACTTCAAGATTACAATTCAAAATTTTCATCAATGAAAAATTTAACTCGAGATTAGTTTACTCAAGTCTCTGCATACTCGTACTCCTCTATGAAAAATAACTGATAATAAAGGTTTTATTACAAAAGAGCTCACATTTTTGTCAATGTATTAATAAAACATGTAAAACTGGCATTCACCTTTTTGTTTTCATTTATTTGTGACACTATTCTGTATAGAAAAAAAGAAGACAAAGATAACCCATTTCTCTGCATTTTTGTTGTGCTTATAAAAACACTAAATCCTCTCCTAAATAATATCAATCCACATGCAAAATGAGAAACAAATGTCTACTAATGGCATGGACTTTGTGTCTAATGTTAATTTCTGGTTTAGTACAGTATTGATTGCTGTGATAAATAATGTAACATTTGCTGTGTCTCTCATAGGCTGCAAAGGACTGCCACGTACTAATGTCTCAACCTGTTTTAAGAGCTCTTTGACCATTCATTATAAACATATTTATTAAAAAGAAGTGTGACTGCACAGAACGAAAGCTCTGTCTTGTAGCTGTTGTCATAGTTTGGTAGCTGTGTAAATATGTTGAGTTCTGCATTTAGCTTTCTAATCCGTTTCATTTATTTTGTATTCATATTATTTTCTAGCAGGCTGAAATGAAACTTCTATACAGCTCTTTTATGCAATTTCTATAGGTTTTGATTCTATGAGTCATTTCCACTTTCGCTAACATCCTGGGAAGTTAGATGAACTCATCCTTTCCCAGCGCTGAGTTCTCCATCTCTTTCGTTCCACTTCAGGTGGGTTAAATCCTGAAAACTTGATATAAGTTGTCTAATTGAAAAGGCAGCTACTTGCAGGATGAAATGACCTGTGCTGTGTTCATAGGACAGGGCCCCGTGTGATGCTGAACTGCTGTGTTAGAAATATATCCCTTATTAACTTGCTCAGTAGCAGGGTTTTCATTTTTCTTGTGTCAAAATCAATCCTTCAAAGACAGTTTTGAATGCGTTGCCAAGCTCCCCTGTATTTTCTCTTTCAGATTTTCTAGGTTGGCTCAGTGTTGTTAAACACATTTTCAGACACAGTACACGTCGTTCTGCCTTTTTTTATAAGATCAGGAGTTATACCTGTTCAAATTACTTCATTAAAGTCTCTGTGGTTTGAGATTTGCCTTTCTCATCGGGTTCTTGTTGTACTACAATTTGTCTGCTTCATTTCAGTCCAAATGTACGTATCCTTCTCACAGACAGCTTTCCAATCCTGCCAAACATTACTAGTATTTTAATGAGTTTTTGGTGTGTATAACATGACATTTTAATTCATGCATACATTAAACATGCACATTAAACATGAAGTACAGTTTTCTGTTTTGTAACCGTACACAACTTCCCCTTTTGTAAAATTGCTTAACGAGTTTGTTTCTCCACAGCTGGCAATCAGAATCTGTTGTGAGCCGTCTAGATTTCACATCAATCTTAATTTTTGGATGAGCCACATATTTAAATATGTGCTTAGGCCCTTAAAAGCACGTAAAGAGCTTAAATAAGTTGGCAAACTGTGACAGCTCTGTCTTGAGGAGCAGTAAACTTTCCACGGAAGCAAGTTACAAGGGCAGGCTGCATCATGAAACTGGTCCTGCAAATGTTTTACACAGGTAATGGGTAACTGGGACATGAGCGGTCCCTCTGATGATTCAGCCCAGTCCCCACGTGCAAGGGCAGGGAAGCCCTTGGACCCCATCCTGCACAGACCTTTGTCTGCACCTTTAACTTCTCCTTCAAGTCAGTGGAATGGAACGGGACTTGTTTAAACTTCTTCACTGCAAGTAAACTTAAGACTAAGCTATAGTCATTTCTAGATGAGACCTCTTCTTCCAAAATATACTTCCCTTACAGCATGTGACATTTTAGAAATGAGTCAATAAATGACTATTTGACTACAGGTTGCACATAAAGTTCACGTTTTGTTGAGCTTTGTGACTCTGTGACTGTAGGATTGCAGCACAGTATTGCATACTTTTTTTCTCTGCAGTCTGCAGATATCAGTGTTTGATTGTAACAACCTGATGAGAAGACCCAGAGACTCAGAGCTTGTCCTCATCTTTCCATTGCATCACGTGGTCATTTTTTAATTGCTCTCTGTCCAAATGTTCCTTTTTGGGTAAAAAGGACACATTTACCTTTCCCCTGTTCATCAGCTTGTGTGCACTCCAGGAGGTTGAACCCAAATTAGGTATAGAGAATTGTTTCTGACACACAGCCTTCAAAAAGAAGCAGAGGTATATAAGAACATTGGCAGTGTACACAGGCACTGTATCACGCACAGACGAAAAACCAGCTGGTCCTTCTTTCCGATGCTGAATTCCTGCACTGGCATGCAATAGGAAACGCCAGGACTCTTCTTGTGTTTTTTTCTGAACAAATGTTGCAGCCAGAAGCTCTCAGGTTGCTCATTAAATGTACAAAACTCGTGTAGATGCAGGGCAAGCTTTATAAACTACCTGCAAAGTACAGGATGCTCATACTTCATCAAGTCTGACCAGCACACTGAGGTCTTCTTCTGTGTATCATCCATGTGTCTGGCAAGAGCACTGGTGATCAGCACATCCTCAAGAGCATTGAATGCATGAAAGCAGATGTCCTAGACAGAAATCAGTGTCCTGTCAGTTAGGATGAGCTCCTCAGAGCAGGGCAGTGTGAAGTAGTTTTTGCATCCAATTGGGAGGCATTTCATTAAGCAGCTTGTCAAAGTTTCCCTTCAGTGATTTCCCCTCCAAACACTTGGGCAGGAGCTGGGAAGCGCGAATGTATCTCAGAGAAGCTGTTGCCTCTCATAATAGCGCTTCGGAAGTCCAGGAGAGAGCTGAGTTCACTGGGTAGTTAAAACACGCTGAGCCTCCAGGCTGAGTAAACACTACGATGTCTATTCCAGCCTGCACAGCAGCTCAGGATTAAACGGGCATAAAAACAGCTTAAACCTGCTACGTATTCCCAGAGCTACGGCTAGAAGTATAGCACTGAATCTTACCTCTCATCCTGAGGCAACGCTTTCTTCCAGCACATGTGTCATGCATGCTCCAAGTCCCTACTAAGATAATAACAGTAGGCTAACAGATTTTTGGGTGTGCATACTTAAAGGATGATCCTCTTATCCCAAGCTCAAAATGTTCTGCTGGAAGAAAGAAACAGGACAGGAGGTAAACAAAACTTAGCATGAGGAAGAATGTGTAATTTATCTCAGCATTTTGGGAAAATGTGCCATTTTTCGGTAATGAAGTCCACAGATCCAGCCCAGCCTGGAAATGACACTGAAGATGGACACAGAGTGGAGTTCACATACAAAGATACAAAGATGGGGAATTTTTAGTAAAAATACTTTCCTTTCTAAGAGAGGAGCTCCTTTCTCATCGGAGTACCGTAACTAAGTGCCTAACCGAGGAAAGGGGGTGGGATTCCCTCTCCAGAACCCGTCCCAGCTACGAAAAGCTCCAGAAAGCAGCTTTTCCCCTCTGCCAGGCAGGAACCAGTGTGGCTCTGCCCCCAAGCTGCAAACAGGTTGAAGTACAACACTGAGAAAGAAAAGACAAACATCCCCAAACTCCGGATAATATCCACCAGCTTAAATAACGAGGTGAGGGAGGGGGGCAGTTGGGGTGAAACCGGAGGCTGAAAAGCTCCCTCAGCCTGGAGCCAGGGAAGCGTCTGGAGCTGTGGAATGCTGGCAGCGAGAATGCACAGCAGCATCTCTGCAGTGGCGAGGCAGTCCAGGATCCGATGGCAGTCCAGGATCGAGTCTGGCACCGCAGCAAAAGCTCCTCTGCATGGCTAATAAGGTTGGCTTCCAGCCACAGCAAGATGCAAGCAGACGCAGTGCGCTCTGTCCTGCCAGTGCTACCTCCTCTTTGCTTTTGAGTGAGAGGGGTAGGAGAGCAGCTCCTGCCCCACCAGATTTGCAAAAAATCGTCCCTCCTGGCACAGTCCTTTTCTAGAGCTGTTAGCTTTGGAAAGAAACCTGCTTCCCCATGGTTGCATGAATTTACTCCTACTGTGTAAATTAATCTATTAAATCAATTTTAAAAGTAATGCTTCTGGGATGTCATTTCATTAATCCAAACAGAGAATGGAATTGGTGTGGCCAAAAGGTAGTTTTTCATGTAGATGATGTATCTCTGGACACTGAATTTTGTTAAGAACAGTTTGCTGTGCAGCTCATTACATCAGATTATTTTGTGGTTAAACATGAGCCATATGCAAACAGCTGAGGCAAATTTGCAGTTTACATCGCAGAGTTGTCAGCTTTGCAAAAACGAGTGAAAACATTCAGATTATTGTGATTCAGCCCTTGAAACAAACTCATAACATTGCATAACATTCCCTATCCTTTTTTTCTTTTTCTTTTTCTTTTTCTTTTTTTTTTTTGCAAGGATAAAAGTTAAAATTACAGCCAATGTGTAGAAATTCTTGGAGGCAGTAACTCTTAAGAATTTATACTAAACTCAGTTAATAAATAAGTCATCTGGTTTCCAAGTCCACCTATTACATATGCCCTTTAGTTCAAGTGTTTGAGAAAAAACATACATTATTTTCTTTAGATTTTATGAAGATTATAGGCCAGTTGTGCAAATGTCTAAATGTGCAAAGAGCTTCATTTATGTGAGCAGTTACTCCTGTGTATAACTATTTGCCATACAAGACTTTCTAACATATATGTCAACTCCAAATATTGATATTTGCAACATCCTCTGTTCAGTTCATTCTTGCCAGTACCGACTGGCAAAAAGATGGCATTTGATAGCAAAAACACCTTTGTGCCACCTCAAATGGTGAAAGATTTGTTGACTTCTGCCTCCTACAGGACTGAGATAGGAAAAGGTGAGCTTACTCCTGCAGGCAGGACTCAATCTCTGCAATGGACATTCTGAAAATGACTTCGGCATCACAGCCACGCTGATTTTTGCACAAAAATACTACATTCTGATATTTGAATCTATCAAAAAGATATTTTTCTCCCATGAAATCATTAGAAGAAACCGAGGAGAATCAAGTAAAAAAAATATTAATTGAGAAATTAGGAGTGTTATTACAGAATTATAAAGCAAAATGCAAAATCTATAGATTTTTTTAAAGTTTCAAAATGGATTAACTGAAAAACTTGAGGAAGAAAAGACAAAAATGCATAAAATTTAAGGGCATGCTGCAAGAAAGTGACTAGCATGCTGGGTTTTCTTTCAGATTAGCGTGTGTTCACATATAAACTGAAATGCTTAAAAGATAAGGGCAGCAATAATTATTAACACTGCAATCATATCTGTCAGCAAGAAGAGAGTTGTAGGAGTTTTATGAGCTCTGAACAGGAGTGAAACTCTAACTGAAATCTATATTATGCAAAGCAAACTCCCTGCAATTTCAGCTCAGAAATGCTTTTGAGATACCTTGTGACAAGGCACTGGGTCATGACCTGGGGCTTGAGAAGCTTGAGTTAGTAGATGTTAGTTTTCGTTGGGGCTTTGTTTACCCTGGACTTAGACATTTTGTATTATTAAGAATCTGTGGCTTATGAGGACATTCTATTTATCTTACCAGTCTTTTTTGATGGAAATGCCTGAATTTTCTTGGAAACAGGGATTTTATTGTGGATTCTTGGTGCCCCTTGGAGAGGCTTATTTTTCTGGACAATAGTTTTCCTTAGTGTCACTACCCTTTTGATTTCCCAATGGTCACAGGCTCTCAAGGTCGTGCAGAGTGCATCCTTTTGTTATAACGGACCCAGAATTTTGTATTAAAAGGCAGCAAAATGATCTCTGTTTAGTGAGTTAAAGTATATTTTTTTGACATGTACTTCTGCCTTAGATTTTGTCTGTTCTGCTAACAAAAGAAAAAAAAAAAGAAAAAACCTGTTTGATTTGGAAGACAAAAGGTTTAAAGGCAAATTACAAGTGTATGCTCAGTATATATATATATATTTGGTGTATATATATCTATTTCAATTTAACACAAGTTGCTATGTAAAACCAAAATGCAGATTTTGAGGCAGGATTTTCCACGTGGTCCTCTGTATAATTTAAACCTTCAATGTATCAGAGAGATTGTACCTTACAGACATTATAAGGAAAAGTGCTTAAACAATCTGCCTTTCTATTTTATTTTGATTTAGCTTGACTTTCTTTTCTAAATTACTTCCTTAGATAGATCCTATCCTCTTACATTCCTCCTGATGAGTGCTGCATTAAAAAATTCCAGTGACTCCTACATCTGCTGGCATCACTGCATTTTGTGACTGTGCTTTAAAATAAAAGTAAAGAGTTCCTGTACTAACCAGAAAGCACAAAACTTCATGAAGGCTGAAGGCGCAGTGACAATAATACAAACTTCACATGACTTTTTTCCCTGAAGATTTGTCTGTGTTTGGATTTTCCTTTCAAGTTTTGATGAAATGTGAAAAAAATTACATCAACTCTTAAGAGTGTTTCGTTTCTTTCGCTTTTCTTCACTTTTTTTTTTTTGTTACAAGATTACACATAATTCTATTTAAATCTATTCTCTGCCTTGTAGGAAATATATTAAATTACTTCACAAGCTGTTTGGAAACATGACTAGGAATAAGTACAGTTTGTCTTCAAAATGTTGTAGGCTGCACAAGGTGCCTCAGGGCTCAAGAGGTCACTTGTAGGTTTGGGCTTTTTACCAAGTCTTTGGCATGCGGGCTGGGCCGTCGGCTTTTGTTGGGTTGCTTCTTCCAGCTTTTGCATAATCAGTTTTGGAAGTATCATGTGTTCTCACTATAAAATCTACAATCAAAAGTAATCGTTGTGAAGATCACATGCATCAGTGATTTTAAAATCATTCCTTTCGGGACAGTTTAATTCTCTCTTGCAAAAGTGATTATTGTACACATTTCTGCAATGACAGCCAACAGTTGCAAAATAAAATGCATCATTACTCTTTGCACCCTTCCCCACAAGGAAATTCTCACAATCAGTTTAGTTGTTAAATTAGACAATTTAAAATAATCTTTTAAAAAAGCACTTCCCCACTTTCCTGGTATAAATGTAGACTGTTAGATCTACAGCATTTTAAACTATTACTTCAACTCCTTTTTTTCTCCTTCAAATATGCTTTTCTTGAAAGTCTTTAAGAAAGGAGAAAAGTCGGTTGATTTCACTTTTGCTTACAAGGAGTATTTGACTGTTTTCATTGTCCAAACTTGCTCCATGAGCACAGCACTTTAACTTCACTCTGCAAATGTCTGAGTAACATTTATACACAGACAAAAGTGTACTAACTGCATATTCCTGTACACTTTTTTATTAACCGATTTTATTAGAAGAAAATTTAAATACAATGTTTTGCATAAATTACCAGGCAATTGCCCAACACAAAGCTTATTAAAGTCAAAGGATTTTTTTCTCTTCACTGATTTCAATCTGAATTAGAAAAAGTCTTTGAAAAAGACTTTAACAACAATAACTTTTTAAAATGTTTTATAACAATATCTGACACAAGAGATTATTTTCAGAGGCTATAACATGAGGCTCACACATCATTTTATTTGTCTACATTTTTTATTTGCTGTTTTTCCATGTTTTGCAATCTTCTGTGGAAAAGAAGGCTACTAGCTTTAGTGGCAGCTTTGCTTAATTAAGAATTTAGGACCGGTCTTTTTTGGTCTTTTTACTTGAAATGTTTTCAGGTCAAAGTAGAGCTGATTCTCTAATTAAGCTCTTACATGCTGCTACTTTCTAGTAATGATAGAGTTAGAAGGCAGCAAATTCTCTAAATCCTTCAGTCCTGACAAATCAGGTTATTTTCCCATCTGCTCCTCTTTGCTAGAATCACTTTTTAAATCTACCTCTCTGATTCCCACAGAGCAGGCTGAAGGATTTTCACCACTTCTGAGTTAGATATTTAATTGGTAAAAAGATGACAAATTCTTAAACGATCCTATTTCACATGGGATTTTGTTTTGTTTTGGTTTTTGTTTGTTTTGTTTTGTTTTGTTTTTAAGAATATGGAATTGTCTTAGAAACCAGGATTCCTTTTTAGTTCAGAGCTTTTCTTGAGCTCTGGATGATGCAAGCCATAGGCATAAACAGCTACACAAAGGAAACTGGGATTTTATTGTGCATTCCTGGTGCCCCTTGAAGAGCTTATTTTTGTGGACAATAGTTTTCCTTCGTGTCACCACCCTTTTGATTTCCCAGTGGTCACAGGGTTCCAGGGTCGTGAAAAGTGCATCCTTTTGTTCCTCCTAGCCTAAAATTCTGTATAAAAAGGCAGTTAAAGGACCCTAAAGTTGGAAAGGCATGGAGAATATTCTATGTAGAACTTTAGTTGCAAGCTTTGTTAAATTACAGTAAAGATTGCAATTAGAGAGAGAAGATATTATTAAACATATTGCTGGAATATCCAAACATTAATAAATAGCTATTCATAAAGTCACAGAATTAATCCCAGAATAACTCCCAGCATTCAAACAATAATCACCAAAGAACAAAAATCCATCAGTATTTTAACATCTATAACAGCTATAATTAGGATTGGTTTAGTTAATTTTCTGGTGTCTTTTTAAAAACCTTTACAGTATATTTGTAAGTTTGTTGAGAAACATTAACAAATTATTATGTACTCTTTCAGTTAAATCATGGATCTTAAGGACCCTCAACTCTTTCAAAGACACTAAGGAAAACTGAATTTCTCACAGGCAGTTTAGTAGCCCATCTTTGGAATTTTTCAAGAAAGAAATAAGCACATTTTGTAAATACTTATAGTAAATTACTTATAGTTAATAAATGTTATTTGCAATAGACACATTAGCAATACTTCCCTAACACCCCCACAGCCTGCTGCTATCAGGTTTCAGTTTTTATAAACGTTTCTCATACAAGATGTCTCATTAAGAGGAGATGCAGCCCAGCACCTAATTGTTGGGGTTTGTGGCTTGACAGTATCATGCCCTGGACAAGGTCAATACTGTGAAAGAAGAAAGCTGGCAGTTGCTCTCCTCTCCTACATACACAAAGTAGTCTAAAGTAGTTTCCAAGGTCCTAGCGAGAGCAAGAGCAAACAGGGGGTGAAAAACATTGGCAGAAGCTGGTGAAGTGCTGGAGCGAGGCTGTAAGGGATGGGAAGGGACCAAATACAAGGCTGCATCCTGAGGGGAAAGGGAGTGGAGGGAGGAGAGTCACTCACTAATACTGGAGGCGGAGATAAGACACCTGATTTATTTATTGATGCTAAGCACTGGAGCCTGCGGTGCTGTGTCAGACTCCTCTGTGCTTTAGAAGGAGTAAGGCTGATCACATCCTTTAAAGACAGAAAATCAGTTATTTCCCCAAAGTAAAATATTCCATGAGAGGAGTATTATCTCTGAGCAAGACTCGTTCTTTTTAATTTTCTAAAGAAAAATAATATGTGTGCAAAATCTGAAATAGTCTCATTTGGAAAAGTTTCATGGCACTTGTCAGGGAGTTGCCACGTGTTTTCATCTTCCCTCTTTAGCCAAATTCCCATGCAGCAGGCAGAGGCTTCTGTGATCCATTCTCTTTCTTCTTCTCCATTTTTTTTTTTTTTTTTGTTCAGAAGAGTCCATCAAGATAAAGACATTTTGCTTACAGAAAGAGCAGAATGCATTTCCCAACCTAAATACTGCAGTTTGTAAATGAATGGGGTCAATACTGAAATGCATACCAAAGCCTTCTAAATCTTCCCTGAAAAAAGAAGATAGGAGAGTATTCTTAAAAGTATTTTATGGATCCCCTGTACTGCCTCATTTTTTCAAAGAATTCAGTCCTCTATCCTCAAGGTGCAATGCTGATATTTCTAAGAGTAAAAGGAAGGCATCTGGAAGTAGAAAGAATAAAGCTTGTGAAGTATTCAGTGCCTAGAAGACATTTTCATTCTTATTGTTCAGATATCTTTTTACCTGGGAGATGGAAAATATTTCTAGTTCACCAGAATTAAATTAATCCAGTTTCTCTATCAGCCACTGGAATGCTCAAATATTTGCTATATTTAATGCCAGACTGACAAGTCACTACTAGATTAGTAGACCATATTTGCTGATTTTTAATACTAGACGTATTTTCTGTAGTTTAATGTACAGATCACATTCATTTCTGCTATGAAAAGATAATTTTATTTTTAATTGTTGGCTACAACATTTAATGAGCAAGGATTAACTTCTAACGAAGCAGCAGTTAACAGCTGCTACCAAACTTCTTTGTCTTGTTTGACCACACAGTTTTCCTAAACCCACTTGTCATTTCCTTGTGCCCAGCACGGGGCAAGATCTCCAGCAGCCTGAAGGGTAATTCGAAGGAGGATCTCATAAAACAAACATGGGGCAACATCAGAACAAAAATTAGATTTTGGGGCTAGGAATGGTTAATTTCTGTTTTGTTCAGAAACAAAACATTTAATTCCATATAATACAAGGAAAAAGTTGAATTATTCCAATAAATGCTTGTAGGTTTGGCCCTCGCTCAACATAGACCAATCACTCACTACTTGATACAAATTGGAGGTGCTTCATTCTATCAAGGTGTTAATTATATCCTTGGCTAAGTAAATGTTGAGGCTGAAACACATAATAATAGAGGTCACACATTTCCATATAAGCAGAGGATAAACCAGCACCATGTACAAGAACAGCACATATAATATACATTTCAAACCATATAATTAAATCATTTTTTCTCCTTTTATTTCCCATTTAAAGTTTCACATTACAAAAATTATCATCCCTAATTACCTATCTCAGAAATGTATTTTGTGTTTGTTGGTCTGATAAAAAGAGAAACACATGGAAGCTGGTATGAAGAGCTGTAATTGCTCTCCTCTGCCCTTTTGTCTGTGAGAGGGCAATGGTAGAGTCCTCCTCCTCCATTAACCCTGTCAGAAGTTCACACTGGGCTGTTCCCTGAGAGGATGGAGGACAGCATGGAGTACAGCTCTCCCAAATGCTCACTTGGATGCATGTGTCAGACAACCAGTACAACCCATGGAAGTCGTTGTTGACAGGTAGCAAATCAAGGGCGACATCACTCAGACCCTCTGTTGCTCTCAAGGAATACAGACCTACCCATAGAAGGCTAAATCTTTATTAAAAGGAGTCAAAGATTCTTCTTCTTATTATGCAGTGCTGAACCTGCCATTTTATCAGGAAATCTGGGAGCCTACGCAAGCCACCTCTTTACAAGCCAGATGAGAGATGCTTTCCAAATCAAAACTGCTTCTCCACCTCACTTCCAGTTAAAAGAATAGCTGACATCATGGACAAAAATGTATCTGAATTTTAGTGTAACTTGTGATAAGACTCAAAAGTCTTACCACACTGAGTCCAGAAAAAAAGAGAAAAACCTTGTCACTAATGAAATATTGATTAGCTGTGGGAATTGTCAAGTGAGCAGCTGGTTTTCACAAAAGGGCTGAATCATGGTTTTGTTGCAGAATATCTCCAGAGCCCCACTAGCTCTGGGAAATGGGCTTGTCCTAGACTTGAAGATAGCATCTATCCAAGCTCCTAGACCTTCAGAGTGTTTTTTATCAAACATCCATCAATCAAACATTCTCCAGCAATCAGATTAAAAACAGCAACAGTATCCAGAAACAGTGTCTTTGCTTTCTGTATCTTTTCCTATTGGCCATTCTACTTTCCTAAATACTTTTTTCAGATGTAATTGAGATATCTTTGCTCAGCTAAATGCAGCTTTGATTCTTAAAGATAGTCATGGTAAGGTGATGTAAATATATAAATTGGAATAAAAGGTGTTTGAGATGGCTTTGAATTGCCCTTTACAGATTTTTTTTTATATTATCCAGAACATATGGGGAGTTTTTCTGCCAGTGCCTAATACCTCCAGTGACATTCGCTATAATTTGTGTTCATTAACATTCAAATATATGTGGTCTCAAAAGAAATTTCAATGGAAGTAGTTATGTTATAATGTTTAAAAAGGTTCCTAACCATGTTTCAAAAGACTGACTTGATAATTCATAATCTCTTGCATTTTATCTGGGATGAACTCATGCCATGTGCCTACCTGAAGCTACTGTGATTCAAGTAATTTTTTCTTAGTTATACTGAAGGCTTTCATTTTCCTTTCTTTTCCTGGCAGTTAACTCTCAATGTTTCATTTTCCAAGCCCTACACCTGATAAGATTCTCGGTGAATGTTCAGAGAAGCTGACAAGTCCCTCAGCAGAATAAGTGAGTGGGTCTAATGTCTCACAAAGAAATTTTCTCAGAAAATTTAACAGGAGAGAATCTTCTGTTCTCTACAGGAGTCGGGCCAGATATACCATTTGTAATGTCTGAGCACCTTCCAGCAGTACATTAAGCAAAATGACTAGAGTATTTCATATGTGGTTCATGGTGCAGAAAGAAACTGTGCATTAGGGAAAAGTTAATATGAGAAAACTGAAAACAATTGGAAATATTCTCTGTCTTCAGGCAGTGCTACCTGTTCTTCCTCCTCCTGTGATATGATTTTATTCTTCTGTGGGTTTGTTGGGGTTTTTTTGCAGGTGTAAGTGCCTAACACAGTCTCACACTTCATGAAATCCAGAAACTGAAATTGTGAACATCTCTTTTTTAATGCTTTAAAACTAAACTGCTGATTTGTTGTAAACATTGTCTGCCTGGCAGGTTTCCTTCCTCCTCCTTGGAAAGCAGTACTGTCCCTGTGGCAGCTCAGACTGCGGAGAACGTGGAGAGGTGGATTACGGAGCTTACTCTCAATGCTGTGAAAAGTAGTATGTTCAATGTGCACATTTCTCTCCAGAAGAACGAACTGATGATCTGCTTTGCATTTTCAGGCTGTAATACCACCAGTCTGAGTACTGACTGATTCTTTCTGACTGGAGGAATGATAACCAAGCTCCTCCTGCAGCACCCAGTGCTTGAATTCTGATGTCACTTTTGCTTCCTGACTTCATTGCCATCTTTTACCCAGTCACTTGGAAACAGAGCTGCTACCTTCAGTCTTGTGCTCTTCATAAATACTGTCTTACAGATCCAGCAAGAGCATTTGAAGACATTGCTTCTTGCAGTACCAGTCCTCTGCCAAAGATTACTGACTGGAGATCTGAGAAGAGTAACTCATATTGCGCGCTTTATAGTCCTCATTAAGAAAAACCATTTAAGTAATGGACATAGATGTGTTTGGTTAATCTGGTTCAGGAGATGTAAAAGAGCTTATTTTAAACTGTTCTGCCAGAAAGCATAGTGACAGTGTCTGGTGGAAGAGGCAGGCTGGGGAATAACTTCAGCCAGCATATACATTTGTATTGGTATACTGGATTTATTTTTACTTTAGTGGTTTTCATCTCAGATGGATTCTGTCTGACCCTTGTTTCCAAAGGAAAGCAGTTCCAAGGGAGAAAAACAAATGTCTCCAAAAAGCAACACTAAAAGAAAGGCCTCTCTCGTCTTGGTTGTTACAGCTTGAAAACGGGGCTACCACTTAGGAAAACAGGTGATTAAACACAATGTAACAGGAGGTCCACATTTATGGTTTGCCACTAAGTTCTGTCTGTGGTTTTATTGCCGCTTGAAATCTTTGTATTCCTGTTTGTACAGAGTTTTGCTCAGTTCAGTGCTGTCAAACCGAGTGAACGCAATGATCCCTTACACCCACTGTAGCTAGCACCGGTTCAGCAGAAGTATTTTTGCTGCTCCACAGAGCAGCATTCAGTCCTCCTGGCAAGCTGGGACCTGGCTGGCACTGCACACCTCAGGCACCTTTCTGCAAACGGCTTCTGCAGTGTGGTGTGTGCTGTGGGCTACTCCTCATCTGCTCATGGGGAACTGTGGCCTCATTTCCTTCAAATTATCAGTTATTAGTCTATCACTCAAACTTTTTATTGTTGGAATTTTTGGTTTGTTGCTGGAAAACTTGTCTAATCCAAGAAAACATGCAGCTGGGAGGGATTTTATGTTGCTTGAAGTATTCCCCTCATTTTTTTTTCTTCTTCTTCTCCCAGTGCATGCTCCTAAAATATGAGAGTCACTTCAAAAAGCAATCTCTTTTTTCCAAGCCTGGAGAAGTTTGACAAGCACTTTTAGGACAGGAAGAAATACAGAGGGGAAAGTACTGAGGTGGAAACGTAAGGGTGGGGCAGGATGAAGAAATAAAAATTAAGAAAAAATATTAATAACTCTACCTAAGTGTTCCTCTCTGCTTTCATTAGGTTCTTTAACTTAGAGGGTGTCTAGGACAAATTAAGCTACACCACAAAGTTACTGATTGTTTGGAGGTCTAGATCCTCTCCATTGCTTTCTGCAAGATGCTTTTCATTAGACTGAAAGAGAAGACACCACAAATGCAGGGCTTGACTGCAGAGGCACCATGATCTTGTAAGGTGATGATGGGATTGAGAGCACACATGTAAATACCACTACATAGCAGTAGTAGGTCTGGTAGGCTTCTAACTTTTTTTTTGGCAGCACTGGTGGTGTTCTTTCCAGTCTTGCTAGGCACTGCTCTTTGCTTACGCCTACACAGCTTTTGACTTATCTAAATAGTTCTTTCTTGAAGCAAACATCCAGCTCACTTCTAGGGCTCCCCTACACGAGCTGCAGGAAACGATGACTTCCTCTGAGATCAGGCTGCAGCAGGAAACTTGATGATTTTCTCCTTCCCTTCTCTCCCGTGCCCCTTAGCTACCAGTTTCGCTCAGAAGTGTAAAACATCTCATGTAAGAAAGTTCATTTTTAGGGCAAACCCCAGAAGACAGGCTGTCAGTCCCACAGACTAAGATTGTGACCAAAACTGTTGCAACTTCAGAGCATGTTGCTGGAGACCTGCCACTTCGAATGTTCCACAGGTAGTCCTAACACTTCGGTTGCTTTTAACTCATAGAATTTACCTCTGTAGTAGAAGAGGACTAAGCTGCACAGAGTACCTGTACCTTTCTAGGAATAGCATTTCAATAACTCTGTTACTATTTCATTTTGAATTGATTTATCAGGTGTTTATATCGGCACAAAACATTTTTGCAGATCATGCTGTACACTCTGTCCTACACGCACAAGAGTGATTTATGTGCCACGTATCCAACATGTTGAGATCCACCGTTGCTGTCCTGTCCAGGTGTCTGTGGCATACCAGCTTGGCAGGGCTGCTGAGGGCAGCTCCCTATATGCCCAGGGCAGCGTGAAAGCAGGACAGCAGTGCAAAGTGTACTCTCCTCTAGCCTCTCTTGAAGCTGTTTGTTCCTGCCCTTAATGCTCTCTTAGGGAGTTGGTTCATTCTGCTGAGCTGTTAAAAAAACCAACACACCTCCAAAATGTAATTTTTCAGCAGATCACTGAGCTGAATTGGCTGACTTTAGCATGAAGCAATGGCTGGAGCCAGAGCAAGAGAGGATGCAGATTTCAGCTGAGGAGGAAAGTGCTCCTTTCACTGACCTGACTCTGCATCCTCCGTGTGTTTGAAAATTCCACCTTTCAGTGGATAACTAAATGCCAATTTGTTGTTTGGTTTTACCTTGCTCATTTGCTGCATTGGAACTCAGCATACTTCCTGTTATGGAACAAATGTGTCATGGCTAATTTGTGTTTACTGGTAATGAAAGTTTGGAGCTGAATTTTGGGATACATAGTAGTAATGACTGAAAGCTTAGCATTATAATGGAAAAAAGAATAGTATTTACATTTTCTTTGTCTTTCCTTCCTTCCTTGTGTCCTTGCTTCCTCTTCCTGTCTTTTTATCCTCTTTCGTCCTGTCTTGCTTCTTGTCTTCCTCTTCCTTTTTTCTTTATACAACTACATTTTTGTTTCTAACCTGTTCCATGTACCACTCTTGCAAATTGCCTTACAATAGCCTTCACTACAGAACAGGCTGTAAGTTTCTGTTACACGCACCCATAGGGCTTGTTGGTCTTGTTCTAGGACAACTTTAGGTGAAGTTACTATTCTGTTATGATTAATAGGATCTTTGTCTGTATGACTTCAGATTCCTTTCCAGATTAATTTAGTTGCTGACCCCAGCACAGTGCTGACCTCCAAGGTGGAGGTACCTGCTTGTTAGAATCTGGACTGAAACAACTGTGCCACTGTCTAATAACTGCTAGATCAGGAAGATCAAAATCCCAGGAGGAGGAAGACAGATTCCATAGTTATTAATCCTCAGTTGACTGAGACAGAAATTCAGGACTTCAAATTGCCTTCAATTTACAATGATCCTCCTCTAATGTCAGTAGAGAAGTTTATATGGAAACCAAACTGGAAGACATCCTTTCTGCAGCATTTGCATTTCAATTTATTCATACTCATACCATTTAAGAGTATCTCTACATATAATAAAGCATCTCTGAACTCATTGCTGTCCAATTGTTTGATTTTGGTTAAGTGAAATATTACTGCTGCTATTTAGTTATTACCTTTCCCCATCCACAAATACAAACCCTGTGTCAAAAACCTTGTTCGCATCTAGTTTATACCACTTACAATGCTTATAACATTTTAAATTATGCTTAGATTATCCAATTCTGAGAACAGACAAACATTTTCCATAGTCCTTTGTCAATATATTTCACCTCATGCAGTTGTTCTTATGGGATTTTAATGTAAATCCAGATAAAATGTGTTACTTTTCTATTTTTAACAGCAAACAAACTGGGTTTCATTTCCTCAGTTCAGCAATTACGGTGCAATGAAACGTACCTGAACAAATGACTCTGAGTATACAAGATAATAATGCACTCCAAATTTTGCACTCCTGGAGGTTTTGATTCATGACCTGATTTAGTTTTAAGTGATACGGGCTTGGAGATACTCTTGAAGTTGCTACAGAATTTCTTTCCCCAGCCAAACTTCTGTGATTCTGTGTAATTGTGTGTCTGCTCAGTTTGTACGCAGAGAATAGACTATGGCTGGAATACCAGGAATCTTGTAGGTCAGGATTAAAGGGCAATTGTCAGGGTTACCAGAGGCTGCATATATTGCCTGTCTATACTATGTATAGCTTTCTAGTAATTCGGCATAATAAGTTCTGACACCTCCACAATTCTTAAATAACACCGAGTGCCTAAATCACAGCAGCATTTCATAGATTCAGGTCCCAAAGCAAATGCTAGAACAAAGTACCTCTGAAGAGTTTGACTGGTGATGTGATTAAATGAAGAAGCAAGTTTACAACAAATACAGTTTATATTCAGTCCAGAAATGGAAACATTTCAAACATAGGTTCTACAAAACTTACTGTATTTAAAATATGTTTTGCACAATGCCTGAATTACATACACTTATCTGTTTTTTAAAAGTATAGTTCTAAAAGGTTTCCCACAACATACTAACATCAAACCAACAGTTTTAACATCACATCAATAGCTAAAATACAGCTGAGCTCCCGTAGGTTTAATTGGTGTGTTGTAACATTGCTAAGACCCTTACACTGAGTAAAATCACCTTGGTGTGTGAATTTCCCACCACAGCCTTATGTGAGAACTGCTACAGAAAGGTATTAAAAGTTTTAAAGCTTTCTACAATAAAAATAATCAGCATTCACATCCAAGTGAAACTATATTGTTCTCTTTTTTTTTTTCCGTGTGGTAGGAAACAAGGCTTAGGAATGACAAGAAAATACAGGGAGGAGTTATTTTCTCTTAATTTCAGTGTGCAGGTATTTTTTTAGTCAAGCCAATCAATGTGAATCACTGATGTTTGAAAAATTGGCTTTAGAGAGAGCAAAGAGCGTGAAAAAACACTCTGCAATACAGCAGTTACAAACATTCTAGAGGGGAAAAGGGTTCAAAAGGAAAGAATGTGTTCCCAAATTCATTGTGCAGGAGTATGAACCTAAGTTAGTGGGTGCAAAGATAAATATTTCAAAGGAGGAAACAAAGGAGCTGGCAATTTAGAAGTTGAAGCTGAAGGATGTTTATAGGGAACAGAAACTCCACGTGCCTGGAACGCAAAGGCATCAGCAGCTTTGTGATGAGAAATGCAGGAGAGCCATGCATGGAAACCCAGAAAGGGACTTTGTGATGCTGAGTAGGAATAGATAAAGAGGAAGGAAGAAACACATTTCACATCACTGTGAAACTCCCCAGTTTGAGCAGAGTCAAAGGGTAAGATTTGTGAAAGATCCCAAACTTGGTTTTGGTTTAAAACAAAGTTTTGGTGAAAAATCAGCAAACTTAAGGGGATTGAATAAAGAGTTGCTTCAGGCAAGAGAAGCAGGTCTTAAATTTAAACACTGAAGATTTACAACGAGAATCTGAGTAAAGCTAAAACAGCACCTGGGCTCAGAAATCGGGCTTGCACAGAAGAGATGGAAACGCAGCAATGCTCAGGAAAATAAGGAGGGAACTGGAAGCTGTTAAAAGTGAGCTAAATGTTAAAAGCATCTTGCGTGCCTGGGATAGTACAGCTTCGGAAACACTTCGAAAAAACATGTTTCAGCCCAAGTATGAAGTGACGCACTCGATGACTTGGGGGTAAATATTTTCTGAAGCACACAGATGCGAGCCATCCCCGATTGCTAGGGGGGTCGGGGAGAAGGTTGGGGGGAAGGAAACGTGCAGCCGTGTCTGCCGCTTACTTCGTTTTTGTCCGCTCAGCAATCCCTCGCGTGTCCGGGCTCTCCACCGCGGCGGTGCCCGGGGGGGTCTCCCGGAGAGCGTCCGGCAGGGGGCGCTGCCCGGCCGCGCCGTACCCGCGGGTGCCCCGGCCGCAGACGGGCGCCGGGCTGCCGCTCACACCGCCGCGGACAACCTCAGCCTCGGGGATGCGCCGTGGGCTCCGCAGCGGCCGCGGGAAGGCAGCGGGGAAAGGCGGTGAAGGGTCAGAGGAACGTTGTTGGTGGGACGTGCTCGGGCTGCGGGCTCAGCCCGTGGAGCAGCGGGGTTTTCGTGTCAATAAAACGGCAGGAGAACCACCCAGGTCCCAGCGCGGGGTTCTGGTCTGGGTGAAAGTCGAGTTTCTAACTGCAGATGCCCCAGGAAATGAAATGCCACGTCTGGTGGACAGTGTGTCTCCAGGTAATGGCCCAAAGCGAAACAGTGAGTGGAGAGGAGCCCTGAGCTGCCGGGGACTTTCTCTGCCCCAAGCACTGGCTTTCCACAGGTTTCTGCAGCCTGTCTCCCCGCGGGCGTATGGGCAGATGGGTGCCCACGCTGGCAGAGCCCCTGTCCTCGGGAGGGCAGCTCTGCGGAGCCGGCCATAGCTGGACAGACCCAGCAGCAGGTCACTCTTGGGCTGATTCATCTGTAATCACCCAAAGTTCAGTCATCAAGGAGTCGTGCGCTTGACTTTGGTTTTCCCCGCCCTTGCACTCTGCAAAGAGACAAGTGGTTTAAAGTCTACAACGGCGCGCTGAGCTTCAGCAATTCATATTTACATGGGGGGGCAAAGAGGGGTGGGATGCATTTAGAAATGACTCAGTTCAAAGGTAGTGGCTGGTTTGTGCTTGTCTGTCAGATCTAAGGGGAGTGAGTGGATTTCCATGGAGGAATTTCATGGAAATTAAATCTCTACTGGAGTGATCCATTCAACTCCTAAAGCTTCAGCCCAGTTTTGTATCCTGGATGAATGCCCTGTTGAATAGCTTGGTGGGGATGCAAAAAGCCACCTTAAACTAGGGATTTTTTTTCTGCTAAATTGACTTCAAAGCAGTAATTAAACAATAGCCAGCTTAAAAAAAAATCAAGTTATAAGAAGCTATAGGACCAAACTACCCTATAAGTAGAGGCTGTATTTTAGGGGAGGGAGGCAGGGGATGGCATGTTCGTACCAGCAAAGCAGCTGGGAAGAGGCAAATTGAGAGAACTGAAAAAGGGTGTGAGAAAGTAAAACTGATTGCACCAGTTCAGAGTTTGGGCTTTGTTGGATTTTTCTTTACAGCTGTACTACAGCTGGTCTGGAGCTGGGTAAGAGGAGGCAGGACAGGCTGCTGAATTGTCTGGGGTATTTTAAGCAGAAGCATCCAGTTCAGAGGCTGAAGTGGCTTTCTTTAGCCTTTGTCCTGCCCTGTGTTTGAGGCTTGTCTTCTCCCGGCTGCTCGGCCTAGAGCTGAGCTCCACAAAGCTCAGTGTTCATCTCCTTTGTAAAGTAAAACTGCATTTGTGGTCAATCTTGCTTGCCAGTCCTCTACTTCTCCCTCTGCCTTCTAAACCCCCAGCCACAACTGCATTCACATCTCTCTGTGGAGGCTTTAGAAGCACATTTGACTTGAAGATAAGACAAATAAAAACTAATCTCCTGCCTGACTTCTGTGACAAACACTGCCTTGTTTTCCCCTTCTTCAGTAAAAGTCTCGCTTGCCATTTGCTGATGTCAGTCTCTGGGGTCCTTGCTACCACAAGCAGAATGTTTCCTAGTGTCATATACCTTCTGCCACCACGCCTGTTCTGGAAGGAGAAACCTGGAAGTTTATAGCCCAATTTAATTTAAAACCTCTTTGGAGAGATCAGTTTAGGGGCTTTCCTGGGTTGTTTAAATGCCTTTGTGTCTTTATTCCCAGAGGATGTCACCAAATTAACTTACCGAAAGAAGAAGAGACAAACACAAATTTGGTACTATCACAGTTGCTAGATTTTTACACTGTTTAAGGTAAGGCTTTCTATTTTAAAATGAAATGTCCAACACTGCACTTAATTTGATGAACACTTTTGGTTTTTTACATACTCCCAGGGTATTTCTGAGAATTCATACTCAGGTTCAGTCATGGAAGCACAGCAGCACACACCGGCAGAGAACCCGATCCACGAGTCTTTAAAAACCTCATACTTGCGTCAGGTGGAACCAAGTTAAGTGATACTCAAGATAATGACTTTATAATCTTATTAAAGCTTACTGCAGTCCTTAGGCTAGGCCATCAAGCTTAAATATTCCCAGTGTCCCGAACGTCGTAATGTTACTGTGATAGTTACTGCTAGAAGAAATCTCGTAAAATATAATTTGCAATTCTTACATTGCTTTTCAAATCGACTTCACAGTTTATTTGCACTGAGTACTGCTTTTAAACTTGAATTTAATTCGTTGCTGGTAACTACAGCATAGCTTTCCTACAAAGTGATGAGCTAAAAACTGGCAAGATCTGTTAGATGCCAGCTGTAAAATCTAGGTGAGTTCTAGCCCACACACGCAGATACACTTATTGTTACAAGCCTTTGCTACACCTCTGTCAGAGGGCTGGTTTCCTGCCAGGCACCAGTTTCTGTGATAACTAAATTTTAGCCTCTCCAAGATGATACAAGAATATGAAGGCAACACACATTGCTGTCTGACAACTCTTCCCAAGTACTGAAAGTGGGAAAGCACTTTGGACAACACACAGAAGCTTCTGTCTTGTTGACCATGTATGGAACGACAGTCCCCAGAGACTGCGCAGTAGTGCTAATGTAATTCACTGGGAAGTCCACAATTTCTGTTCAGATAACCATAGGAATTGCAACAAAACACAATGACAGAGCATGTGCTTTGTTTACAGCTTTTCTGCCTGGCTGTTACACACCATTCAGATAATGTTGCTGAGTGTAAAGTAATTGAGAGCTACACAGAGTGACGCATCAGCTCCGCTTGAAGCCAGCAGCAATCTGGCAACAAGTCAGTCATGCCCCGTTGTTAAGTGACAGAGAGAGGTGTGTGGATCATGGATATTTTCTGATCAATCGGGCACCTCACCTTTCTGACAGGGAGGAGCTTGGGGATGTCAAAAAAACTACCTCCTGTGGCCAGGTGGGTTTCTAAACAACAGGCTGCCCTGGGTCGTAAACCAAAATTGTCCTATTATACTTTAAAAAATAACCAGAAAAAATGCCTCCCCAGAGTTAGGTCAGTCCCAGCTGGGACCGTGTTACCAGTGAGAGAGTACACATGCACAAAAGCCAAGTCTAGAATGATATTCACAGAATATCTTCCTCTTGTGAGGGAGCTGGACCAAAACTGTGCACTGTTCTCTGACTGTCCTAACTCTGAAAATCATTCAATTGACCATGTTTTAACTGAATTTCAATTTTACTTGCCTAGTTCAGATATTCTCAGAGGACAGCCTTGAAAGCCATTGCTGGTACTCACAAGGTGGCATTTTCAGTTAAGTTTGACAGGGATTCGTAATGTATAAAGAGGTGAACAGTGTGTGTTCACCCAGAAAGTTCAGGAACTGCTGGTATAAGAGATCTTTATTGTCTGGCTGTAAAGAGCCTATTCTAGATAGTTCTAGCACTTCAAAGTACACAAAGGTATATTAAATCGACAGATGTGAAATCCTTTTCTAGATGAAAAACAGGTCTGCAATCTGAGACTTATTTGTTTATTTTTAAGGAAGTGATGATAATTTTAACAATATATTGAATACAAATGAGGAGATGTTTTCCGTAAGCCACAGATGGCTGAAACAACAGCTCTGACAACAGCCCCAAGAACCATCCAGCGCTTTTACCTGGTCTAATTCAGAAATTGAAAGATGGTTATTTACATGGTAGCAGCATGAGCTATTCCTCTGTTGGTATGGTTTTAGCAGAAAAAAAAAATTCTTGTTAAAAGACTAGAACCCAAATGGCTCTAATGCCCTTCACTGATCTTTAAATGTGTCTTACCTCTAGCCTCAACGGCTTGCATGTTCCAGTTACTGGCTGTAACCACAAGCACCTGTTGTGTATTTAACACAAATGTGCAGTCTGAATTCACTACATCATAAATCAAAACAAGTATGATTTGTATTAATCCTCTTTGGATTTGTTTGAAATCATTCTATTACTTTTGGAAATAAAATCATGCAGAATCCAATGCTCTTGATATTAGCAGTGAAGTTCACCTAGTTAAGCCAGCTGCAGAGCATTCATGTTTAATTGAGTTCTCCTTTTCAAAAAGAAAAATCTGAACAATTAATTATTATTTCCCACCTCATAAATTGTGTGAAACTCTTACTTCTCTTTGGCACTTTGTAACAACTGATTTGTGATGCTCATCTCCTTTTAAGAACCACTTTGTGAATTCTACAGGAGCAGGACTGACTCAGTTGTTTGTATAATTTTTAACCCCACAAGACACCATAAGACAGGGCAGAAATCTAGTAAGACATGTAGATTTCTGTCCATACATCTGAAAATGTTTTATCCTAAATAGCTGTAGAACATGCCAGCTAGAGACTCTAGAAAATATTGGGGTGCTATTATGCTAGCTGCTGCATAAGCCTCTCGAAAGAAGCAGCTCCTACTCATAAGCCTTTGCCAATTATATGGACAAGACTGAAGGTAAAAAAAAAGCAATGAGATGAAGCAACATTCTTCTTGAAGTGACTTAAGAGTACGAGATCCTAATTACAACACACATCGTGTGAAACCTCAAGATATATCATCATTTTCAGTCATCACAGAAAGGCAAACCTGGACTTACATTTATATATTTACAGAGCATTTGCCATGTCCCAGAATGACAGCAGAGCAGCACAAAGATGGCACATGGAAAATACATATGTTGGGGTGACTGAAGGCTACAAGAGTGTCCTGCTACACCTAGTAGAGCTATACACTGCTGCACTGGAGCAGTGGCTAAAGCACTGTGCTTTCAACTCCATTATGATCTAGGTGGATCTACTTCTGCAGGGAGGTTAGACTAGATGATCTCTAAAGGTCTCTTCCAACACTACCATTCTATGATTCTATGACTATGAATTAAGCGAGTAAGGAACCACTCTATTTTGTAACCTGGAAGATGAAAGAGCCAGTTCAGGATTGTGAACATTATACTTTATACATGTCTTTATATTAAAATAATCAGTGGTAAAATAATTCAGGTTTTGGTCACCACTAGCAACATTTGTTCTTTTGAAGAGGATTTGTGAGTGAATTTTTTGTTTCACTTCAGGTTTAAAGCCTGGACCTTCTGTAGCTGCTTTGAGAAGGAAAGATGAACAAATTTGTACAAAATCAAGAAAACACAGTCAAGTATCTAGTACATATTGGCTGAGAATTATTCCAGAGCTTAAAACTGAGCTGCTGTTGTAGAGTAAAAGCAGAGGAGAGACAAGACTTGTTTTGCATGTGGTGTTTTGGAATAGAGCTCCAAGCTTGTTGGACACAAGTTCCCTTGGCACAGGCTTTTGATGTCCAGATTTGACTAACAAGTAGGACACATGGTCAACATTACTCATTATCATTTTTTAATTACATTTGAATGGCCACTAATAAAACTATGAGAACATTTTAATTTTTTTTTCCCTCCTGATAAGCTAAAAATCAGAGCACTTGCAGGATGCCTAAACAATTTGGTGTCCTCTTTTCCCGTGATATTTTCCATTCATTACCAGTTTTCTTGCTTTGATTTCTCTCCTGGACTCTTGCAACCAGTTTTTTGTGAATCTCGTTAAAGTTGTCGGTGTTTGTCTGGAAATCATATCCTGTAAACATATTGCCTTTGTTCAGAAGGTTTAAAACACTGTTGAGATAGAAGGAATATGAGGATCATTCAAGCAAGGAACTGAGGTTTTGGGTAAGCTATTAGCTGTTCCCTTGGAAGCTGCCAGCACTAAAGAGATGGTATGGATCTCACCTTGTTTTACTTCAGTTACACTTTGTACCTAAAACCAGACTGCAGAAAGGGTAACATTAGACTGAATGCATTTGTTTGGATTGTACTTCTATGTAGCAGAAATAAAGAAGCAAAACAGATTTATTTTTTTTAGAGGATTCAACCTGTTTCTAAAATTACATTTTTAAAATATCTCCCTTGGTATATTCTTATGGACCATATATAACATTTGGCTTTTGTTTTAATCTGGGACGGCTCCATGGGAAATCAATGGGGTTTTTCCCATCATTTTGAGTAAAAAAATTAGCTGCACACACTGAAGTCAGTGTAAAATGTACTCCATTACAGCTGGGCTATAGAAAATTGAAAAAACTGAACATGTCTTTGATGAAAGATGAATGGTTTCTATATCAGTCTGAGGTCTATAAAGCAACTGGATTAATGCTCTATCTGTGAACAAATGACAAGCTCTATTTTGTAATTTCAGTCTTTTTAGATTCTTGATTATGACATTTCTTGTTTTCTTGAAATGGAAGAAAGTAAATAATTGAGTTTGTGGGCGATGAGCTTGCCAAACACAAGGCACTGAGAAGTTCTGTAAGCTCCTGTAGCTATTAATGCCTGCCAGGCTCTTTGCCAACACAGTCGAAATATTTCAGCATCAAGTTAGAATCTCCTTGTGTTATCATTTGCCCACTGCAATCAATTGGCTAGCCATAACTTGGCATTAGAAATTAAAACCGTGACATTGCCACACGTGACCATCATTCATGGGATCTCTGGCTGTAAAACACCACAATGATAAAATGGGAAGTCATCTGGGTATGCTGTTTCTAAAACACCGATTCTCTTGCCTTAGTGAGCCTCTCAGTGAGCCTATGTAAGAATTCAGTATTCATGTGAGATACAGCATCCTCAGAGTGCTGTGCTATAAGAATAAAACAACTAGCTATGTTAATTATAAGCTTCTTTAGAAAGAAAGAAAAAGACACTCATGCTTGGAAAATCAGAAACACCATAGGACTAAACATCACTGTCTGATGAGGCAGACGAAACGATGCCTCCACCCCATCACACACTCCACACTTTTGGTCCACAGCCTTTTCCAAGAGCATGAAATCAGTGGGGCTCTCCACAGAAAGCTTTTCTGCCTGCTCAGCAGGTGCTGGGCCAATACAGCAACACACTGCACAGCACAGACTGCAACAGATGCCAAATCATACAACTCTCACAGTTATCTTTACAGTTGTGTGTATATTAAAATGTTACCCTCTAAAGCTGCTTCTGCCAAAGGAAGACAAAAAATATTGCTAGAAGGAAATAAAACTAATTGTCTTGGGAAGGATGGAAGTACAAACACTTGAAAATTTTAGTTAGGCCAAAACCAAAGCAATTGTGCTCATGGCGTGCTTTTTTTTCCCCAATAGCTGATATTCGATAAGCATTCACTGAAAAGTAAAAATCAAAGAACACCAAAGAGAAAGGAGAATTTTTCCTCAAGACATGGTGTTTTCTCAAACTCAATGAAGGGGCAACTTTTTATTAACAAAGTGCAAAATTAAAATAACAAAATAACAAGATGGCGGAATCATTTCTGTAGCGATGGGAGTATCAATCACCTATATATTATGATGTAAAATGGCAGCATCTTGAATATTTAAATGTGTACTAGCAGTTGAATTTCTCACTACAGTGCAATGCAGATTTGTTCAGGACATTCAATAGGTTGACAACTTCGTCGAAAAACAAAGCATCATTTTTTGTTACTTATGATGTTTCGGAAAAATAGGCAAGCTCCTAGAATTTGTTTCTTCCCTCAAACCTTTCCCTTTAGTTACTATGGTAATTATAGCTAATAGGTTTTTTTTTCAAACTCAAACTAAATGTTCTTAAATGTGTTAGCCACAGGAATAGTACTTTATCAGTTTGATTTAATTTTACACCAGTAGAATACTCAGCTGCAACTTTTCTCCTGACACTGAGCATGATAACAAATGTTTTAAAATCATCACTACTCTGCACACACAACAAATCATACCAGAGAAAGCAGTTTAGCTGATACAGTTTACAATATAGTTTTTGTCAACACAGAACAGTTCCTTCTGCCATGAATGGCGTTCCTCTCTGCTGAAGCATGTTGTATGTGTATAGTCTTATGGCTCAGATCACTGTTAATAACTGTTAACATTTTTTTTCACCTTATATCTGCTCTAAGTGATGACCCATTTTCTACAGGCATTTGTATTATTTTCCAGCAATGGCTATATATATATATATAAAAAATCTTGAGAGTTCCTCTGACTGTAGAAGGGTAGATGTACCCACAAAATGTCTTCAATCCTTTCTTCTCAAAGATCCTCTGGAAGCAACTCAACTGGAGAAATTTTTACAAAATACCTCTCTCTCTCTGCCATATGGTATTAGGAAAAGGTAAGAAGAAAGGATAAGATTAGACCCACTGTGGAAACCACCAGTGACAATTTGCCAAGCATTGGCAATTTTGCCCTTCAACTAAAGGCCATTTTTAATATATGGCATCCAGTGGGGAGTTGTACGGATCACTGTTGGCCCCAGCAGTTTGTCCTTATCACTTCTTTCCTTTTGCTTCTTTCCACACCTGCATCTCTTACCACCTGCTTGCTCAATTCATCTCTTCGGTCCTACCCCTAACAGCCAGCATTCCCTCACTCCCTCCCAAAGACGAATATCTGGGAAGCCTGCTTGGCTGTGGCTGTCTTCTGTGGCTTATACCCTTTCCCTTCTTGCTGGTCTGTAATCCCTCTGGCTGAGGCCTCGCTCTGCTGCCTTGGCACAACATTTGACATGACAGGGCTTTTTTTTTTTTTTGGGTAGTCCAAAGTCCTGCTGTTAGATCTGTGACCAAAGAGCTGTGGCTAGAGCCCTGGTTTCTCTTCCCCTCAGAGCGTAAGCGTGAGGAGAGCGTGAGCTCCCAGATGGGCAGCCAAGGGAACCGTGACCCCTCTCGCGTCCTCCCCAGACAGCCTGACACACGGTGTGACTGCACAGCCCTCTCTGGCCATGTCCACACTGCCCTCAGCCCCTCAGCAACACAGGGCCTGCGACTACGCCACGGTGCCTGGGCGGTGGGCCCATCTCCTGCCTCAACTGCTCTTCACTACGGGACGCCGCCGCACTAACAGCAACCACAGACGTGCTCGGCTGGGCAAGAGGCCGCTCCGCGCCGGTGTCACACCTCGGGCTGGCTGCATGCCGCCGAGGGCTCGAAGCCCACACGCCGCTTCGGGCCGCCTGCGCCGCGGGGACGCGCCCTCAGCGCGAGCACGCGCCGGCCCCCCACCCCGCGGCTCTCTGCGCATGCGCGGCGCCCTCACAGCGCGCCCGAGCG
>WBNH01006192.1:127715-166880 GCA_013401255.1 Urocolius indicus | reverse complement strand
GTCGCGCCGTCGCGGCTCCAGCGCGCCGTGCGTGCGTGCGTGCGTGCGTCCGCTCGTGCGTGCGTGCGTGCCTGCGCTCGGCGGCGGCGGCGGCGGCGGCGCAGCGTCCCCTGCCCCGAATGAAAGGGACGGTCCCGGCGAGCTGAGCGGCCGTGAGCGACCGGCGGTGACGGGGGGGGGTGGTGGGGGTGTGCCCGAGCCGCTCCTCTCCCCGGCGCGCCGCCCGCCGCACGGGTGAGTGACTGACTGGCTGAGTGACCTGAGCGGCTGCCCGAGCGCCTCGCTGTGTGCCCGTAGCCGCCGTTTTGCCGCGCTCCCGGGGTAGCCCCTGCGCCCCCGGCCCGTCCGCCCGCAGCCCGCGCAGCCCGCCCTGCCTTCCCTTCCCGCCGCCGGCCGCCGCCGGCTCCTGGGCCTCAGCGAGCTGCCCGCCCCCGGGACGGTCCCTGCACACAGCGGTACCTCTTCAGGAGGCGCCCCCGGTGCCGTTACCCGCCCCCCCTTCCCTTCCCCTCCCCGAGCCGACGGCAGCCGCTCGCTCCGCCCGCTCCTTCCTTCCCTGGAGGATCCGCCCCCTGCCCCTTGTCTCCCGAGTCCCGTTTCCCCCCAAAATTCGGTGAGGAGCTGAGGGGCGGATCGCCGTCCCCGGGAGCGCCGTGTCCCGCCGAGCCCCTGTCCGTAGGCTGTCGGCCGAGGAGGGGTCAGGCCTCGCCTGAGCTCGTGGACGGGCCTCTGCGGGGGAAACCGCGGCGGTGCCTCCCCGAAATGCTGCCGGTGCCCCATCGATCTCCCCGCGGGGAGGCGAGCGGCGGAGATGCCGTTATCGGCTCATCTCCCGCTCCCCGTGGGTGTGTGTAAACTTTCCTGAAGATCGGTCTGTGCTGTCTGCCAGATCTTCCTCACCGCGGGCTCTTTTCTGTGTAATTTTTAGTTACCTGCTGTATTCTTTTTGTTTAGACTTTCCAGGGTTGGGCCTCCCCCTGCGCCTTTGGTTTCTTTTTTCTTTTTTTTGTAAGAAAGTTGCATGGATAAGTTCCTCTCCTACTTTTTGTAGTGGCTGTAGGATGCTGTGTGAATGTAACTCTTGGATAAACGTTTCACTGAGACTTGTGACTTTGGATTCTCAACTACAGATGCCCAGAGGATAATGCCTTTCTCCTTAGCTTCACCCCCTTGTCTTAAAAACAATGCCCTCAATAATGGGTGATTAACCCTAGGATCTTGACAGCTTTTTGAACAGAGAATCTGGTATCTCTAGTGAGCGTCTTGAAAAAGTTGATGCAAATATTTTTGTCCAGCTTTTCCTGAGAGTCCAGCACATGTAATGAAATTGTGCAAAGCTTGTGTGCTTGTAGGTGTCTGAAATTCAAACACTGGGGTGTCTGAAATTTTCTTCACCAGCAAATATAAATCCTAATTTTGAAAACCAGAATTCTGTGATCATCCAGGCCACACAGCAGAAAAAACTTTACACGAGAAAGTGTAGCAGACAGATCACTGGCCTTGTTGGGAGTACAAATGGGTCTTTGCCTGCTATAAACAGGCAGTAGCTCATGAAATGTATTTGGGCAACAAATAGAAAGTAGAATCCAGGTTACTTTCCATTCTTTGGTGCTGAACAATGTCTCAGACTGAGAATGCCCTTCTTTGCGTGAGAGTCATTGAACTTGCACTAAGAGTTCTCTTACGTTTCAAAATCTGTCATCTAGAACTCGGTAACAGTCCCCAAGCTTTATGAGTTTTTAACACGGTGCTTTAAAGATAAAATAAAGGTATTGTTAGGGGAAGCACCGTGTTTAGTAGTGTAGTGGACGTTAAGAAACATGAATGCAAATGAACCAACATTTTTGAGAGAAGAATCTCTGGAAGAATTTCTTCTTTTATAATTTTAAGGTAGATGTAGCCTTTCCTTTTTTTTTTTTAGACCAAGCCTATGGAAGACATATCTGTATGTAATAATCTGCATTTTGTTATATATGTGTTCCATTTTGATAGAGAGAGTGCATAATCGCCTGCTCAGCGGTTCCGTAGTGCATCCCTTTCTGTGATCCGATCTATGAGCCTTTCTATGACAAAACTGCCAAGCAAGATTCTGTCAGTGGTGTATTTAAATACTATTTTACAGATCTTTGGAATTTATTAGCTTTTTCACCAGGAAAAACAGAAATATGGAGCTGTTTTTAAGTTACACGATTTTGTTGTTGTTGTTGTTGTTCCAATGAAATGTAGCTTAATACTTGTCGATCTGAGTTGAGTGGCTTTGGGGTGATTTAACTCAAGAGATAAAAATGGGATTTTGAGTGTTTGTGTTCAGAGTTCTGTGTCTGTGGTGTAGCTGTGTAACTGGGTTCATTTGTTTCAGAGAATTGTTGTTTTTAAGTGGATAGGATAAGAAGTGCATTTTGGCACAAAGAAAAGTGATCCCAGGGTAGTGTTTTCTCAGATTTATGAGAAAGCAAACATAATTTAGGGAGAGGTCTGCAAATGAAATGCTTTTGAAGTATTTCTTCTGCTCTATTTTTTTTCCTTCACTGTTGAGAAATTTATAAATAGTGTTAATGCCCAGTGATACAGGAAAAAAACGAATACAAAAAATGCAGGATTGGAAAGAAAACTTTTAGATATCCTTGGAAAATGCTTTCCAAGTAATTTAATCTGGTGATGAAAAGAATGTGAGTTTCCTTTCTGGCATACCCTGGTGCTTTTTGGCCTGTTTGCCTTTCAAATAATTTTTCAAGTGTTAAATTATTTATAATTGAATAAGTATTCCAAAACTTGATGTTTGCCAATTTAGGTTTATTTTGGATATTTTTGGTTTGGTTTTGGTTATTTTTTTTGGTACAATATCAGCATCATTAAGTAAATATTGGCGTGATTTTTAACTTTGCTGTGAGCACGAAAAAAGTCTTTTATGCAAAAGTACTTCAAGAAGTTACATCAGGCTCTAGTAGTGGATACTGACGTGCTTTCTCGTGCCTGTCGGTGCACTGGAAGGCAAAGTTGTCTGCAGCCAGCTGTGAGAAGGTTCTTTATAAAATTATTTCATGGAAAATTACTATTCCTATGAATTAAAGATGCTGAGAGCCAGTTACTAAATTTTTATGTGTTCTATAAATGTTTTGCATTTTCTAAAACACGAATTTATAATTAAAGAGAAGAACCTGTGCATGTGTCCAAGGAAATTCCTGATCTTTCTTGGAAGAACTTCTATCATTGCTGTAAATATATTGTTAATACAATCTGAATATAAAATGAAACGAGTAGATAGAAGGGAATGCATGTGTGTGTATATAAAATAATTTATATCAAAGCAGAACTTCTTGCATTTTAAATTATTTTCTTAATATATTGCTAACCCATTGCTGTATGATTTATGCTGAGTTATTGAACGTGACCTGAAAACAAGGAATCTTTGGTAATATTTCCTCCTTGTACTTTGTAGGTCTTCTTTGCTCTTCTCAAATAATTTTTTTTTGTTAAAAAATGTTTAAAAAATAAAATAATATGGGAAAATTTTATTACTCTTTCCTTCAGGAACCATTCCTTCTTTTTCTACTCAGAAGGGATTACAGAATGATCTTGTTTTTTCTTTAGAAGAATACAGTATATTAATTCTTTTGTGTTTGACACTTAAGGACTCCCTATTGCCACTGCAAAAGGGTGTGACTAGTTTATCCAGATTGGCACATTTTTTTTTTTGTGCAATTCAGCAAGATCTGAAATGTATGCATTCTTTCTATGAGTATGCATTGCTGGCTAGTAAACTGGTTTCCAGTTATAGAAGAAAGCAAATGAAGCTGTTGATAAAGCAAAGGCAATAGATACCGGACAGACGCCTTTTAATGCACGAGTTTTGTAGCAAACGTTGCAAGACAGTTAAAATGCAGTCTGCAAAAATCTGTTGAAACACAACAGTGAGAATCTAACAGAATGGCCTTTTAGAAGCCTGAAAGGCTGACAGCACTGGGCAGCAGACAGGTTTGCCTATGCAAGTTTCAAAAAGCCATTGCTGTTCTGATGACCGTTGTAGTGCAAACAGATGTATTGCAACTCTGCTGGTTTTTTTGGCTGGACTTCATAATTTTTTCCCAACAGAAATATCAAACACTAAGGTGACTTTTCTTATTTAGAATAGTCTAACATAGACAAAGGCTGAGAAGAGTGCTTTGACTGCAGTTGTGGCCAGGCTGACAGAAACACACAAATCTCCAAAGTAAAAAAGCTGTAAGAAAGTCTATTTGAAGAAGAGGATATTTTATTTCTTGAGAGAGGTGGTAGCAAATGGACACAAGCTGCATAATACCGGGCCAAGAAGCACATATACTCATTAGGTATTTTCACTTTTGAACTTGCAGTGTCCTCTTGATTAGGGAATCGGGACCTCAGTGTTAACATTTTCTAAATAGTTGCTGCTAACACAGGAAAAGTTTGTGATTTATGTTGAGTTGAAGTTTCTTTTCCTAAATGAGAATAGCAACTCTCACGTGCTTGCTGAAAACTAGTATGGTGCTGCTAAATTAAGTGTGAGTCTTGAAAAGGTTTCCTTTGCAGCACGTGAGTCATAGATCCTTCTAAAATGTTGTTCCTGATGCTGTTTGACTAGCCACAAGGTATCTCGGTAATGCCTAAAATGGTCACATTTTAGTTTCTCAGCTCTACTGTCATCTAAGGGTGGTTACACATCTGCCATGACACTTTGTGAGCTTTTACACTCCAAACCTGTTCTGGGTCCTGTGCTGGATGTTTTGTCATGCTGGTTTTTCACTAGCACGTCTTTCATTACATGCACAAGTAGGACATTTCCTACAGATTCCTTTGCTCTAATAAATAAGAATGGGATGAAAATTGCAGTATTTTTTTTTTCCTTAACGACTTCTTTACTTATTGTGTTTTCCACTAATTTCTTCCCTTGCCCATAAGTTTTTAGTATCTATTAGTTATTAGTATCTAAAGTTTTGTATTAATGTTGAAACTTCTTTTTTGTCTGAAGTACTGCTTGTTGATACAATTTCACAAAAACTTGTCATAATGCTGCCTCCGCTGGGTCTGTGTTTATTTGGATGTATTGAAGTAGCATAAAGAAGAGGGTAAAGGGGGACAGTTCACTCTCAAGCAACCATTGTTGTATTTATAAAACTGTAAGTTAAATTGCCTTTAACATGCCAATTGCACCTTTTTTTCTGTAGCATTGAGAGAATTGAAGTGGCATTCTAAGGTCATCTTAAAATCATGACAAGCTCCGTTGGACAGAAAAAAGTCTCTTCAAGACAAAGGAAATGTGGGTTTTGTCGCTCTAATAAAGATAATGAATGCGGACAATTATTAATGTCAGAAAACCAGAAGGTGGCAGCACATCACAAATGTATGGTGAGTAACCCAGAAAAGAGGGAAAGGAACCTGGGAACTAGTAAAAGGGTACAAAACACGTTAAAAATTCAACCAGCTATGACATTGGCACACTTGATTGATAATGTAGTGGAAAATTGTTGTGATTTCATTTATAGACATGTTCTGTATCACTTGTGTCCTTAAAATTCACAAAGTAAGTTTCGTTTTTATAATTATAGCTGTTCTCATCTGCACTGGTATCTTCACACACTGATAATGAGAGTCTTGGTGGATTCTCCATTGAAGATATTCAGAAAGAAATTAAGAGAGGCACTAAACTGGTAAGTCTCTATTTTTGTCTCTTGACAATGGAAGACAGTATTTTCTTACCTTCCCTGAAGTTTACTGTGAAGTTCTTCAGTGGTTTTGGGGTTTTCTTTTTGGATTTTTAAAGTGCTGCCTTGGTGTGAGCTCTAAGGTGATAAACAACTTGCAGACATTGATGTTGAAGTAAAATTGATCTCAGATTTATGTAAAGAAAAGCTTAGTAAATATGATTGTACTTATATTGAAATGAAATTTAAATGTCAGTTAAACAACTCGTGAAATGTCTTCAGGAAAGGATAAAAAGTAGAGGTTTTTGTTCCTATCAAGGCTTGCTCTCATCTGAACGTGTGGTTTTAAGAATTGTAGCTTAATCATGGAATTATTAAACAATAAATCCAGAATTATTATTTTTACTGTCACTTTTTTCTCATTGGCAAATTTAGATGGTTGTAGCAGATAAACTTTTTCCAAGCAAATTCAAAAACTCACAGAATAGGCCTGTTTTTCTTTTGGATGGGCTGCAAATAAACAGTAACATTTTTTCTGAATTTATTATTCTAATCCAATAATTTCTATTTAATATTCTCTGTTAGATTTCAGAAGGAAACACACATTCTAGGGACCTGGTTGAGGGTGTTATTGAGTTTTTACTTTTGAGTTTGCTGCCAAAATCTTGTTTTGACTACCAAAGGTACTTCTGTTGTTTCCTTTTATATTGATTAATAGATGATTCTGTGAATATAGTAATCTTATCAGGTATGTGGGTGCAGAAGTGATGAGATATCTACCAGATTCATGAGCATTGAGCAGCAATGACTCTTTTTCCAACTCCTTGTTTTCCATTTGGGGAAATGCGTGAGTCTTCTAAAAATATGCTTTACAAATTAAAAATTCACTCCTCATTAAAAATTTTCAACTTAGTTAATTAAAGCACTCTTATGTATTTACCAGTTCTGGAACTAGCAAGAGTAGTATGAAGTATTATTGTTGAACTGCAGTTATATAATAATAGTCTAATATTTCATCCAGTGTTCCATTTGAATCCTTTCCAACTCAGGGATCTATATTTGCACTAATTAGCTGAAGCATAAAGAAATTACTGTTCACAAATGAGTCATGTTGTGATATTAGGAATTTCCAAAGTACAAGATAGTAAACTACAGATTATAAACTTTTTGGCTCTTTGGTATCTTAAATGGTTTTTTTTTAAGATCATTTAGGTTTTTTACATTGATGATTTCTGTCTTTCTGATTTTGAGTATCTTGAAGTCCCTTCACTGATAAAACAGCTGGATCTATTCTCAGAGCTTGCTAGGTGTATGTATAATGCACTCTATTCAGCTTTTCTCAAAAGGCCTGAATCTGGTTACCCTAGTAGAATCATACTCCTGAGACGTTTCCTATTTGGATAGAATTTACAAGGTAATTTTAGATCTTAACTTAGATGCCTTATCTCTGTCTGTAGCTGTTGGAAAACCACAGCTCTGAATCACTCCCTGGAGGAATCTGTCTTTCTCCATTGGCTTGTATGGGAAGCTTAAAGCTAAATGTTTATAGTGAGCCCAAATACCCCTCTGAGGTGCTGTTCTAGCCTGTTATTCTATGTGGGAACACATTGAGCAAAAATACCTCAGCATGGTATGCTGGGTTAAGTAATTAGATTGATAGATTGGAGTAAATCTATCTGCTGACAGATTGCCCTCCTTCAGGAGTTGCTGCTGCTGAAGATTGAGGCCTGTTCATTACTAAAAGAATAATGACTGACACGTAGAGCCTTTTTGATGGGAATATATTTCTGTCTCAGGACAGTTTGTAGATTCAAACCTTAATAGGCCAGTCATAAAAAAACTTAGAAAATCTAAATATTTAGAAGTACAGGGCTCTGATATAGTAATTTCTATTGGCTGTGCATAGGAAGTTTTTTTTTAGAGTAATTACCTATTTTGCAGCTTGTCAAACTTCACATATGCCTGCTATAACTTGGAAATTAATTAATCAGTTGACAGTGATATTTGGACAGCAGGACTTGTTCTGATGGAGTAAATTTTTAATTCTGTCAGGAAACAGACCAATAAATCAATATAAAAATTCCTGTGGTCTATTTGGTACAGAAACCTCATCGTGTTCATGAAAATAAAGTTTTCTTTCAGTCATTTCTGACTTTCAAAATACTGAAGCACTGACTAAAATTGATTGATTTGATATAATTTCAACCTAGGCTTTTATAGAGAGATTTGATCAACCATTTTTGTATATTAAACCATAACATATAACATAATTATGGGGAAAAAAACCACTGGACAAATTAGGAAACAACTAATTTGGGAACAGTATATAACTATACCATTTCAGAGTTTGCAGAGGAGTAAATGGAGATGATCCAAGGCTTTGACATTTTTACTGTTCAGTTAACTTTGTAAAAATTGAAAAATGGAGTGGTGATGCATAACTTTGGTGGAATATTTGTTTGGCATATTTGAGACTAACACAAAGAACTTGACTAAACTAGTGGGTTGGACAGAAAGTGTATTCTACGAGGATTTATGTAGGGAGTATCCTGCGTGGCACATTTATGCTTTTGGATTTGGAATGAACTGTAACCCTTTGGGAGTTTGGGCAATGTGCAAGGATACAAACAGAAAGCTTCACCTGTCTTAGAAGGGGCATTTAACAGCTCATTCTGAGATTTTTGGGAAATACGATGTCAGTAAAAAAAATATATAGATAAAAACATTGTGATACTATAAATTTCTTCCTTTCCTAACACTGTATAAGAAAGGCAGTGAGAAGTTTAGGAGCATAATAGTTTGTGTATCCTAAGCAATGGCGAGTCTAACATGAGTTACGATTAATTACTGGGAAAGAAAAGTAAAGCAAAAGGCTGCCATTTAACCTTTTCTGCAATATAAGTATAAAGAGCAAAATTTAGTCTAATTGAAATCAGTTCATTGTGTTTAACAAATACTTCACATAATTCAGTGTTTTGGAAGTGACTTAAGGAAATAACTAGAAAAAAGAAGTAAGGTTAGCTGTTGAGGGAAGGGTAAGTTTGCAGGTCATTGATATTTGTCTGCAAAGTTGGTTGCCAAATGGGTATCTTTTTTTTCTTTTCTTCCTACATTCATAATATAATTCTGAATTAAGCAGGTACAATTTAGTCCCCTTGGGAGTGGGACTTCCATGTCACTTCAATCAAACACATTGCACAGAAGTAAATTACTTCTTTTCTTCATGGAATTGATAATGTATGATGGTTATTGTACTATTGCATGACTGCAACAGATTTCTCCTTGATTAGAGAAGGGAAAGCAATGCCAGGTGCATAACTCTTATTTACTTTGTCAGCAGGAGTGCTAACTCCTATGATTTTAGTTCAGAAATACTAAGCCAGTAGTAACAAGCATTGTGCTTTCTTTTTCTTTACAGATGTGCTCTTTATGCCATTGTCCTGGAGCAACAATTGGCTGTGATGTGAAAACATGTCACAAGACATATCACTACTACTGTGCTTTGCATGATAAAGCTCAGATAAGAGAGAAACCCTCACAAGGCATTTACATGTAACTATTATTTATTTGCTATGTTTATTTTTATATTTATATTTCACATTGTTTAAAAAAATCAACAAAGCAAAACAAGAAAACCCCACTTTGGAATCTAAACAAAAGTGTTGCAAAAAACAATTCTAATGATTGTGGCATTCAAAAGAGTGATGTGCTAGAAAAGCACATATTCACTGCAAGACTTGTATATCAGTGAGTCTTACAAGTGGGAGAAAAATGTACTGGCATTTAAATTTAAAAGATGAGTAAATAATCTGTGAATCGTGACTGACTTGACAGTTTTCAACTACTTTGTTTATAGGATTTTATGTCGAAAACACAAGAAAACTACGCATAACTCTGAAGGTAAAACTATTCAATATAAATTTTTCCCATTGTAGAAAGATACTCGGTTAAATTGAATTTTTCTGGAGAATAGAAATGTTTTCAGAACTACATTTCTTTTGAGAAACGATAAGTTTGGAAGCTCATCTGGTTTCTGTATTTTCTCTAAAAGTTGTTTGAGGTGGACAAAACCAAAAACATAAATGATGGGATGCTTGAAAGATTTGATGTTTTCTCAAAACAAGGTTTAGGTAGAAGTAACACATTCCCTTCTGGGAAGAAGCTGGCTTGTATTTGTAGTTAAATAGTCACCATGTTAACATCTGAAATGTTTTGTCAGGTAACTTTACTCTTGCTGATGTTCCCATATATTCACTGGTTTTTTTAAAACTTTCAAATAGAGTTTATCTCTTCAAATAAGAAGGACCCAAAAGTAAATTAAAAGGTTTGTGGTCAGATCACATATGCTTATAAGTCATTTTGCTAAATAAAAAAAGCTGTATGGATACATTCATAAAAGCTGTGCATCTTTGCGTAAGAGAGTGATGAAATGCCTGAGGTGTAACATGCCACAAACATAGGTAAATTGTGTGATCTGTTAAAATTCCAAACTAGTTGTGCTATTTTCTGTTATACAGGTATTTTTCCTTTTTTTTCTCTCTACTGTATCTGATTTTTGGTAAATGAATAGTTGTTAGTTTACTTTTTTAATTACTTTCAACTGAAATGTCATGAGCTTTGCTTAGTGAGGAATATGCGACTTTATTTAGTGAAGAACAAATTTCATAAATTACTTCAGTCTCTTTCTGCCAAATGTCTTTTTGAGGTAATAACTATTTTTTTGCTATGGACAGTAGATATATTAATGGTAAGGTTTGGATGTTACTTCAAAGTTCAGAAATATATCAAAAGTAATAGAAAATCCCAAAGAGACAGGGTCATATTATCTTGTAGTTTAGCACTTTGTTTGTTACTTTTGCTTGTTAGCAAAAGCAGGATATGAAAGACATTTGAGTTCAGAGAGAGATTAATCTTCTTAACCAATATTTACCATAATCTTTTATACTTACTTGCAATTGGCTCACTGTTGGACATCTTTTGAAAAATGCCTCCAGTTCCTCCTGGAGCCCAGTGCCAATGGACAACCTTTTCTGCTTGGAATTACTTGCAGGATCTGAACTTGGGCTTTTCTTTAAGTTATTTCAGAAATCATTATTCCTGATTTTTACCATGTTGTTCTCTAACAGCAAAGACTTTTGGATTTCATGTAGATGTATTTGTCTGA
Organism: Urocolius indicus; assembly: GCA_013401255.1. Taxonomy (NCBI): domain Eukaryota; kingdom Metazoa; phylum Chordata; class Aves; order Coliiformes; family Coliidae; genus Urocolius; species Urocolius indicus. The sequence continues at coordinate 156,056 of WBNH01006192.1, read as the reverse complement.
AGACATGGAAAAAATTACTGGAAGCATTGTGGCTTTTTTCTTAAGTGTTGATGTTGGCAGTGTGTTAAAACTTTAGACTAATCCAAAGAGACTCTTAGATCAAGGGTAGGAGAAGGAGGAATAAACAGCATTATTCAGAAAAACTGAGGCCGAAGAACCCAGTGTCTTACATAGCATTCAGCTTTACACACATTTTTTAAAAATTAAAATATTTAGTTCTGTTATGCTTTATATTTCTAGAAATAGACTTCACATTTTTATTTTCTGTGTTTGATTTTTTTTTTTTTTTAATATTTTACTGAAGTTTTTGTCAGTATTCTTTGCCATACAGTTTAGGGAACTGTACCCATAAAATCTTTTACTTACAGTTACAGATTTGTTAATGCCAAAAGCTGTGGCTCTCTTGTGATAGGCCTCCTTTAAATCAAAGAAAGTAAAAATTAAAAACCTTGCATCTGTTTTATGGAAATGACTTATAGCATTGTGTAGGAATGGCGTTTTGCTACATTGAAAACTAATTAATTACAAGACAGCAACACAGGGTGGTATTCAGAGTTTAAGAAGCGACTTTGGAGAGTTTGCTTCTTAATAGTCAAATACTGGTTTGATCAGTGAAATGGTAACTGGAGGATGTCGGGTGCTGAGATTAAGCTTTATATATGTATTTTGTTGGTTTATTTCTTGAGGAAAATGTAAATAACAGAGTAATTCAAGTGTGAGAGAATGGTGTTGTGTGAAACCAGAAAGGACTTGCAGGGAAGAGTTAAATAGGCTAGCTAGGGAGACTGGATGCTAATGTAGTGGCTTTTTGTTTCTCTTGGTTTTGTTTCGTTTTCGTGAATTCTTACTCTCAGCAGTGTTTTCATAACAGAATAGTTAATGCTCATCTCTGGTTACGTCACTCAATGTAAGTGCACAGAGACACTGGAATTAATCAGTCCTTTTAAATGGAAACTTATTGCTCCTGCTCTGGGATGCTGGTTTGGGGTTTTTTTCTTGGTCAATTTAGAACATTTGGGGTTTTATCTTCTCTGTATCCAGATTCAGTTGTTGCAGTCCATGTATTTTTATTATATCACTTCTATTAGTGGATCTTGGAAGAGTTTAGGAGCATTTGGTTTAGTACAGTCCAGAACAGTTTATTTTCTGTAGGCAATACTGCAGCATGACAGTGAGATTTCTTTTTTTTCCCCTAGAAAAATAAATGCTTTTGGGAGCACACTTGTTCAAGTGTGAGATCTGGCTAAGATAACTTTTGTTAGAAATTCTAGTTTAAATGGGTAAGGGAAATTCTTCTAATTAAAAAAAATTCTTCGAGTTGCATGGAAATATGACTGAAAGATCTATGTTGAAATTAAAGTTACCCAGTTAACATTTAAGAGGTCCTTTTTATTAAGTTTTATTTATTACTGTTAAGAAGTTCAAGTGGCAGGAGAATTCATCAGACTTACGTATCTCTCTACTCATCAAGACAAAATTCATGAGCAATAAGAGTTCACTTTCCTGTAGTTAACAGCAGTTGCTGAACTACCTTCTATTTTCTTTGAATATGAAAATATGAAACATAACACCAAAGTATTGTGCTCTTAAATTCATTGGGGTTTTTTTAACAGATTGCTGGGTTTGTCTGACTTATCTGTTTGACTGAGCCTTCAGGTGGCACAATAGAAAAAAAAATTGTTTCTCCTATATTTCCTTTGTGTGTACACCTATTGCAATGTGATTCTTCGATGCTGTATTCACACTAACTGGAAGAAGGACAGTAAAGCACTCTGTACTAGGCTGTGGCTGTGAGGTCAAGAGATTTGAAGACTCCTGCTCAGAGGAGCAGAGCAAGTTACTGAAAACATCATGTCTAGAGTTTTGTCTTGTTGGTTACAAATCTAAAGTAATTTGACCTGAACTTCAAGTTCTAGTTTAATTTGATTTTGCCTAGTTTAGGCAAGGTGTCAAAGTTTTCACTACCTAGTAGTTTACAGGAATTTGTGCCAGTGCTTTTGAACTATCACAGATTGAACTATTGTTCAGTTTGAGAAAATTGCATTTGTTCATTTTGAAGAATAGAGCTTTGTTGAAATAAGTTTTTAGAACTGCATGTTCAAATTTGATCCAATGTACTGGAAAGAATTGTTATAAATTTAAAACCTGGTCTCTTTCAGTTCCCTGCAGGTGGGACTGCACTGGGCTCTATGTTGAAACCAATTTCAACTGATCAAGAATAGTTCAATATAAAATAAAAATGTAAATTCATTCTTCTGTTACATATAAGTAAAACAAAGAATAATGAAGACAGCCATGTGATTATCTATTTTTAATGTTTAAAACAGATGCTTGGGAACTGTGAGGTCAGAAAGTAAAGTGTCCATAATTCCTACTGTTGCTGTACCGAAAGCCTCAGGGAATTATGTTTCCACAATGGAAATGAGGACATTCTCTGTCTCATCACCCTTTTCATACTATTCTAAAGATCAAACATGAAATCTATGCTTCTCATGCTGCTCAGTAAGTTGAGTCAGAGTAATATTTCTCTGTGAGACCTATTTAGAAATGCTGCAATCTAAATCAAGCTGAGTACCTTTTCAAAGCAGCGTGTAAGCCAGAGGCTGGAAGAGAAAATATCCACAGCTTTTTTGCATTACATTTAAATAACATCCTGAAGCATCTTTGGATTCTTCAATCAGTGTTTGTTCATAGTTGCATTTTTTTGGTAAAAATGTCTGCAGCATAAGCTGCCTAACCCTGTGTGCATTGATATAGTTGGGTATAAAAGTTTCCATAATGGTGCAGTTGGGTCTCATTTCAGTTCTGGTGGATGGTAACAAATTCTTCTGAGGCTCTGCTAACTCAGCCTTCTTGCCAGTGTTACTGGATAGAATTCTGCTCTGAACATGACATCAGGTGTATGTGTAGTGTTACAACAGAAATAGTTACTCCAGGCAGTGAGTTGGCAGTTTCCTGTGCAGTCCATTATAGACTAACAGGTATTCTGTCAAAGCATCACAATGGTGTTTTCTTATGGAAGAATGCGCAGCTAATGGAAAAGAAAAAAATGTAAGAAGCAATATGGGGAAAAGGTTTGTCCTATCTGAGGAGCTGTCCTGTGGTGTTTACATTGTAATTATCCTTGTGATCTAGACACGGGCTTATCATACCAGTTGTCATTAGATGTCAGATTATGCAGATAAGATAGGTATGTTGTCCAATCTTTGCCAACAATGGTTTGCTTGAAGAAACATTTAGGTTTTGTGGTTATGGAGGACTATTTTAATCATTTTCTGTGTTAAATGTACTCAATTAAAGAAAAAAATCTCAAGTATTTCATAACATAGATCCTGTTCAGTCAAAAATAGCTGTTGTCATCAGTTTCTTGAGGTATCTGGTGCTTTTGAAAAACATTAGTGATGAGACTTAAGGGATAATTTAATTTTTTTCTCTCCACTCTTGCTTTCTCCGCTTTAGATGTGTTTTGTGTAACTTAGTCTCTTTCTATATTTAAAAAACAAACCAAAACACTATTCATCATTTTGATTGTTAATTTCACATAATTTGCTGGTGAAAGCTACTATTATTATCTGCTTATCTGATTCCATATTTGCTTGCAGGGTTTTTTGTGTAAGTCTCTGATTCTTAGTAATTCTTACAGATGTACTCACATTCTTGACTACTGGGAGAGTAAGGTTTTTGGGGTTTTTTGACATTTCTTTTCAATATAAAATAATGATGTTCCAACATTGGGTTCCTTGAGTTTTGTCTATATTTTAAGGACATATTCCCGTAACATCTTAAAGTGCTTTTTGCTTTCTCTGTTATGTTCCTTTTATCCGCTAAAAATCTAGTAAGGTGTATTTTGTTCTTTGTAAATTGTGGAGTTTCTCTTATCCCAAATACACATTAAAACTTAAAATATATGTGTGTGTGATTTTAGTTCTACATAATATCTTGTCTAAGCCACTTGCACATTTTACCTTTTAGCTTCTTTTTATGTACAGTCTTACTTGTAAATATATTTTACCCAGTTGGTTTTATTGATTATCTTCCTCATCCAGACTTAGCCCCCTTTATGCCTTCTTTGCATCTGGCTCAGTCTGTTATTTTAGGTGACACAAGAGGTGGATACAGAGACCATTATTAGCCTTTATTGCATACATCCTATTTTTATTTCTTTTCTCACAACCTTTAAATCACTTAATTCTTTTATTACTTTGCTTTAACCTAGCTTTTAGAAAGCTAGGTTGATTCCATGTATAGTTAAAGATGATGCAATATAGAATAGGTCATTGTTATCTTCAGCCTCTGCTGAGCCTTATTTTAAACAGCAAAACATCTCGATCCCTGTTCCTTCTAGTCAAGATCAAAGGAGAATTTTTAGATTTCTTCCTGAAGCTGAGTCTCCCTGTTAGCAGTTTAGGTAATACAGCATTTTGCTAGTCTTCTTTTTGTGGTACTTTGTACTGCTCATGGATTTCAAAAATGCAAATTTGGGGCTTGTTGCTACTCATCTTTTCACTCATCTGAATTTACAATATCATGTTCTTAGGTGCTTTTTAAAATGTAGAATGTTTTCGCCATTTCTATCGCCACCTCTCCTTCTGAGACCACACTGCATATTAGGCTTGTTTTTTTCAGATGTAGCACTTCAGGGATCTCTGAAGAAAGCTTGAGATAATTCCTTTGAAGGCTTTAGATAAAGTTGTGTTGAGAATATTATGATGGTTTTAAAAATCAGTATAGTAATGGGATATGGGATGGGGGGGCAGTTGAAGTCTATTTAGGGAATCTCAGGGGATCCAGAGTATGGGTGATATCCGTGATAAGAAGTCGTCTGGTCAGGGAGCAGTTGAACAACTTTTTGTGTTTTCCTTAGTTCAAGCTGACATGAGAAGTTGGAAACAACCAACCATCAGATGCCAGGGAAACAGGGTAAGCGGGCAGTGGGGCTTGAGGGGAGGGGTAGGGCACAAACCAAATTGTGTATTAAATGGGAAAGACCATCCAAGGCAGGTGTATTTTAAATCTGGTTACAACCTCTTTCTTCCTGTACCTGTTAGACTAGTTCATAGTGCTGTTAAAAATGAGGGAAACTGGAATGTTTTGAGATGTCATTCTTGCAGATAGACATGGTAGAGCAGATCTTCACATCTTGCTGATGTTAAACTGTAGATCCGTGGCACTTGTAGAACACCTAAATCTGCAAGGAATTTTATTTTAATGAAGGGTTCATGTAGCGTCTCGATTTCCAGAACTTTTGGGGAAGAACCGCTTTTGAGCACAGAAAAGGAGTTCTGCTTTGAGGAAAGCTGTGCAATCTTGATATTTTTTTTTTCTCTTACACTGAAACCATATTTAAAATGCAACATTTTTACTTTTAAAATCATAAATATTCAAATAATTGTAGACTAAAAAATATCACTTAAGGATTTACTCTACAAAGAGACCATGACATTTCTTATAAAGTTAGTTTTCATAATATGTGCTTGGTTTTTAGCAGTTATATTTCACTTCTAGTTTGGAAAATGTGACTGTAGAGAGTTCAGGATATGCTTGAATGTTATTTAGAAAATAAGACTGGACTAAGAGGTAGAAATCATTATGGTTGACAGAACTGATAAGGAGCTTTGGATAAAAAAAAAAAGCAGCAGTGGTAAATGGACTACATTTTACTGTATCAAATGCAGTAGAGAAATTCATGGAAATTTTGAAGGAATATTTTTAACTTACTGATGTTATTTAAAGGGCCACTAATCCAATAGCAACAGTTCTGTAAGACTATTTTCTAGAATAACTATCAGTTCTGTAAATGTAAAACTAGAGACAAGGATTTACAAATTGCTTTTAATACATTAGTGGAGAGCTCATATGATGAGAGACAAAATGAGAGTTCTTTTCTTTGAAAGAAGTTTTCAGGTTGTAATAAAATTTGCTATATGCAATCTGAAAGGGACAGTATATCTAAATTGCATAATCTTGCTTGGGGAATTTAACAAGTAATGATAAATGAAAAAATAATACGAGATAGTTAATTCTGGGAAGAAGATGTCAAGTGTTTCATTTCATTAGATAATCCATGTCATCACTTTTTTTTTTTTTCCCCAGAGTAAAATAAATGGTACTTTTGTCATCTACTTAGAATAGTGTATACATATTTGAAGCATGAGGATGTTGTGGTAGATAGACGGATGTATTTCAGTAGCAACTTGGGAATATCTGTATTTAGCTGAATAACCATTTTAACCCAAAAGAACTTGCAGATTTGTAATTATTAATTGTCAAACTCTTGCCTCTTTCTAATCATACAACAGAGTAAAGCTGTGGGGGAATTACCTTCAGTATAACCTGTTTTGATACATTTGCATTAATTTTCTATCCTTCCTTGATGAATGTGAAAGAAGCTGTAACTTTCTTGGGGATCAACAACAGATACGATAGACTAAACCTAATAGGATCCACTTTTATGCAAGGCCTCGGGCCAGTAGTTCACTTATCTTCAACTTGATGACTGTGGGGCATGTTCAAGTCTCTGACTTCAAACTTTTGTGCAGTTGAGTCATTGTTAATCATGAGATGGAAATGTCATTTGGTTTTCTTTGTGACAGTGACTATGACAGACAAATTCTGTCAAAGTCTCAAGCTAAGATGTCCTGACTGGCCACTGAGGCCACAATATGACAGCAATACTATAACAATAATAGCATAACACTTAAGAGCAGCCCTTTAATATATCAAGTAGATATTCCAAATCTGATTATGATTTCCTTTCATCTAGGGTTGTGTACTGATGCTTGTGGCTTGGATTTTGAGAAGCAGGTTTTCTAGCAAAGTGTGTGCATGTTTCTTTAAACAAGGCTGCTGAAATGTCTTTGCAGTTTGAGTAGGGGTGGGTGTTGCATATTAAAAGGGGAAAAAAAGATGCTTCTGTGAGCAGCTGATGATCAGGAAAGATGTTAGGAACTGAATAGAGCTGGTTATTCAATATCAGATGTAACTTAACTTAGATCGTCTTGGAAGCAATCAAGTTTGCAGATTTTATCTGTATGAAACAGAGCTTTGAGTAACCAAGTAAGCTGCTAGACTATTGGACCATCATTCTACATAGCATTCAGCAGTTGGGTTGATACTTTCAAAGGAGCTGGTCAGACCTCTTGGGTATGTCTGTATTAAAACATATGTTCTTATATTCTTAATGGTCTATAAATACTTTATCTGGGATATTGTCAGTGTGGACGATTCCCTATAAACTGGTAGCTACTTTTGGCTGTAGACATAAAAGTACACTGTAACGAAAATGAAGTTTGAAATTTCTTCCATGGAGGCAAAATACATTTTTGTTTTTAAAACTTGATGTTAAAGCAACAGCCAAAATGGATGAATTTTTTTTCTTGAGTCAAGGTACATTGATTAATAAAGCAAGGAGAGGGGGGCTAGAAACACTGGCATGGTATCAAGGGCAATTTGCATTGGAGTTATGCATCTTAAAAAGAAATTAAAAGCTTATTTCATGGTTACAGATATTTTCTGGTTTCAGTGTAGTTTAAATGAGTTCTTTTCAGTGGAGGTGAATATGTGTATGTGAGGACACGTTTTGGGTCTGAAGTAGAAGCTGTAAGATGCTAAACCTTCAGGTGGTATAAAGATGCAAAGCTGTGTGATGTATAAAGTAGCAAATAATGTTTTAGGATCTGCAGTTGCATGTTTGTAACAAATAGGAGAAAAAGTTGCTATTTTTATCTCTAACCAAAATACAGAAAACACAAGTTTTGTTTTTTCTTGTCTTTTTTTGGTTGGTTGGTTGGTTGGTTGGTTTGTTTTGCCAAAATTTCCTGAGAATGTTATTTGATGATGTTTTTTAACTTCTGAAGCAGATTTAGAAGAAAGTATCAATGAACACGAGTTGGAGCCTTCACCTCCCAAAGGAAAAAGGAGGGGTCGTAAGGGAAAGCCAAGGAAAACAAATTTTAAAGGGCAATCAGAAGACACTAGATCTACGTCCTCACATGGCACAGATGAAATAGAAAGCAGTTCCTATGTAAGCAGTAAATATGCTAAACTTCTTAGAAGACAGAATTGCATATTTCTTCTCTGCAAATACAATTTTTATTTAAATTTGAATTTGTCTGTGCCTCCAGCTGGTGGCCACAGGCTTTTAAAATTACTACCTTATTTGTAACCCAGCAGTATATTTTAGTAAAATGTTTTTCTTTCAGAGAGACAGGTCTCCCCACAGAAGCAGCCCCAGTGATACAAAACCTAAATGTGGATTCTGTCATGCAGGTGAAGAAGAAAATGAAGCTAGAGGAAAGCTTCATATATTTAATGCCAAAAAGGCTGCAGCACACTATAAGTGCATGGTGAGTAATGGTATTGTTGTTAAGCAGCCTATTATGGGAATTTTGTCTGATTTTAATGTGGTACCCTCACGTGTAATGATGCGTGAGCATTGTCTGTGTGCTGATGATCTCTTTAGGCGCTGAAGTGTTGTGAAGTGAGCAATTCATTTATTTTCACTGCAGGCAATATGGATAGAAGTTGGATACGTGCTAGGAGATGGAATTAGCTCAGGGAGACTCTTTAGCTTATTAAAAATGCTCCCTCAGGGTCTAAATGCATACACAATATTTAAAAAGGAAAACAGACAACAGTTTCAACTAAAAGAATCCACTCCAAAAATAAAATAGCTTTGCTCCACAGGCCTTCAGACAAAATCTGGAAAGATTCTATGATCTTCATTCATTTTCTGACCAATGGATTCAGGCTGTGCAACTCAAGTAGAGTGGGACATGGAAGTTCTAAAAAGCCCTTGCCTTCAGATGATCACATTTATAGAACTCTCAGCCTAAAAAGAGTCTGCTAATTTTAATGCACCTGAACAGATAGGATTATTTTTCAGAGAACTCATTCAGTGAAGGAGACAGGGCTTTGAGTAACAAACCTCAGTGGTTCATGTTGTATCTCAAAATGAAGAAGACGAGGCAACCTGTGGAGTGTTATTGTCTTTCTATACCCAGCTTCACTAAACCGAACACTGGCGTGTGCCAGCAGCCTTGAATGTTGGAGTATTCTTTGCTACATTGTTTACCCAAGCTTCAGTTTTAAGGCAACTTAAACTGAATATCCTAGAATGATGAAAGTAGGGTGGTACTTCCGTGCTCCCTTGTCACCTCTCAGGGCTTTTCAGATATGTTGACATCAGCTGTCTCATGAAGCTGAATTACATATTTGTCACAGGGAAGGAAGTGGAACGTTCCTAAAAAGTTCAGTGGTGTAATTGATAATATTGACCATTTGTTACTTTGTGGTTTTAACTTGTCGTTGTTTATTGTCTGCTCCTTTGTCTTTTAATTACATTGGAGAAATGTATTTTAAACAGCCAGGTGGGTATCAGAAGGAATACTCATCATAGTAATTACTTAGCATGGATTTTTTTCCTAGTTTGTTAGTAAAGCACATGCTGTCTGAGATCACAGAAAGAGATGCTCAATGCTCATTTTTTCCTGCACATAAAAAAATTTGTCATCACATCGGTGACCTGAAATTATTTTGACTTGCTTGTCTTACAGTTGTTCTCTTCTGGCACTGTCCAACTAACAACAACTTCAAGGGCAGAGTTTGGTGATTTTGATATCAAAACTGTACTTCAAGAAATAAAGAGAGGAAAAAGAATGGTATGTGTCTGCAGACAGTAGAGTGTGATGAACGTGTTACTGGTTCTACTAAGCTCTGCCTCCTTCCTTTTGTGAAACAATGTTTTTCAAAGTTTAAATGTATTGTTTCTTTTGGGACAGGTAGCTAGATAGGAGTCACCTTAAAAATCAGAGGTGCTTGGGCATGTGGTTTTTAGGGTTCTTTATAAAAGTGTACATAATAAATTACTAATAGCCTTTCTGTGACTATAAGAGTTTGGATCCTGCGTTACTAAAATCACACTGTAAATACAAATAAACTTAGAGAATATGTTCTTGCAGTGACATGTTTCCAACTGGTTTGGTAATATGAAAACGTATTATGAGCTCAGAGATGGGATTTGATAAAATGTCACATCATATTTTATTAAAGTTCCAGTTGTTTTTAAAGTGGTAGGGAGTTTGGGGTGGGGGTGAAAACAAACGACTCAAACAATATTGTTCTTGAGGGAAAAAAAGTCACTTATGATTCTTCATTTATGAACATAGTAACTTCACTGGCAATAAAATAATCTTGGAAATGTAACAACTTGCAATCACGTAGCAATTGTCAATGTAATGGACAGGTAAATGCTATTGTGCATATTTTAACAGGCTAGTATTACATAGTTTCTGTTTTACAATATCTTGAACTTTTAATTGTAAGGATGATCTGCCAGAGGAGTTACTGTGTTCCAAAGTGGTAGCCATAAATATGCCCAATGCTAAACTCAGGAGACAAGAGACTGAAAGGCTAAAATATGTCATTCTCTTCTTTTTTCCTGCACAGAAATGCACACTTTGTAGCCAGCCCGGTGCTACTATCGGGTGTGAAATTAAAGCCTGCATAAAAACATACCATTACCACTGTGGAGTAGAAGACAAAGCTAAATACATTGAGAATATGTCACGAGGAATTTATAAGTAAGGACTTATGTAATTCTTGAATCTATAACGAAAATTAAGATATTTCATGGCACTCTTTCTGCCTAACTTGGCTAGTCAACTCTGTTATTAAAAAAGAGAATAGTATTTCATTGAAAATAGTGTTTTAAAGTAGTTGTTGACTTTGCAACATCTTTGTTAATCTGCTAATTTAAAATTAGTAGTGCTGTAATATTAGAAATGAGAAAATAATTGTCTTGTGTTTTCCTCCTCAATTAATCTGTAATTTAGATTGAGGAAACCCCGTGTCATGATTCCTCCCCATTGATGTGTTTTGTAGCTTATTTTTGGATTTTCAGGGGCCTGTAACTTTTCATACTTCCCTGCTGATTTGGCAGCAGTGAGTAGGGTGCAGTTGTGCTGCCACTGTGGCTCTGCCCACAAGAGGGCATTCTCTGAGCAGTCCTTGAAAACCAGCATTGAACAAAGTTTTGTTGACTTGTCTTCAGCCTTGTTTTCTTTCTCAGTTTAACTGATGCTTGGCCAAAAACCACGAGTCAGATAACAGAGTTAGTAGTTGACCTGTGGCACATCTCAAAACTAATTGAGAGGAAAGTCTGGTTTTGATAGGTATTTGCACTAAAAGTCTTCACTGTTTCTTTTATTGTGCTAGACTCTATTGTAAAAACCATAGTGGAAATGATGAAAGAGATGAAGAGGATGAAGAAAGAGAAAGCAAAAGCCGTGGCAAATCAGGCACTGACCATAATGACATTCCTCAGCAGCAGCTCAATGGAAACTAGGTATGGAAGTTACTCCTGACAGATCTGTTACCAAGACTGAAGCGCAATATACATTTCATGTAGTTTATTGCATTGAAGTATTTAAATTTAGTGTATGCAGAGAAGTACTTCGTGTTGGCATACTGTAGAAAAAATGGGAAGGATCTGTTGTTTTTTTAAATCCACCTGACTTTGTAACAGTGTAAGAAGGGAGGCCCTCACTTCTGTCGCTAGATATAGATGTAATGTCAGAGCTGCTAAGTGCTTTTCTGTATGATTTTAAATTTACTGTTGTTTTCATCATTTTTTAAACAGGTTCAAGGGACAGAGTATAGAACTGGGAATGGCTAAGACATCATAACTACTAATTCTTTTAAAATGTTTTCTAAAATCAGAAAAGGGTTAGTAACTTTTTACTACCCAACTCTGTTAGAGATTTCATTGAACTGCCTGAAACGTTCATGTGTGTGAGACTTCAGTAAGTGGCAGAGTTTTACATGTCAATATTATGTAGTTTGTAGTCTGCAGTGTCTGGAAAAAAATGAAACACTATATAAATGATATGTAATATGTACAGTGTCAAAAGTTAAGGCAGACATGGAAATGAAGTAAGATCTATATTTCTGGACTGAATAAAAACCTTAAGATTCGAAATGTGTAAGTTGTTTAGTGGATTCATGCGATGAGGGAAGGTCTTAGCTAGTTTAATGAACAACATGGACAAGTTTGTGGTGGCAACCAGCTGGTACTTTGTGAATTTTGCATTTTCTTCATACCCAAGTTACGAAGGCGATACATGGGAAAGCTGCTCTCTGTTTTTGCTTGCAAAGCACACAGTAGAAAAGGACTCAGTGTACACCGAAGCACGCTTGAACATTTCAGGTTGTTCCTGTTGCGGTTGCTCATTCCGCCCGGCATTGTTTGCGGGAGATTTACTTGAGCAGCTGTTGGTTCTGAGCTGTGAGCTTTAGAACTCATGCCAAAGGGCTGTAGTTCATTCTTTCCCCAAGGACCCACCTCTTTTCTGTGTCCCTTATTTACAAACACTTCAAGTGTGATTAAAACTTTGCTATACAAATGTTTGGACTCTGCAGCCCAATCTCTTTTACTTCAGAGAGTTACAACTCTTAACTCATGATGGAATTTAGCCACCATATCTGACATCCATACCTCAAGTGTTCTGTGTCGTGTGTGGAACACTTCATGTTTTATCCAGAACATGCATAAAGGTCCCGTATTCTGTAAGAAGAATGAGGAAACAGCGTTTTTTGCTAAATTGGATATTTATTTTTTAATCTTATGACCACTATATGCGAAACTTTACTTAGCATCCTGATTGGTTTAGTGATTATTTTTTTTCTCTTTCTGTCAAGCCAACGACCATGTCAAGGAATTCTGCTTGCTAGAGTTTGATGTTCCTTTAGGGAATTATCAGATCTAGGCTATCTATACCAAACCTAACAGATCAATCCTCTGACTCCTTTCAAAAAAAACCTTGGCATTTCTGATGGCTACTGGCTTCTTCAATTAATCTGTTAAAGCACATTCTCAGACTTATTTAAGTAAAACCAAAAAGCTGAAACTAGCCCCCATGTTTGTCTGTTGCTACCACACCACCTTATTGTTTGTTTAAGGTTTTGACTTGTTTTCACTCTGAACTCCCAACAAAACTTACCGATTTGAAGGAAGGAAACAAGCAAAATACACTGATTTGACTATAAACTGCCACAGTTCTTCTGTGATTGGTATTGCAAAAACAGTTAATTTGTAACATGAATTCCTGTAGCATTTTTTTACTTGTATTTTTAAAAGGTTTAACGTGTGTCATTTGTCTTCTTATGCATTCCCTTAATGTCTTGAGGGACTCAATTACTGTGTATTGAAGTTTCTAACATTTTACCTGTTAGAATTCAATTGATTCTGTTTGCTTTCCTGGAGAATAATGCCATTTTGGAAAGAAATATTGCTGTGTACAGAAAATATTCAGTTACTGCTCTAAACATGATGCCATGGATCATTTTTATTTTGTATTTGTAACTTTCAAAATTAAAAGCGTGACTTGAATTGCAATGACAGATCCATTATTGACAGTGTCTATCCATCAAGGTGTTTTGTTTTCTCCTAGAATATGGACATTTTTCAGCCACTCAGAACAGTTTTAAAGTGCAAAATAACATCCTTCACTGTTTAAGTTACTTCTAGATTTGTGCTTCAGATGTGGCTCTCCCATGGAATAAAAGGCACTTTGTTTGCAGCTACTGTATTTTAACTAAGGTTGCATGGGGTAGATTTGCCAGCATACTGATTGCATTTGAGACTGAGCTCTAATTCATCGTGTGTCAGTTGCTTAGTACAATATTCAGTCTGATAATTCATCTGTTGTGAAATAAATGACCCCACTCCATGCCTTGAAGAACCATAACAGCACTTTACCTTTGGGTAGCAGAAAAGTGGCTGGTTTACCTGTTACCTCTTTGTGCTGACATGGCCTGACTAAACTGTCGTTAGTTCAAAATTCATGGAAAGTCAAAAGCAAAAATCTTTTCTTATGAGCCTCAAATTTGTCATGACTGACTTCAACTCATGTATGCTGGGTAAAAGTGCCTTACAATGTAAAAATTGTATTTATATGTTCCCAAGTAGCATCACCTGCTGGGGAGTAATTCTGTCATGGTGTTAATATTTAGAAGAAATGTACCTCAGCAGTGTATTTACTGTACATCTCCTACATCCTTAATTGTAGTTTTAAAAAGCATGACAATGTATGATAGTATACAACATTTACTTCATTTTTTAAAGATTAAATACTGCCATTCCTGTCTTTTTATGTGTATTTTAGCTTTGAATTTCAGACAGTCTGTCTGAATTCTTCTGGTTTTTTCTTTTCTTTTTTTTTCTTTTTTTTTTTTTTTTTTTTTGGTAAAGCAATGTAATCTTTGCAAGCATATATTGAAGATTATTCTGGAGCATCTACTGCCTTCCCAGAAAAGTTAGAAGTAATGAAAGTGCTCTATAGATGAAATAGGTATGTTTAAATTAGCTAGTTAAATTAATGCAGTCTGTTTGTTACTGAGAATTTTTTTTGTAATAGGCACCTTCTGCTTTCATCTCACAATCAGAGAAGTCATGAATTTTACAAAACTTGTCTTATGAAACTGGTTTCATTTTATTTGATTTTTTTTTTTTTTTTTCCAAAATTTTGGACTTTGGGCATTTCTTTTGCTCACTAGTGTGTACTGTTTAAGGTGCCTGGGGCCCTCTGAGCAGGGAAGTTTCTCCCCAGCTCACTGTATCTGAATATGAACAGGTCTGTGATTGTGCTATACCAAGGAAGGACAGGCATCAGAAGAATATTGTTGAAATAACTTGAGGATACAGCTGATGTAATACCAGTTTCTCAAGATGTGATCAGTCACTGCAGAAGTAAGCTGTGCTGTCACTCCATGGTGAGAAAGGGTGAAAGGCTGGGTCAGGGTCAACCTCAGTGCAGCTGGCTAGGGTGAAATAGATTAGTGATCAAAAGATCTACTCTTTCTGCAGGTGCTGATCCACAGCAGGTTGTGTGATAAGGCTCTAGAAAAGAGTTACACCTACACTCTGCAAAGTCTGACCTTCAGGTACGAAGAGCTGTGCTGATCTAGAATGGGATGATTATACTGAATCTGGCCCTAAAATGAAACCCAAAGGAAGAGGGCTTGCTTCTTACTGCTGCCTGTGTGGAAAATAACTTCATGCTAAACCAGAGGGAAAGATGAAGAGGTGATCATCTGTTTGAAATATCAGACTTATCTGACAGGTGATAATCAGTGCATTCCAAAAATATTAATATGCTGAATCAGATTGACAAGAAAATTAATCTTCATTAGATGAAATTAATCTTGAGAGAACTGAAAGTACATTACAGCAAAGAGTAACTCTTCTTCCATGTCACCAGAAACAGGTTCCACTGTGTTAATGATGGGGGTTAAAAAAACAGAACACAGCTCTTGATTTATCTACTTGTTGAAGCAGTCTCTCTATATGCATATGTATGCACATTCATTAGTCAGCAGTGACATCTCAACCCTTAAAGAATCCTGGAGAACTGTTGCTTGTCAAAAAGCACTCAGGTTCAGCTAACATTTGCAGCTTTTGCTCTAGCATACATTTACATTAGGTGTAAAGACAGGGAATGTATGACAGAGGGTAAATGCATTCCTATCTACAATGTTATGTATATTTTGTTCCTGTTATATTGGCTTTACTTCCAAAGTTGTAGTTTGCAGTATTAGTTTCTTTTTATTGGTATCCTTGCATATATATATTCAATAAATGAGTTATGAATTTCATACTTGCATATCTGTCCTTTTTCTGAAAGTGTAACTTGAAAAACTGTCATTTTCATGCATAAATGCAGTATTTCCTACGGAGGTTACAGGCCCATGAGAGTTTTGCCAGGAGAGAAGTGAGAATGTATGCTGACAGTATGCCACTTGCTCGGTGGGAACTCTCCGTATTTGTGTATTCTGCTTGACTTTGTGCAATGGGTAGGCTGCTTTGCATTTACCACTAGTTAGTGACATGAAGTGACTGATTCACTGAAGGTTCCCATTCCCACTTTTCAAGAACATTTTGGTGGGATTTTTTTTCTTCTCTTTCAGAAGCAAAATAATTTAGACTAAGATACCAAAGGAATGCAGAGTGTAAGGTAGTTACACTGGTGGAGAGCAGCTACATTCAGGATGCACAACCTGCAGTGAGGTAGCAGTACCTTCAATAGTTTTAAAGTATCAAGAACTGTGATGGGAAAACTCTGTAGGACTAAGGGTACTGTTGACATATTGGTGAAGATCTTATGTTCTAAAAACAACTACATGTTTTTATGTCATCACCTTAAACAAGGAGGCGATTTAATGAGCATAGTGGGTATTTACTGTGGCCTGAGAAAAATCCTGTCCCCAGTCAGCACAGACTTATGTGTCAGGAAAAAATTGTCATGTCTCATCTTCAAATGGGAGTTGCCAAATGATGAGCTTGTGTTGATGAAGTGTTAATTGTTGATGCTGTGACTCCACATCCAATTTTTGAAAGGTTTCCTGGAGAGGTTAATTTAAGACTTCTTACTATCAAAGTTGATGTCAGTAGTTTCACCCCATGGCTTGTGATACCATGGCAGTAATTACTGTGTGCATGTTGTCTTTATTTGCTGTATGGTTTCTGTGTTTTGATTCAGTCTGCTGGGATCTTTGAAGGAAGTGCAGGATATTGCTAAGGAGCCTTCTCTGTTTCATGGATGAGACTTCTCACTGGTCACAGAAATCCTGGAACAACAGAGGAAGAACTCACAAACACAGGAGCAAAAGGCTTTCATTGTCCTCGCGCTGTGTGACATTAGGGCAGAGTAGCGAATACTTGAAGGGCTCTCATGTTTTCACTTAGACAAGCTCTGCTTATTCTGCTGTATGTGATAGACTGCAGCTCAAGCCCAAGAACAGTAGTTGTCCTCAGGCCTGGATCAGATACCCCATATGGTAAATTAATTTCAGGCACTAGAGACAAAGAAGGATGCTGTAAACTCTGAAGGCTCAGTTTGTCTCCACTTCCACCCATATGTTCAGAACGTAGGGTCAATAGTTTAAACTGGAAAATTAATGGAAAAGGGAAACTATCAGTGAGCTTCTAAAAGAAAGAAAAATCAAATTGTGTCAAAGTAATGTTGCTCCTTCTACACCAAGGTAACAAGCTTCTTGCACAGAAGGAAAAGTGAGCACAGCTTTATTTGAAGTGACTCTAATGACTTTCTGTAAGAAAGTAGAGGGACATAGTCTGACACCAATTTAAAAGTGAGGTTATAACAACTCATTTGGAAAACCTATTCAGAGTCATTATTAATCATTCCCAGTCGGATTGCAGGGATGTATTGAGTGGGATTCTCTATAGTTCTGCTCTGATTTTATAACATTTGCTATTTTCATTAACGATTTAGGAATTGTAGGGTGCATCAGACTTGAGCTCACTACTGACTGGGTAGAAGACAATTCCAATTCACAATAAACCTGGTAAATTCAAGAGAGTTAGAACGTGACTCCATAAATCTAGCAATGAATTTGGCAAATGTGTACTTGTACACTGCAACAAGAGTGACAATGGGCTGACCAAGATGGGACAAGACAGGCTACTAGGGGAGCAACTGTACAGAATAGTTCTCTCAGAATCCTGTTCCTGACAAAAAAAAGTTGTTGTTGTGGAAACTATGAAGGGGAATGTAGTTTGTAAAGTCTGTGAGAACATGACATGGTTCTGTTCCTCATGCCAGGGTAGAAAGCCTTTCCATGAACATGGCGTCCGGCTGCAAGGCAACTGCACTTCATGGAAAACGTGGAGCAGCTGGAGATAAGGAAGGAGAGGGATGACAGGAAGGAAGATGGCCTGTTTCAAAATGATGGGAGAGACATGGTTTCAGGTGGATAAGAAGTAGCTGCAAAAAAGGAAATAAACACTTTCCCTCAGTGCTGCAGGTAGGGCAAGAGAAGTAGATTACATTGCAGCAGGAGATGTTTAGCTTAGACATCAGAATGGACAGATGGCCTTGACAGAAGAAAGAGTTAGGCTCTGGGATAGCTTTCCTGGACAGATGCCTTGTGGAATCTCTGAAATCTGACTCTTTTAAAAGAAAAGTTATTCAGCATGTTATGGAGCTGGTGCAAACGTGAGTTGGCAATGCTGGGGATAAGCCTAACTGCAATGCCTCCAAGCCTCAGTTTCTTAGGCTGCCCTCTTACCTTGTCACACTGAGGCCCTCAGCAAGGAGCTCCTGTACTGGAGCAAAGCACTGCCCTGGCAGAGCTGAGCTGGAGCTCAAGCCTCCCAGCCGTGCATTTCCTTTTTAATCTTTCATTTTACAATAGCACTTGTGGTAATAACCTCTGTGGAGAGACTGGCGTGCTCTTGTGGAGCGGCCCACAGCTGCAGTTGGTACAGACTTCCCAGCACCACCCAGCATAATGCACTCTGCCCTTCTATTTCACATTTTTGGGAGTACTTCAGGACTCCGGCTGTTTGAGTGCATCTGTCCCACGCCTTGAATATACATTTCTATTATGTAAGACTGAGGGAAGTGACAGCACTATATGTGTGGGATTAGTGTGCACAACTCCTTGATGTTTCCTAATTGTGTGTGAACGTGCCAGCAGGCTGTTACAGGGTTCAGAGTGATTGATATCTCACACAATGGAATCTGAAACCTTTATATGGGGTTGGACTAGATGATCTTTTGAGGTCCCTTCCAACCCTTAAGATTCTGTGTTTCTGTGGTATCAATTTTTGCCAAAGATAGTATGTTACTTAGTTTAAACCAAGTCCTCTGCTTTTATATTTCCCAAAACAGCATTCCATCAGAGAACAGAGCAACCAGGGCTGCTTTTTATTCACTGGGTAGATGTCCAGGTTGCTTGGCACATGTGCAATACCTTATTTCACACTGCTGGCAAACAAAAAAAAATATCCATATTCTTGTGCAGCGTCCCGTCAAGCTGAAGGCTGCCAGTGGAGGGCATTACAGAGGCTTGGGGCAGGGGGAGGAAGAAGACTTGCTCCCTGACCATGTACTAAAAATAGGCTGATGCTGTGCAAACAGCTTTGCTGTGAACTTCCTTCTGGCATGCAGCCGTGCAGCTGCCTTACAGTTTGAAGCCTAGATACCTCTCCAAAACAAGGAGTTACTGAAGTTAAACGCAGTGCAAGAAGCAACGCTTCTAATCTTATTACTCCCTGATGTGTTGTATCAATTTTAGCTTCTTTCAGACTGCAGGCAGCATGCTCAGGATCTCAGTTCAAATTTTTTTTACTTAAAACCTGGTTAAGACTGGTGCTGGCAATCCCTGAAGTCTGCCAAGTTCAAAACAGAAAGGAGGCCTTTAATCTAAAGCTGAAATACTCAGGTGACACATCCAAAAAAGGCTTTCTAGCAGAATAAGAACTACAGTAGCTGGGTTGCATAAGGTCTTTAAACTCTCCAAATTGCTGTTAACTAAACATCCTTAAATCCTGATGTGACAATACTAAATCAGAAAGTCAGTTCCTTAGATGAGACTGCTTTAAAAAGAATCAACACAAGACTCTGGGCAGTTGGACTGAATGACAAAAGTGATTCATTCATACCCTGAAGCCTGTGAGTTATTTGGTTTTACTGTATTTTCCAGGGAGTTTTACCTACTTATTAGTGCCAACGTTTTGCCCTAAAATAAATCACATCACATTTTTCTGTACATTTTGACTATGAAGACTGATGCTTCAATTTAGGTATCAAGCTTCCTTGTTCTGTTTCAATAGTTGATTGTTTAAACATAGCAAGATTCACATTTTCCTTTATTATGATTTCTCATTTATAGCAAGAATATTTTCCAAGACAGTAATTAAATCTCTGAATCATTTTCAGCTATTCCACAGGAATCACTGAAAACCCAGTAAATTTGCATAGCTGTTTTTTCCCCCCTCTCGATTTTGTATTGTCAAATACTCAACTTTTATTTGAATCCTCGGTAGCCAATTATCTGATTTGTGCAGCAATTAAACAGGAGGTTGGTGTCATTGTATTTTACAGTCTTTTTAAACCCTCATCAAGAGTAGGACCACACTAGTCTGTAAGTTTGTAATTTAAGAAGCTCTTGGCAGGGGTTCAAAGAGGCAGGAGCTCTCATCTGCCTTGCTTCCCCTTGGAAAGCCTTTCTGATGCTGCCGACCAATATTTACACCAGAAGGGAACTGAGTTTTGGAAAACCCTTCCAGACTCTGCAGAAACCAAGCAACCTGAGACTTAGATAAGCATTGGGGAATGTAAGAACTCTTGATGCTATCACTGTGTAAAACTTGTATTAGCCCACCAGATATCACAGATTTACAGCCTAAGGGCTGAACTTCAGTCAACAGATAAAATTAAGAGCAGGGGGTTGGGTAAAAAAAATGATGTTATTTGAAACAAAATTCTCCTGTTGTCATCCCTGTTGAGTATTTTATGTCTTACATTTTTGCAATTATAGGTACAGGTGCTCTGTTCTGCAATTAACTGAACATACTGCTTGCTAAATAGGGTCAGTGTCTGCAGCCAGATAGGTTCAGAAAGCATCAAGCTTATTTCTTTTTCTGGGACCTTCAGCTTTCTGGCTGTCTGGAGAGAGGGTTCAGATGGGATCCTGTTTCTTCTGTCTCAGAAGAAAGGTTGTTTTTTTCCCCTTGCTATGGGTGCCGGCAATCCTTTTGAGAACAATTCTCACCCCTTTCCATCCATGTCTCATGGAGTTTTATGAGGACTGATTTCTGAAGGGGCTTTCCACTGGGTCAAGCAGGATTCTGGGTGAGTGACAGATAGTATGCAAGAATTCAAGCTTCTTGCTGCCTGGGACCCTGTAAATTAACTTATTTCCCTTTTTTAATATAAACTGAGTTTTGAAAGCTGTCGTGGACTTGAACTATCTGAATCTGTCCTTATCCAGTCATGCGCCCTTAACCCAAATCCAGATGTTACTCCTAGAACAGCATTTACTATTTGAGGATCTGAATGACAGTTTTGCCAGCTTGTACCATACAGCTAAAAAAAAGAAGAGAGGAGTCCTGAAGTGCAGTTCTCTCCCAGCCTGGTGTGTGTTTCTCCTCTGTGCTTCCCTTTTTAATCTGCATAGAGAAGATTTCTGAGATACTTGAATGGCTGCCATGATCTGCAGGAGAGTCAGGGACCTTGGCATGTGAGCTCTGCCACCTGATGCCTAGGCTGCATTCAAACAGTGCGAGCTGGATCTGCAGCTGTCTATCAGCGAGATACCTGATCAGGCTGCTGCTGCCTTCTGGTCTCTTGCTGGTCTTCCTCGTTCTCCTCCCATTGCTGAAACCACCTCCTTTGCCACCTCCTCTTGCCTTCTCTCGAGTTTCTCTCTTCACACAACAGCCTGTTGGTTCCTTTGTCCGTGCCGGTATAAACAGGTTCCAGATTTGATTTTTTAAGTAATCCTTGCATCTGGCTCTTCCATGTGTAGCTGTACAGACACCTCTTGTGAGACGTGACACAACTAGTCTTCTGCAGCATTGTAGAAATGCTTCCTGGGGTTTGCAGACAGGTCTTGTGCTAAGGTGCCTACTGAAAGCAGATTAACCTGTTCATTCCTCAGAAAGCAACTGAGGAAGATCCCCACATCTCTCTCTCACTCCCCTTCCTCTGGGGAGAAGACCTCCTGCCAGCACCAACCACCTGCATTTGGAGTCATCCAGCCTTCACTCACACTTGAGTTGAAAGTACAGTACAGACAAGTTTCCAGTGCAAATGCCCTGGGTTGAAGTCCTCATGCAAAGTTCTCTTGGTTTCTTGCTGTCATGCTTTCATCTAATAAACATTGACTGAAAAAAATGGAGGCTGTGTTAACTAAGTTGTTGGCTACAATAAGCTGCTCAGCTTTAGCAAGAGCATTTCCCATCTCCCAGAAGTCTTCTTAGGCTTATGTAGTCCTAGGAGTCTGCTGCGTGTGCATGTTGCAATGTGGACATCTGTGGTCCTGGAAGCTATTTAGTTTTGAGTCAGCCAGCAGTCATGTAAATTTTGGTGGGGTTTGCACTGAAACGTGTCACACACAAGCTTCTGGGTCACCCAGGTATCTTGTTGATGAAAGTGCTGCTGAATGAGGGGAGCGGAAGAGTTCCTTGTTATTGGCACAGAGAAAATGTACCTCTCACTAATAGTTGCTGCACAGTGAAGGGGTGAATCTGATTCTCATAACTGGTCTTGACCCTGCTCTTTATTCTGCTTTGCTTTTGCAAGGGGTTGCTGGGGACCTCAAATGACTTCTTCATGTGAGAAAAGCAACACCTGCAGTCCAAGGACACAGCTGGGAGGAGTAAAAGGCAGTCAGCTTGGACTTTACAGTGTCCTTGTGCAAGGGGGTCTTCTGTGCCACATGACAACATCTCTAATAAAACACCAGTGGTTCCCCTCATGTGGCAGCTGGGCTGCTGCATACACTTGAAGCAAATGGTTTGTGTAACAGCTTGGAGGCTGCTTGAAACAGAAAAAAAAAAAACCAAACAAACCAAACTAAAAAAAAAACAACTTAAAAACCCCTCCTTCCTGGTAGTTACATTGCTCAGGCTTCAACCTTTGTATCAGGACAGGATGAAACAAAAACAATGTCCTTTGGGCGGGTCTCTGGATTTCAAGTGTGTCTTCACCCGCGTTCAAACCACTGCTCACAGCTCTGCTGGACCCGGGGAGCAAGTTCCCTGCAAAGTGGGAAGAGAAACAAAGCCCAGACCTTAGAGCTGTGGTGGAGAAGGTGGGTGCCCCACTCGCTCAGTCACAGCTGTGGGGCTTGGGCTCCTCACAGGCCCCATGACACAGGGTTGTGCTTCTGATCTGGCAGCACTGAGCCCATGTCAGCTGCTCTGCTGCTGTGATGGGATCTGCCTTTGCTTATTTTCTGCCACTTTAACATAATCCTTGTTTAAATTTCTGCAGGCCTTTAGGCTGGCTGGACCTTGGCAGAAGGCTGGCACTCAGTAAATCCCATCCCAAAGGCAGCGGCTTTGCTGTGTCTTTAGGTGTGCATAGTGCCAAGCACCAGCTTCTCCACCGTGTTGTGACAGACACTGCCGCATGGCTGGGCCCGCTGGACCAGAGCCTCTGGGATGATTCTGAAAGGATGTTTGCAGACAAAAGCTGGTAAATGCCGTAAATACCATCCCAAAGTGTCTGCAGCAGTCCAGGTTGGTGTTTCTGAGGCTGGTGACATTTTATGATAAGCCAACACTGAGTGTTCGGTAGTAATGATGTAATTGTGCCAGTTACTGTTCCTTACGCTACTGAATAGAGAGCAAGATGTCCATAATGCTTCCAACCCCCCTGCCTAGAGCATGAAAACCTTTTTCCTCCAAAGGCTGACAAAGATGTACATGAAAAAAGAAGTTACCTACAGCTCCAGGGGAGTGCATCAGGTCAGAGGCTTTGCTTATTTTCATTTTGATAAGTGAATTGACATTTATTAACTGAGCAGGGAGAGAAATCTTGGTAGCCAGAAGTCCCAGTCCCAAAAACGAGTAGATAGACACCACTTTCCAAAACCCATGGAGACTCACCACTGAGAATCACTTTGATGACTAATTTCTGCCAAAGTCAACAAGACAGAGAGCAGAAATAACATAATTTTTACAGGTATTTCGCAAGAAACAACATCTATTCCCTGTTTCTTAGGAAGGATGCATCTCTTTTTGGATGTTGTTTTGGTACATCTGTCTTCCTCTGTCATTTGAAACATTAGGCTAGAAAAGTAATTTCAAGCTATTTAAACTACTAGTTAGAGTGGAAGGATTTCTCTGTGGTCATGATGAAGAAAGGATGCTTACAGGCTAAATTTGTATTTTGGTGAATACTGAGAGATTCCTTTTCCTTATCATCTAATGAGGTATTCCTTTTTGATTTTCCTCTTGGTTTAAAATGGTGGTGCTTGTCTCAGGACCAGGTTAACATGCCTTGAGTATGCTTTTTTTTCCCCCCATTCTGTCTGTACAGGCTAATTTCTGTGCACAAGGGAGGTGTCAGTTGCTAATCTGATGAAAATTTGTTGTACCCTTTGGTTTTTTTAGGAGGCTTGTCTTGTGAAAAAAAAAAATCCAACCAAACAAACAGTAGATAAATGTACTAATCCCCTGTGAGTCATCCAGCAGCAAGGGCAAAGCTGGGAGCAAAAAATCTGGGGAAGAGCTGGGACTGGTGAACGCGTGGTGACCTGAAGGTCTGACTCAGAGCACACTATTTCAAGTGTTTCCAAAGGATGAATAGTTCTTATCTCCAGATATCCTGCCAGTGAGGACATGTGGTTAGCAAACAAGGTTTTTAAAAGTCTGTTAGTAAAGTTAGATAGAACTGGTGCCATGTTTCACCGAGGCTGGGTACTGAGATACACCTGACTGGCCATAGAGAGCAAAATAATTATGAAATCAGGAATCTACTCCAAGACAAAACATATTTATTATTTTGCCTCCTAAAAAGCTGTGTAGAAATCAGAAGAAATCATAGAAATCGGAACACTGTCTCTTCCATCATCTAGCCAGAAAACATTGCTCCCAGATACCACTGAACCCCCTCCCTTCACCCTGCCCCTCACCACCTCAGTGGTCCCTGTACCAGCAAGGACAAAACTGATCACCTACTAAACCTGTTGCTGATCTCAGCCAACTGACTTCCTGTAATATCAGCAAATATTTCTGCTTTTATAAATCTGTTCTCCCCTCCATAACGGGATTGCCAGTGGGACCAGGAATGCTTTGCACCCAGGAATGTGCTGGTTGGCAGCAAGAACAAAGAAATTGCTCACCCAAAAGAGCAAAACAGGCCTGATGCTTTTGTCTGCTGGAGACAAATCACACGAAGTCAGGCAAACAACTTTGCTGTCGGATGCTACTTTTTGTGGCAGACATTGGTATTGGTCATTAATGAGAAATGTCTCCAGTAACTACAATAAAAAGAGATCCTGAAACACTTTTGTGGTTGCATAGTCCCTCGACAGATACTGTGCACTGCCCAATAATGTCAGGCTCTCCATGAAGTTGACAGGGCAGCTGCTGTTCTTCCCAGCCCTCTGGAAACAGGCCAGCTATGACACGGTCCTGATATTAGTTAGCTGCAGGGTGTATTTCATTCTGCTGCTCTAGGCAATTTGATAAAGGCTCCTTCCTCCCACTCCAGAGCTAACCCGCCCAAACTGTAGCTGAACACCTACCAGCAATAATGCCTTATTCGCTGGGGATCTTTCCTGTTTGCTTGGTGAAAATTTGCTTAAATTGTCTGTTTCACACAAAGGAACGCTGAAATTGATTTCACCATGCTTTCTGAGCCCACAGTAGTAATGCCAGATGTATATCAGGAGCTTATTGCTACGGCTCTTGATGAATAAACTTATTTTTAAGAATCATTATCCTTTTCTTGACACCAAATATTTTATGCAGCATAAAATAAATCTTGGTCTCTCCTTAGAGAAAGAAGGGGAAAGTCTTCAGCTGATACATAATTGTTGAATACAAGTGACTATACGTTTCCATTTGCCCTGTTGTATTGTCCTCAACTCCAGACCCACAGGAAAAGTTGACGTCTCTTTTTTTTTTCCCCACTTGAGACCACTGGAGCTCTCCAGGCATTTCCATGCTGTCTTGTTATTTAACCTCAAGATCCTTTCTCTTTTTTATTTTTCTCAGACAGTTAAAGGTCTGGACAGCATCTGAGGCACAGTTCAGCCTCATCTTACACCAAAGGGAAAGAGCATCTTCTATTCCAGCCCATGCAGCAAGGTGACAGAGGTGCAGGAGATGCCTTTTCATTTGTGCATGGGAAAGTGGCCACCATCACTTTCTTTCCCTGGTGAAAATGCACAGCTGTTACCAGCTAAGGACTACTTTTAAATCAGTTCCCTGCTCTGTCAGATGTGGAGTGGCAACTGCAAAGGGTTCCCTGCACCATGTCAGAGAGATGTGTCAGTTGCTGACTGACTGCACTAATGCTGCAAGGCAGAGGAGAAGAATCCCACACTATAATCAGAAAGTTATGCACCCAGGGACTCGACCCCTGCAAGCAATCAACTGCAGCCCTGACCCATGAGATTTGGTTATCAAAATTCTCCTGACACAAAGCTGCCAGCCTCTTTAGGCTGCCAAGGTCAAGGCAGACAACCCTGCCCTGCCTAAGGCCTCGGCGGCCGGCAGTGCCCCAACACCCCAGTGTTCTGGTCTGATGGGTATTTAGGTATATTTTTTCCATACACTCAGATGTCGGTGCTGGGGCGAGGGGCTGGAATTCATATGCTTGGGGAGAGCGAGGCCCAACCAAACCCTGTGATTCACAGAAAGACACAGTTCCTTTTCTTTCCTCCTTCAAGGCATCCAAAGCCGTGGTGGAGGACAGGCCATCCTTGGCGACGGAGGGGAAAGCCTGGGCAGCACGCGCCAGGAGAGGACGGTACATGTGTACCCTCCACGTGTAGGGGGGGACCGTCTGTGGAGCCCCTCCAAGGGAAGGAAGATCACAGCCCGCGCTTGGTTTCACAGCCCTTGCCGTGAGAGGACAGGGGACATCCCCACACCGTGCTGGGCTGGGGAAGATCAGCTCT
This sequence comes from Urocolius indicus, assembly GCA_013401255.1. Classification (NCBI taxonomy): domain Eukaryota; kingdom Metazoa; phylum Chordata; class Aves; order Coliiformes; family Coliidae; genus Urocolius; species Urocolius indicus. The sequence continues at coordinate 129,617 of WBNH01006192.1, read as the reverse complement.
GGTGAGCCACGGATGAGGCCGGAGGACGCAACCCCGTCGGCACGGGGTCAGCCCTGAGCGGGGCTCACCCGCGATGGCACGGCCAGGACAGCAGGCGGCTGCCGGGCAGGCAGCGCCCCATCCCCCCGTCCGTCTCTCCGTCCCCGGGCCCTGGGCGCTGCAGCCCGTGCTGAGCCGGCGGCGGCGCGGCCATGTTGAGGGCGGGGAGCGCGGAGGCGGCGCCGGGGCCGCTGCGGGGCGCGGCGCCTCCCCAATCCCCGCTGCCCGCTGCCCGCTGCCCGCGCCTCGCACCCGCCGGCGGCCGCCCNCGCCGTCCCCAAAATCTGTCGGTGTGAGAGGGAGCGGGGTGTGCGGGGGGGAAGGTGTCCCTGAGCGGTGGCAACCACCGCGCCGAGTCACCTTGAGTGGAGCCCCGGCCTCCCGGCGCCGGGCCCGGGGCTCCCTCCCGGCCGCGGCCGCTGGCGGAGGGCAGGGGAGGGGAGGGCAGGGGATGGGGGGCGGGCACGGCGCGCGGCTCGGCGGGGACGGACGGAGTTGCCGCTTCACAAATGCGGGTGAAAGCAACTTCCCAGCAGATAGCAGCGCACACGGCGCGGCACGACTTCCTATTCCTGTTGCTCTCGGCAGCGTGCGGCACAGGCACCGGCTTGTTCCCCACCCGGCCGCGTCCGTGTCTAAGCTGGGGTGTGTGTTCTTCCAGGCACAGAATTCGGGGGATGTTTGTTTGGGGTGGGTTTTGTTTTTTTTTTTCTTTGCATCGTTACCGTACCTGCATATCCATTTTCATCACTGTTTAGAAGCCAGTGCCGGCTGCTCGTGAAAGACGTGTGGCGGCTCATGGCTGAGAGCGGTACCGGCCACGAGGTTGCGGCTGCGAACCTTTGCAGCCGGTAAACAACCCTGATAAAACCCGTGGAAGGTTTAGTAGAGATGGTAGATGTAACGACGGGTCTCAACAGCAGGAAAATAACCGAGCGGTTTGGGAAAGACCTGACTGATTACTTAAAATAACAGCCCGCCCTGGATTGCAGGGAACCCCGATCAGGGAGGAAAATACGGCTGAGCCGGCTGCGTGGGTAGCTCGTACCGGCTCTGTTTGGGATGAGAGGGTGAAATACTCATTAGGGGTTATACAACAACAACAAAAAACCCCATGTAAACAGTCGGCTGATCGCAGGTCAGGTGAGTGCTTCCCTGGGCACTGAAATAAGATTGTGCCCCACGAGGGCGGCGGTAGCCGAAATAGATAGTTAAAAACGCCTGCCCTGGTGAACTGTCAGTATTAAGCTTCTGTTTTCCCTCTGAAATTCTTAACTTGCTTTTACACAGCGTTCGGCTGCGCAGCCAGAGAGTGAAGCCATTAAAAAGCACATTGTCATTTTCAGGTTGCAGCCGGGTTAAGGTTTAGGAAGGACTGTTCTTGATGCTGTGTAATATTGCCCTAAGCAGAATTATATATGTGCTAATCCCTTGTCCAAATTAATATACACTTGCTAATATCGCAGTCTGTTTCATACAGGGAATTTGCCTGTGTGGAACAGGTTGCTGGAGTAGGGCTTTCGTTTCAGATTCTGAAAGATCTTGAGCCTTCAGGGTTTGAAGATAGTGGTCTGAGCACGCTTGCTTCCCAGCAGCATGGCTTGTCCTGCTCACGTAGCTCTCTTGTCCTGTCCTGTCCTGTCCTGAAAACTGGCTCCTGTGTTTTGTTATGAGCTACTGTGGTGGAGATTTGGAAGATGTCCATGTCAAAACCTCTGCTTGCTGAATTGCAAATGGAGGTTTTGCGTTAAACTAGGAAAATCAAAGGTGATAAAAAGCTCCTTGATTGTGGTTATTTTTTTAATGAAGGAAAAAGATTCACTGAGGTGTAGCAGCTTCTTTTCCCCCGCCTCCCCAACCCCC
>WBNH01006192.1:96464-126490 GCA_013401255.1 Urocolius indicus | reverse complement strand
CCCCCCCAGTTTACTGAATAAAGCAAAGGACTTGCAGTTTCTCACCACAGACTTTCTGTAAGGCTTTGTAGAAATCTCACCTTATTTCCTTTTCAGATTGGCGATGATGAACAAGGTTACGACCTGGACTTGTTCTGCATACCTAAACATTATGCAGATGATTTGGAAAAAGTCTATATTCCTCATGGGCTCATCATGGACAGGTTTGTTTGATCCAGCCGATTCCATGATGCTGGAATAAACACTCTTCCAGTGATAGTTTTGCTGCCCAGTGACTGTGTAAATAAATTACATTTAATTAGAGACTAAGAAGTGCTAATTAACTCTTTCTTGTTTGGCTTCTAAGACTTTGCACATTTGCAGTTATGCTATTGTTGGGAAATTTGTGGTACGTAGCAATCTATGGCTTTCTTTGCAGTGTTTCTTTGATGTTTTACCTTCTTAAAAACCCTAATTAGAAGGTGTTACTTGTTGTGCCAGTTCAGTCTGGAAACAACTATAGTATCTTGACTTTCCTTAGGATGTTAATAAAAGTAAATTATTAATCACATCATCTTAGACTTTCTCATGTTTGTGCAGCAGATAAGTAAGATCCAACCTTCTACCTCCTGGGAAAGACATTAGCCTCTGCAAATACCAATCTGTCAGTTCTGTGGTTGCTGAAATCTGTGATGTGCTGTGGAAGTTTTATCTGGTGCAGTCGGAGATGGGTGCAGAAGCCTACAAGGCATTTTTCTATACTTTGTGTTTGATAGCTGCTAATTCCCTCTAAAAGAACAAACAGCGCATTCAGTGAAGCAGCTATTGGAGACACGCAGCCATTTAAGAGTGGATCTTTCTGGAGATGTGTTGAATAGGAATGCATCTAGGTTTTCCTTGATCCTGTTTGATTAGATATAATAAATGTTATATAAAAAATGGGAGGGGTTTACTATTGTAAAAACTTTGCACTGGAAGTCCATATAGAGGAAAAAATTGGACAAAGTACACACCATGAAGTAGCTGACGTAAAAGTTACGATGATGGCCTTTCTTTGAGAAACCTGCTGTCAGCTGGCACACAATAAATACACACCATGCTTTCTAAAGTAAATTACAAGATAAATTTAGAAGCAGTGATTGCGGAAAAGCAGTGCAGTGTTCTCTTGCTCTGCACTGTTGGTATTGTATTTTGCAGTTAGGACAAATTTCTGGCATTCTAGCTTGGCAAATAAATGTTAGCTCCCTATGATCTGAAAATTGTCTTACTCCTTAGCTATTCAGGGCTGCTGCCTTTCTGGTTGTGTTAGCTTATGTTGTTCTTTGCATGGAAGCTGAACCTGTCTCTGGAAGGAGAAAGTACACCTTCTTGTCACACATGTGACAGTGAAACAGCTTCGGGGTGTTAAGATTGCTTTGGCTGGGTGAGACGTTTTAAAACGAAGGTGTTTGTCAGTGTTGTTGTTAGGTTAACCTTGAAAAGCAAAACTCTGCTGGCCAATAATGTGTAAAGGTGAGTGAAGTGGTAGGCAAATATTTCTGAGGAAAAAGTCTTTCCAAGTTTGATGCATGTGTTTGCTAATGTTAGTGGTGTAAAGTGCTGCTACTGTAGTAAACAAGTGAAATGTTTTGTGACAGCTAACTCTTGGTTTTGTGTAGGACAGAGAGACTGGCACGAGAAATTATGAAGGGCATGGGAGGACACCACATTGTGGCACTGTGTGTACTCAAGGGTGGCTATAAGTTTTTTGCTGATTTGTTAGACTACATCAAAGCACTGAACAGAAACAGTGACAAATCCATCCCCATGACCGTCGACTTCATCAGGTTGAAGAGTTATTGTGTAAGTATCTCTGCACTGCTGTGCAATTTTTACATGAACGTGACTAACTTCAAATTATTAACAGAAGTGGTTTAGTAATGTTACTATCAGAGTGTGCTAATATTAAACAACTAATTAAAGGAATTAAGATTCACAAGCTAATTTACTCTTTCTCTGCCTTATTGTATAATCTGTTTTCTTGTAGACTTCGATATCTCCACACCCCAGCAAAGTGTTTATGTGGGGTAGAGAGGCTTTTTCCATGTCCTTTACTTGTTAAACAACTTCCTCTTTGCTTGCTACCCCATCTCTAAAGCTGTGATTCTGGAATAATACAGAGGATTCTACTGCAACTACAGTTACAAAAGTTTAGTTAAAGGAGTTTTCATGTGGCTTAAACATCATTCATTGGACAGGAAGTCTTGAAAGCTGCAAAAACGGTTATACCTGAGTTCCTTATCTTATCTTTTGTTTGACGCAACCAAACAATGAACAAAATGAGTTGTGTTTTGGCCTTGAGGAAGTACTAGATTCCTAAACCTAGATTTACAATTAATGGTATCTGAGTATGGCACTGCCTTTGCCAGACTGGGCACAGGTTGTGTTGGGTTGGCATTTTTGGGGAAAAAAAAAAAAATTGCTTTCATTCTGAACGTGACAATTTATAGGGAAACCGAACGTTCTGTAACATGAAGTAACACTGAGTTTTGTGGAAGGAAACATGAGGTGTTTTTGAGCAGGTCAAAGGACAAAGCAGGTGTATGCTAGTACTGCATGCTCCCTGACCTACTACCTACCTGGTTTTGTCTTTTGTCAGGATGGTGTGTATGGTTTGTTCTGTAAGACCATTTGTATCTTGAAATAATTACCCTTTTTGGTTTCAGTTCAGAGTGTTTGAATAAATTGTTCCTAAGGTTATGCTCTTAGTTCCATCTTGGCAACATTGCATTCAGGTCAGCAGTACAGGCTACTTGTCACGGTTGTAGATGAGTGCCTGTTCCAGTAGCAAAAATAAAAAAAGTAGAGATGACTAAATTGGAAACTCAACCTCGTCCTTCATTGCATCAAACTGTTAAACCAGAGGTGGAGTTATTTGCAGACCTAGTCTGTACTGTCTAAGAACTTTATAAACTTAGGATTGCTGCTGAGCGATCCGTTAACAGCGAAGCCTGGAACTGCATGGGGCTTTGGGCAGGGCCTGGGGCAGGACCAGCAGCCCTGGCTGCCTGAGGCACACAGACAGCTGCCCAGGGGTTACCAGGAAACCACCTTCACGTTGACTGAACATGAGGCAGAAATTTAGCTGTGCTCTTTAATGAGGAGGCCAGGCTGGGCAAGAGAGGATCATACTAGCTTTTGGTTGTGTCTCACAAGACTTTCTCTGTGCTTGTGCATCAGACTTAAATCAGTGGGCGAGAGCTGTTGGACACCCTTCTGCTCCCCAACAAAGATTCAGGCTCCTGCTGCAAGTCAGCTTAACCACCGAGCCACCACATACCCATAGGTTCTGCCTGTAAAAGCCATAACAGAAAGCTGAATGTCTTGATTACAGAGTAATTTGTTAAAGAATAGAAAGTGATGACTCTCACTTTTGGTGAGGAAATTGTGTATCTTCTGTTCTCTTCAAGCATCACTTCCAACAACTTACTTGTTTAAAACAATATAAGGACTACACACCCTTTCACACTTTTTGACTAACCTGTAAAAAAGCCATTGAAGAAATGGTTAGAAACCCCTGAAAAAAAGCCTTTTGTTAAAAAGCAAGGTTGCCTTATTATGTGCGCGTTGTCTTTACTGGTACTGATATGTTGCTTATGCTTTGGTTCCTTTCTTTACTACAGCTGCTTTTGTTTATCACTCCTCTGAACTACAGTCCATTGACATTAGCAGGGGAGCGAGAAGCAAAATAAGTTTTATGGAAGTTAAAAGCCTGGTTTTGGAGTAGAACCCGGAGCAAACAGAAAGCTAAGCAGCTGAGGTGTCGGCTTCAGGATTTTTGATTTTGTCAGCCAACTCTATAAAAGAATGTTTTCTTGTTCTAGATAAGTGAGAAGCTCCTGTTACCTGATGCCTCCAATACAGTATTTACAAGCATTTGTTTTCTGTGGTGGTTATTAATATCCAGATTTATGTCCTTTAGCTTGCATAACTTGATAGCCTGGGCAAGACTGTCTTATCGTGAACATGTATGTAACAGATTTAGGTTTTCCATCCTTAATAGTCTCAGAATGCTAAATCTGCTCTGTGGTTTTTATCCGTGCTTTACTAGATGGAGAGAACTGCATTTAGTGATGTGAAAACCATCACAGGCTGTAACGGACTGTTGAGAGTGGAGTTAGCTCTCTTGTCACTGCGTTTGGATACGATTACTAGATCATGCTGCCTGCCTTTACAGAGTCGATAAAAGATGTTAAAAATACCCTGGCCGCATAAACAAAACAGCTGAACTCGTGTAATGGTTCTGAAATTGATGTAATTGAGATTCTATTCTTGTTTCAAACCTATCATTTAATATTTACAAGCATATGGGGGTTTTTTTGTGCGTGTGTGTGTGTTGCAATGCAAAGTTCATACTGTTCTGCACCCAAAAATAATTCTCTAAGAATACTGACATGATCAAGCAGTGATTAAACTTTGCTTGGAACTCCAGCTTTCTGAGTCTTTACAGATGAATTTTAATGATCTGGCAAGCTGTTCAGAAATGGAAAGATAGTGTTTGTGAACAGACCCAGATCTCAGTATTCTTGACAATCAGTTTATTTTGTTTGTGCTGCAGGAAGAATGGCTTTTCACTAGTCTCATGCATTTAATCATGGAAATGAGCAAGTGTTGCTTATGCAGTCATGAAGGGCAGCCAAAAGATGATGGATGGGTTGCGCTGTCACTTGGGAAAATAGGTATTTTCAGGATTACATGGTAAACTCTGGTTACGCTGGTCACAGCAGCATTCTGAAAGATCTCTGTTAACCAAGCTTTATAGCAAATGCTGTAAGGAGTTTAAAATGCCTTTTTAAAAGGTGATCTTGGAGCCACTTGAGTCAGGAGTTAACGATCTTCTAAAGCATGATTGTTTTCCAGCAGTGAGGACAGGGAGGCAGTGAAAACAGATCTAAATAGTAAAACTCTTATGTGTTAAACCACAAAGCATTAAAGTCTTACCAGCACTAAAAGCAGAAATAATGCTTCTGAAGATAATTAAAACATTGCTTAATTATTAAACAAAGTTCTTTCCAATGGAAATCTGGTTGCAGCCAGTGTTGGAAATTCTTTAACTGGTTTTTGTCGTTTAGTTGGGCAGTACCTGCATAGGAATACCAGCTTCTGTGCCAACAAAGATTTATGGGTTTGCATTAAAAAGTGTAGCAATTTGTATGGTTTTTGGTAGGAAGGATCAGGAAAGTTTCTGTAGGTAGATTGTCGTACTTTAATATGCAGAATCCAAAGGTTTACAGTAACCTATACTTTTGTGGTGTTCTTGTTTGACTATAGTGTGTTGCTTTGTAGCCAAACAGATCATCAGGAACCTGATCCTATGCATATACCAAGGGGTATGAGTCTGTCACTACTGTCAGTATTTTTGATGGAGCAAATACCTGTAACAAGTTTCTCCATCGTTGTTTTGTAAGGAATGAGTATTTTTTTACATCCTTCCATGGAAGCAGAAATCCTTGTTAAGTGTAGGAATAGATAAGAGAGAATCCTGTAACATAAACAAGGAAAAGCTTAAAGAAGCTGTCATTTAAGATAATTTCAAGATAGGGCCAGCACAGGAAATGTCCTTTAGCTTTACAAATACAGTACTTAACTGAATCACATTTTTGTGGTCGGTCTAGCCAATATCTCAGGCATTCAGTAGCAGCGTGTACATTTACTGGGTCCAGCAACAATCATTTTGGACATCTCTGGTTTTGGGCTTTCTCAACACAGTGACATTGCTGCTGCTCAGTTTAGTGATTGTTTGCACTGTCATGGAAGCACTGAAGCAACTATTTATCAAAAGTGAATATTGCTTATGGTAATGAAACATGGCTCTTCAGTGGCATTTCAGAGTGGAGTAGCTCAAACTAATGGGGTTGTTTTTAAACAGATGGAAAAAGTGGTTTTTGAGTTTTACTCTAATAATATATTTGCGTTTTCCAGCATTGTGCTATAGGAATCTTATAAGGAAAGCATCTGATAGCTTTATCATCTGCTTTCCCATGCCTAGAGATGTCAGCATGTCTTAATCCCAGATCATTGACAGCATTGTCCAAAGGATTTTAATAGTTTTCTCTTTACAGTCATTCCAGTGTTACTTATTGTGTACCTGGTGTGTGCCTCTCCAAAGGACTTTTTCCACTTTTTTTGGGATTATAGTGTTTTTAGCTTTTGCCTACAATTCATATAACACAAACATTTATCTTCATGATGCTGTAAAAACAGGAAGCCATGTGTGGCTCAGTCTGGTCCCTCCTGTCCCCTCTCTGTTGCATCTGTCATTGCAGGGGTTTGGGAAGGAGCTGCTGTTTGGCTGAGCAGTGGTGCAGCACACTTGGGCTTCAAGGTGCAGCAGCAAAATCATACCGTTTTTCTAAAAGGAAGAGAGGTGGTAAAGAGCTACAAGAATACAATTTGATAAGCAGAGTTAACCTTTGACTGAAATGATTAAACAGTGGGATAATATCATCTGTAAGCAGTACAGCAATAAGCAGATCACATCTAGTATGAAGTGTGAGATGCTGTCAAGGTTTAGTCAGTTGAATAACTTCAAAAAGACCTGCAAAGATCTGTAAAGCACTCAAGTTCGGTTTTACTGAAGCAAAATGCTGTGCTGTAGTGATAGTATACTATGTTGCTGCTCAATTAAAATAAGAAGTAATTTGATTTGTTGCCACTATTTGCTGTAAACTAGACAAACATAAGCTTGTCTGGCTATTTTTGCAGCCATTTCTAAACATTAGTCTGTGCCTCCTTTACTGGCTATTCTTGACATTGTTATAGTTGCTTATTCATATTCATAGTAAGGCTTTCTAAAGCATTTAAGTTTAACATGCACATTAGCAGCTGTATAGCAGCATGCAGCTTGGAAACTGAAGTGCTTTTTGTCTTCTTTCCATATCTGCAGGGAATGTGTAGTAAATCCTGTCTTTTTAGGTACACCTGTAGATGTCATGGTCACTGAAGAGATATGGTGCCTCTGTTTATGTGGATCTCTTGTCAAATGATCTTTACTCTGAAATACCATCTTTGAGTTGGATCACTTGTAATTTCTTAGTTAATAGACACTGTTGGAGCTGTGTTTCTGAAAGCACTGCCATTCACTAGTTATCTACTTTGCAGTATTGATGTTTACTAGAAGAAACCCATATTTTAATTCTGGCAATGCTAATGCTCACCCTCCTCTTTCTTAGAACGACCAGTCAACTGGAGATATAAAAGTGATTGGTGGAGATGACCTCTCAACCTTGACTGGAAAGGTATGGCTCTTTGTATGTTTAAAAACAAACAAACCAACCCACTGAACAACCCACATACCTGCATGGTTTTAAGGGTGATTATAGAGTTGAAAAAAATGGAAATGAAGAGCTTCTTTTAAATATTCAACAGTGTTTGCTCAGATAGTGGAGGAGCTCCACTGAAGCCATCAGTTTAGTCTGATCTTAACAAAACGTGTAACATGCAGCCCAGGTTAGGATCCTTTTACAGGCAGTGATGAGAGAAGGAGATGGGAGAATGTAAACTGGGAATCTACTGTTCTCCAGTGGCTCTGTGGAGATCATTAAACCAGATGTCTGGGGTTGAAGCATTGGTGTCTCCTGCTCTGTCAGAACACATTGCTTTCCCTTTCTTTTAAACACATGTGATCTTTAAGGCACGTGTGTTACACTTCAGTATAAAGGATGTAGGTATGACAGAACTGTATGGATCTCTGTAGTATGACTCTCTGCTTTAAGAAGAGCAGTAATTGTGTAGACTCTGTTTTGATCTCTTGCACATATCTAGAATTCTGAAAGTCTAAATAATTTAAAGACCACTTTGTACTTGGCACGAGACATTGAGAATCTCATTGCCTGCTAATTGCTATTAGAGCATCAGAAGTGTTAGCTGCATGGAATTCACTGTTAGTGTGTGTAAACATACATCAACATTGGTGCCCATATTTCACATGAATGAAAAGTAGTAAGTTACAGAAATTGAGATATATAAGGAATGCCGTGTTATCAAGATGTTAACAGGTTTGTTTCTTCTTTTTCTTCTCTCCAGAATGTTTTGATCGTAGAAGTAAGTATCATGTTTCACTTTGAAGTTCTAATATGTGACTGGTAAAAGAGCCTACAATTTCTGGTTTCAAGGCTTCCAGCTTCTGGTTCCACGTCTGAATTTTGAAAGTGGACTCTGAATTTTAAATAACCTGTGTTTTGGATTCTCAAATTGCATTCAGCTGCAACATTTACCAAGGAAAATATCCTTGTAGAAGTGCTTGCAATTTGCTCTGAGTTTTCTGGGGTTCTGTCAATTCTAGAATGTCTGGTTTTCCTTTTTAAAAAATGTTTAAAAGTAGCCTGGACAAAGTGATATGAGGTGTGTTATTTTTCTGGGTTTATAACAGCAAGCTGGGAAATGAAACTGGAGATAGAAAGAGATTCCCAGTAAGAATATCCTAAAATATATGAAAACCAGATCTGAGCCCAGTGTCCCTGTGTCTGATTTGTTCAGACAAGAGTAACATAGAAAATGCTGATTTTTAATGAGCATTGTGCAATTGCTAAATTCTCATTCCTCTGTCTTGTTGTTCTTTGGATGGTACTGAGCACAGTATCCCTCGGTTTGATTTCCTAGTAGGTACTGTTGCTTAACTCTTGCTTTCACACCTCTGTCTTGGTGGGCAGTGTTGCTTGTGTTTAGTAAGTATTGCTTTGACAAAGGATGTTCTTGAGTTAGGATTGCCAGTTTCAGGGTAGGGAAGCAGCAGCAGGAGACAGGGAAAAAGGATGTGCAACCCAATAATGTCTTCAGGCTCCAAATAATGGAAATGGCTTGTTTGTAAGCAAAGAAACAGCAGTAGCAGCTGATTCAGCAGCAAAAGGAAGGATGTTTCCTCTCATAAAACGTGGAGTTTATGTAATTTTAAACTTTTTATTATTGGAGAAAGTTATATGATTCCACAGGAAGCACATTCAGTTCCAAAACTCCTACCAGAATAGTATGTATACAGCAGTCATCTGTTTGACCAGTGGTGTGCTTTGAAATATATTTTGCTTCAGATAGGCAGATGCATTTAATTCTGTATCTGCTCTGTTTCAGATGAATGTATGTCCTTAAAGTCCCAGGCAGCTAACTAGGTTAGTTTTTTATTTGTTCAGTGATTCATCTATCCAGTGACTTGACTTATACACTGTCAAATATGAACCCTTTTATTAGTCACTGTTTTAACTGTCCAACAATAAAAATGCACATTTGTTGTAGGTCTAACATCTCTTGCACCAGAGCACCAGGCTTTTCTATACAGCATCCCTTTAATGGGCAAAAAAAAACCCTAAACGAATGGATATTCACCTTCAATAAGCAGAGAATCACCCAATGTAAAATCAGTGATAGGCTCTGTATGTCTTTAACTTTTCTTGAGTTTATAACCATGATTAAAAGCGTTAATTGTTAAAGACAGTGTTGCTGATGGATGCTCTGCTGATTTTATTGTTTAATTTTTTTTTTTATTATAATTGGGAGTCGTGGGAAAATAAGTTGAAACAAGGACATTGCTGCTTCTGTGTTATTTACCTCCTTCACTTCAAATAGACTAGATTTCAGGCCAGGGTAAGGACTGTCCCTCTAAAGGTCCTGTTATTATTTCCGTGCAAATGAGGAGTCTGTTTCTGATGCTTCAGTTTGTAAGTCAGATATTCTTTTCATTCTGCTTATATGTGCAGTGGATGAGGTTAAAATGATGTTATCAACTTTAGAAGTGCACCCAAATATTCTCAATGCAATTCCTTCAGCTGTTTCTTGGATCTGTAATGTAAATTACACTCCTTTAAGTGCAATAATGGGTTGTTCTTCCTATTTTCCTGTCTTACGTTTCCTTCTGTTGTACACATCCAACTCTGTAGCTGAGCTCAACAGCAAGACTAATGTTACTCTTATTATACTCAAATTAAACATTGTTTGGCTAATAGCTGCAAGGAGCACAAGCCATAAAATCTCCAAAAGGAGCCAAGAAGGCCGTAGTTTAGTAACTGCTTTCAAAGTTATAGTTACCAATAATTAAGAACAACTATTGTTAGTGGATGTGATGGTTTTACCAAGCACAGTGTGACGTGTCACCTATATTTGATTAGGATCAGTAGTTTGGCATATTTTCATGCCATGTTTAATATTCTTTCTTACATGAGGGTTGATTTTTGTTTTTTCTTTTAATTTTCAGGATATAATTGATACTGGTAAAACAATGAAAACATTGCTGTCTCTACTTAAGCAATACAATCCAAAGATGGTGAAAGTAGCCAGGTAAAAGTTTAATCTATTTGTGCTCTATTTTGCCTTAAGAATGACATTCAGCATTAAAAAAAAAAGATGTAGAATACACTTCAGTGGAAGTAAAAACCAGAGGGAATATTTCTGCAGGAGTCATATATGATGTGATCTGTTGGAGTTTAGCAATCATTTAAACTCCAAAAGGACTTCTGCATGTTATGAGAAGATGCATTCGTTAAGGCTGATGGAAACACTGTTCTTTCCAGTCTTTTTGCTGGAAAAATTTGAGTCCTACAGAATCTCAAGGGCTGGAAGGGACCTCGAAAGATCATCTAGTCCAACACTCCTGACAGAGGAGACCACCTAGAGTAGGTCACACAGGAACTTGTCCAGGTGGGTTTGGAATGTTTCCAGAGAAGGAGACTCCACAGCCCATCTGGGCAGCCCCTGCCAGTGCTCCCTCACCTCAACAGGGAAGAAGTTTTTCCTTATGTTTCTTTGGAACCGCTTCTGTTCCAGCTTGTACCCCTTGCTCCTTGTCCTATCATTAGCCATCACTGAGCACAGCCTGGCTCCATCCTCCTGACACCCCCCCCTTTATGTATTTGTAAACAATGAGATCACTCCTCAGTCTCCTCCAAGCTAAAGAGCCACAGCTCCCTCAGCCTTTCATCATAAGGGAGGTGCTCCACTCCATCATCTTGGTGGCCCTGTGCTGAACTCTGTCCAGCAGCTCCCTGTCCTTCTTGAACTGAGAGGCCCAGAACTGGACACAATATTCCAGATGCAGTCTCAGAAGGGCAGAGCAGAAAGGGAGAAGAACCTCTCTTGATGGATGCCATTGGCCTTCTTGGCCACAAAGGGGACAGCTTGAGGGTGCCTGGTGCATGTGTCTCCATGTCAATTTATGCTAAGATTTGTGGAGTTTTACCGGTGGAGGACAAGTTAGGTTTAGAAGTATATGAAAGAATTTAAATCTCTTGGACTGAAAAAAAAATGCCCGCTCAAGTTGGTAGAGATGTTTTCAACACAAATTTAGTTCATAAAGTTCATAAATGTAGACTTTTACTAGAGAAGGAGATTTAAAAAAGAAAGAACTCTGTGGTTGTCATTTACTAATATGTAGTATCTATCCAAACGGTTTGATTCTGCTTGCACTGTCAACAACTTCAGTGTACTGCTGTGGAGAGCTTTTTTAATTATTATTTTCTTTTTCTAGTTTTCCTTCTTTAATTGTAGAATTAAATTAGCTTGCACATGAACATTATCATTTGTGTAGAGTGCATAGTACAGCTGACTTTTAGAGGTCATCCTGTGAGTCACCCAGCCATATGCTCTTCCAGGCTTTTCTACTTAGTCACATCTTTAATCAATTAGTTTCAAAACATTTTGTAATTAAATAACTTACAGCTAACAAGAAATGCTGAGGATAACATTCTGTCATTAACCAATATCAACATTCTTACTACTTCTTTTTAAATTACATCTTTTGGGCCGCTATGCTGAGCTTGTGTATTTTACCATAAAAGCATAATGATTGCTGGGGATTAGAGATAAAGCAGAGCTGTGTGTAATATCTAATCAGTGTGTTGCCATAACAATGTCAAAGCAGTTGTTAGATGTATGAGAACTGTTCTTCTTGCTGATACACTGGAGGTGACCTGTTGAAGGTGAGGTTGCTGAGGATATGTCCCTGGCCAGATTAAGTATGCCAAATTTTAAGTGTTTGTCACTGAATAGTGCCCTAACCTGAATCTAAATATAGTGTGAGCAAAGTTCAGTTCCTGTTGTTTGAACCTGTTGCAGTAGTTCGGGTCTGCCAAAGACCTGAGCAGGTAAACATGATCACTCTAGATACTCTTTAAGTGTAGTGTTCTTAGTTATTTCACTTGCCTCTCATCTCTTTCTTATTGTCTTTTTTAAATTAATCAGTTGGAGCAGGGAGATGGTGAATTAATGCTGAAATGATTTGGGGGTTTCTTTGATCAAATCCTATACCAACTCTCAAAAATAGTCTCACAACTAGAAGTTTCAGACATTTGTCTAAAATGGAAACTGTGACTCTGACAGGTGAAGCACTGCCTTCAGGGCTGATCCTGGAGAGAAGGAGGTCTGTGCTTAATACACAGAGTTATGCTGACCTCTGTCTTTACATTCAGCCATTGACCACTTTTTCTTTTCCTCCCAAAGCCTGTGTATCTCAATGACAGATAAACGTCAGGCCTGCTGGTTTTGTCTTCTAAGAGCCAGAAGTGCTCCACTGAATGAAGGAATCAAATTATAGTAGCAGGGCATTTCTCTCTACTACAATACCCCCAGCTCTCCATCTCTGTGCTTTTTATGCCTCTGACTATTAATTCTGGAAAGGTGGAGCTGGTTTGTATCAGCTGATCATCAGAACCAATTACATTTTGTTTATGGGGGTAATTAGTACTGCCAGTGAAAAGCAGTTGAGAACATATTGTGCAACTGAGGTTGCATTTAAACGGCTGAACTTTTGCTTCATAGTACTAATGGCCAGATCCCAAGTTGTTGCCCCTTTACCTATAAGCTAAATTGCACCTGAAGTTCCTCACAGACACAAAACCCCAATAAGTCTCTTTTCACAATGAAAGCCCATCCAGATCACCATCTCCTAGCCTTTTTCTTGCAGACTCGTTAGTTCTCCTTTAGGGTATGAACTATTCATGGACCTAGAAAGTTTTCTGTCATTATGGTCAGCTTCACCTCCAAATAAAATAATAGTTTAAAATATATCTAGTCATGCTTTCTGTTATGCACATTTGGGCCAAATTCAACTTGTCTGTCATCAAAACAGCCTCATACATTTGTACCTGGTGCTTTCCCATGTTTCAGTTTTACATTGGTTTTATTTGACAGTTTGTTGGTAAAAAGAACTCCTCGAAGTGTGGGATATCGGCCAGACTGTAAGTGATCTTTTGACAACTGTTATTAATGTTCAAAAGTATGTCAATGTATTGTGTGCCCTTTGCTCAAAGTCTGAGAGTGTTGCAAAGGATTTTTTTGCTAGTGATTCTTGATACGTTTTGTCTTATTTAGGGAATTTTCACTATTTGGAATGTATTTTGACAGAGTTAATCTGGATTTGGTCTGATCCTTTTGTTCTTAACTTTCTGTAACATTTTACTATGTGAAAAGCAAACTGTGATATTTTAGGTTTTACAGCCTTTTCCTGTACAAATTCTCCCAGCCTATATGTAGTCAGTGAATCTGCTGGATTCACCTTTGACATTTTTGGGAGTGATTTGGGCACCTGAATTGAGCCACCTCATGCCATTTGGATGTTCCTGAGAATGTAGGAGGACCACACAGGGCGGCAGGTGTGATGAAAGATTACAGTGACAGGATGCCTAAGTTGGCACAAACCCATCGTGTCTGAGCATCTGAATTACTCCTTTCCTGTCTTCTCCTGTTTGTCCCAAGACCATAAAAAGTCACCAACATTATTCTAAATCTAAATCGCAGCACCGTCCCAGCTACTAGGGAGAAAATTAACTCTATTCCAGCTGAAAGCAGAACAGAAGGGAATAGCAGCCATAGCAGACAGTGGTGCCAGACTGGTACCAGCTCCTTCTGCCTTGAGAAGGGCTACATGTTTTATGCCTAAATTCCTGTTAGTCTGGACTATGTACTTTTCACTGTGGAAGTGGAGTGAATTTAGCAGCAGAATCCCATCCTCTTCAGTTCCAACAACTTTCTGGAATATATGTCGATGCCTTAAAGCTTAGTTGAGGTGTTCCCCTCAGTCAAGACTGCCCCTCATTCCTGAGATCTTATTATAGGCTTAGCTGGGTTAATGGTCTGCTTTTCAAGCATCTTGCAGCAGATGACTTGTTTTGCCATCTGTCCACGGAGACAACCTGTTCAGTGCAGAACACGTGAGCCCTGAAAGCAGAGACAACAAGGCAATAATGACTGGGCCTCCCTTTTCCCCCTGCATTGTGAGGCCAAGCAGACACTAAACATTGCCTTCATTTTTCCAAAAGTGCACACAGCCTCTTTGAATGATACAATTTATCTCTCCATTTTCTATACAGACCATTATTGTAGCCAGGGAGAGCAAAACCGTGCAGCTTTCCTGTTCTCAGGAGTCTCCTCGTTGGAGCACGAGGGGAGAGAAATCCATTTGGAAAAATGGTGTTTTATGTCATTTAATATTTTTGATTGTTTTGTAGTGTGTGCGGACAGGTTGGACTGGTACTGCCTGACCACCCACCAACTGTCCTGCTAGAGCTGTTGAAACAATCTGTGGAGTAGCTGATGGTCTCTTTTGAGGCAGCTTCTCTGGGAAGAAAACACAACCCAACCAAAAAAAAAAAAAAGCACCCAACCTATTTGTTTCTGAAACCTGTGACCTGTGCTGTGTTCAGCAGTTCCACTGCTGCTGCTCTGGCATGCCAAGAGTGCTGGGAATTATTGTCTCTTTTTGTTTGTGTTTACAAAATTGCAGGAAGCCTCCAAGGAATTTTACGTTTGGGTAATACAATGTCTGTAGATGTAAGTGCTTCCATTCATTTCTTGCAGGCTGCGTACTAGCACCATTCTGCTTGTGTGGGAACCAATAAACACGTCTATTTAATTCTACTTGAGTTGATAAAGTTTATCAACGAAGCAAATTAAAGTTTTAAAATAGCTCCAATATGAATCTGAAGGAACTTGAGTGGAAGCAGTAAAATGAGTTGGGATGGTTACATATCTCTGATTCCAGATTGCATCTGTAAAAAGGTCTCATGAACTCTAGGAAGTTTGTTTGTAACGTGCTGGTGACTTATGGTCTTTTTCAGTTGTTGGATTTGAAGTGCCAGACAAGTTTGTTGTGGGATACGCCCTAGATTACAATGAATACTTCAGAGATTTGAACGTAAGTAATTTTTCCCGTCTGTTTTTGTCCATTTAAAACCAGGGAGGAGGAAGGAAGGGAAGTCTCCTCACGTCACTCTCCCTGCTCTGTAAGTCAACGCCTCCTGTGAAGATCTATTCTGTTGCTGATGCAAGGATAGCAAACCCTAGAGCAGCAGGACAATGCTTGGGAGCTCCTAGGAGAGTAGAATTCCTTTTCCTGCATGCAGAATCACACCTGCTGTCGACTCTGAAATGATGTGATTTCTGTGTGAAATCACTGTGTGAAATTTCTTCTCTTACCAGATATCTACAACAAATCAGTGCATTTGAGAAGTTATCTAAGAGTTAGAGAAGCGGCAACTTGGAAGTCAAGAGGGATTCACTTTTTGTTCTGAGTCATTAATCCTTCATCTGGGTCTCTCCAGACCCAGCAGGAATTAGAGGGGACAATTAGGGGGAGGAGATGGAAGGCAATGTTGAGGTTTTTAGGCAATAAAAAGGCCAAAGTTGTTCTGCATAAACAGTCTCATGAGATTCTTTCGTACTGAAACGTGTCTACCACACATGGGGGGTTTTTTTTCGGAAGCACATTACTGAACATGGACATAAAACACCAGTTTCCAACATTACTTTTCTAACAGGAACTTTTTCTCTTACTGTGTTTCAGCATATCTGTGTGATCAGTGAGACGGGGAAGCAGAAGTACAAAGCATGAGAGTGGAGTTCAGGCGCTGTGACGACAGAGCTTTGACATGTTTTTGTTTACTGCGTCCCATCTTTCACAGGCTTCAACTCTGGTACACCAGCTAAACTTGTACAATGCCCCAGCCCCATTGTCATATGCTTACTGTAATTTATTGCATGTACAATTTCTTGTTCATTTATATTATAGAAACATAAACAACCAGTGCGATTCTGCACTCCTTCTTTTGATTTGCACTATGACTCTACCGACTATCGCTGCCCCTGGTTGGGTTGTGCTGTTTGTGAGCTCCAGAGTCTAACTCTTGCAGTGGTAAATTGCTTAAACCTCATCGACCCAGAACTGAAATAGTTCAAGTACTGTAAATGTAAAACATTTTATGATAGGGAAGTCTATTAGTAATATTTTTAAAATCTGTAATTTAAGTTTTATATTTTAATGCACAAATATGATTGTGATTAATGGATAGTTGCACCTTTGGGTGTTGTAAAGCATGAGGAGCAGCCAGTTACAGTATCTGTAATCTCCAGGGAGCTCACTCCAATCTCCTGGAGTTGCCTTATTGCTGTAAAGGAAGTCTGGGTGAAAAATGTGATGTTATTTTTTTTTGTTCTTTTGTTAAAGGAGATGGAATGAGCAAACAGAATGTTTCAAATCTAGTTTTAGTTGAGCTGCCTGTTTCTGTTAGATTTTTGTTTTTCTTAAAAAAAAATCCCATCAGTCAGTGGAATTGCTTTTTAAATTTAAACAATTTTAATATATTTGTGAAGAAAAAGTATTGTAATGTTTACTTTAAGATCTACAAAACAAAGTACTTTAAATAAAGGCGTCTCTTTAAAATAAGCCCCCAACATCTACGCCGCTCATTCTGTGTATTCAAGTGCTCTTGAAAGTTTCTTCTCTGTAATATTTCTCAGAAGTGTTTCTGACAGCAAAGGCAGACTCTGCATTTGTTATCTTTGTAGAGCTTTTGGTTAACATTATCCTGTCTATGAGAGATGATAGAGTGCTGAGGGAAAATGTTGAGACACTAGTGTGTTCTCTAACCAAAGTGTATTTCAGAGAAAATGGTTTAAGCACTGTCCTTTGTTCTGTTTTAGCAAAAATGAAGAATGGAGATTATATGTTCATTAAACATATACATGTGGAAAAAAAAAAAAACAAACCACAACTGTTTTGTAAGTAATCATTTGGGTTTGTTTCATTAATACCTCTGCTCGTGGTGAGTTTGGTTCTGAAGCTGGCAGCCCATCTGGCTCCTCAGGCCATGCTTTTGGGCCCCATGGCTCACACAGTTCTTCTGCCTGTGGGTTTTTCCACTGGGCACTCAAGTTTAACCCTGCTCAGTGCTTAAAATGTGTAACCAAGTTTTTGCCAGCTTGTTTTGAAAGACTTTTTTCCTTGTGGTTTGGAGGTTTGAGTCATGGTTCTGTACTTTTGCAAGTATTGAGCATTGTTGCCCATCCATGGGGTGTCCAGTTACAACTGCAGTTGTTAGAAGCAGACCTAAAATATTCATGTAATGCAATTTAGATGGACTGACCACAAAGTGTAGAAGACCTGTTTGCAAATCTAACAGTTATTAGGACACAGGCTACGATTGTACTGTACTTCTGCAATGTTACAGATACTGTTCAAAGAGCTTTTTTCCTAAACTTAAGGCCTTATCTTAAAAAGCAGCATTTTCTTCAACCTCATAATTAGAATCTGCAAAGGTTTGGATTGGAAGGAACCTTAAAGATCATCTCATTCCAATCCCCTGTCCCTTGCCAGGGGCAGGGACACATTGCACCAGACCAGGTTGCTCAAAGCTCCATCCAATCTGGCCTTCAACACTTCCAGGCATGGGGCAGCCACAGCCTCTCTGGGCAACCTGTGCCAGGGCCTCAGCAACCTTGCAGGGAAGAAATTTCTCCTTAGACGTAATCTAAATGTCTCCTCTTTCAGTCTGAAGCCATCACTCCTTGTCATATCACTACATGTCCTTGTCAAAGGTCCCTCTCCAGGTTTCTTGCTGGCCCCTTTAGGTACTGGGAGGCTGCTATAAGGTCTGCCCCAGAGCCTTCTCTTCTGCAGGGTGGACAACCCCAACTCTTCAGCCTGAAGTAGTTCCTACTTCACTATGTGTTTTCAAATAAGTTCATGGCACCTAGAGATGACACTGGAGAAGGGACTCAAAAGTACCCACTGACAGATGAGAACAATAAGAAGTGGTAATGTTCAATACCTTAAATACCCTTAAATTAGTCTATCCCAGAATGTTTTCCTGGCTTGATTAAGATGGTTATTCAGATGCTGCTATTTAGGAAAGAGAGGTTGAGTGAGTCACAACATGGGGTTTATCTTCCAAACTGTAGCTGGAGTGAGGAAATAACTGGTCTGTTGGGGTTGGGGGCTGGAAAGGTTTGGGAAGATACTGTGGAGCCATGCTGACCCCAGGAGTGCTACTGGAGCCCAAATCAGCTTCCTTCCCCCCTCACCTGTGTCTGCTGGAAAAGCTCAATGTTTGAATAAGCACCTTGTTGAAGTTCCCACATTTCTTATTTCCCACTATTTTTATTGCATTTCCTTCACCAAGCTGTTTGGGGTGAAGTTGATCGCTCCAGCGATGCCTCATTCAAAAGCTTTTATTGCTCTCTTTGACAACGGCTGAGAGAAGCAGCTGTCTGCTCCCTCACCCCTGCCAGGGCAGTTCTGACAGCCCTTGGGCAGGTGCTACAGGAAGAGAAATTCTTGCTTGAAAAAAAGCTGAAAATGCATCTTGTTACTTTTTATTCAGTAATTTTGATTGAAAGAGCGAGGTTTTAGTCACACCTTTGCAAGTTAAATGCCAGTGTCACACACCACAGACAGACGTTGTTAAAGTGTTACCAAAACAGAGAAAATCTGGTGTTGGAACATTTCTGTGGCATTTCAAAACCATCCTAGGGCCACATTTTATGAATCACAAAATCTAAGCTGGAAAAATGATCTGGCCTGTTTCTAGGCTTTACTGCCTCACCCTGTGACATCTGGCATTTCTGTCCATGTTGGTGACTCCTGCCACAGGCCACTGACACTGCCCAGCTCGCTGCTGCAAACATGGAGCTCTGCTTCAGGCTATTTATTCTTCTTGCTTTAAAGTCACCCTGATCAGAATCTCAAGTGTTCTACACAGAGAGGGGAGATGTGCTGGAAAGTCTTTATGTGACCTGAGCTGGCAGTTTCCTTTGGGGAGTGACTCCTGGTTTTGAAAAACATAGAATCACAGACTGGTGGGGGTTGGAAGTGACCTTTAGTGATCATCTAGTCCAACCCACCCTGCTAAAGCAGGTCCTACCTAGATCAGGTCACACAGGGAACATGTCCAGGAACTCACTAACCCAGCAGCAAGGGTCTGACACTGCTTGCAGGGGGCTGGTTACTCACGATTCATTAAAGGACTGTTTCTCCCACGGCTGACTCCTTCAATTCCCCTTTGGGTAGCACCTTGCAGGACCAGACCTCAGCTGTGTGCAGGTACCTTTACAAGCAACTGAGCCATCACAGTTGTCTTTGTTTTTTCTTTTTTTTTTAGTGTTTAGGACTTCAAATGTACTCAATGTCATGAGCAGATGTAGTTTGATGACAATTCTCATGGAGAAATTGGTTCCTAGCTCAGTAAAAATGCCAGTAGTCAGTAAAGTCATGGGCATCGCAGACAACAAGGTGAGGAGAGTGGAGCTAGAAAAGCACAAAGATGCAGTGTGGTGCAAGAACTGGCAGTGAGGATTTACACCCTGCGAAAAGGTGAGCTCATGCTATCAGCTCAGGCCAAGTGATAAAAGAGCTGGTGCCAGGTGTGCATCAAGGATACATTTGCATGGCTGCACACACAGTCCTGTGCACAGGCTTCTCTCCAGGCTCCTCTTTTCCCATGAAATGTTGACATCTCAGAAGATGCAAATCCTTACAGATCTGGGCAGGAGAAGCAGACCTGTGGTGGTGAGTAAATCAAGCTGCAGGCAAACTAACCTGTGCCAGTAAGAGGCTGCTATTTATCTAACAAGTAATTATTGGTGGCATCTTTAATTTTTTTCACCCACTGTAACCAGAAAGGGAACTGAAACTGAGCACTACAGAAAAAACCCTTGCTCTGCCAGGCTGTGCCATGCCAGGCCTTGCTCTGTTGTGCCATGCCAGGCTGGCCTGCAGTGAGCAGCTGGGGCAGGGTTTGTCATGAGCACTACCTGTTGACATTACATAAACACTACCTGAGGAAAACATCCTTCCCCCTGGGAACAGCCTTTCTGAGTACTGAGGACATGCTGCCTCTCCTGCTGGGTAACCTGTGGGGCCCAGAAAGTGGAACAGTGATGCTGATACTGCTACTGATGCTTCACTTGCTTGTTTCCCATCTGGGACCAGATAAAGCCAGCCCTAAGGCAGAGGGAGGAGGATGTGTGTGTAGGGGGGTGTGTGTGCTTTTAAATGCTCATTGCAGTGCCTCTATCAGGTCTTTCCTCCTCAGTTTCCTTTCATGCCAGTGTTTCTCTTCCATTCACAAATCAGAGAACACAAAATATGAGGAATATCCCTTGTAGTCCTTCCAAAAACCACCTTGTGCTTTCTAGTAAAGAATAACTATAAATCTCCTCTTGTCCAGCTGCAGCTTCCACACCACCATCCTCTCCCTGCCATCAGACCTTACCTAGCAGTCCTGCACACTCAAATCATTTATTTTCATTATGAGAGTGAAGCTATTTTTTTCTCACAGAGCATATGTCATAAGAACTCATTCTGGACAGTTTCTAAATGAATATATGCTCTATTTGACTGGTGTTTTGAGTAACCTTCAATATTCAGCTATTTGACCAGCACACTGGAATGGGTTTTACATCTGAAATTGCTGAGAGCAACGTCCTACACTTTGCTTCAGAAATGAAAAGATTTTTAACTTCTCTTTTCTCCCATCCAGTGAGTTTGTTGCCAAGAACCACTGAGTCAGCAGGGCACCCGTGCCGTTGTTTGCTCTGGTCATTGCACTCTCACCTTAGCAAACCCTTGCTGAGGTGAGCTGGTTGCTGCTTTGCCATGTGGCTGCTACCTGCTACATTTAATTTAACCCGGGATTTTGTCTTCTGTGCAGCTTTGAATGGAGGATACTGGCTGCTTCCCACTGAAGCCAGTTGCATAACTGCGTACAAAGTTAGTCACCTTAGCCAGAATTACCCTAGCTAAGGGTGAGTGACACATATTGGGTTGTTTTCTCCTCTGTAGTACAAAGAGCAGGACCTGAGCTTGTTAACATCTAGCACTGGGAGTTGCTGTTGTGCAAGGCACTGCAGGAACACCTACAAAAGCCAGTCCTGGCTCAGAGCTGAGGCAAAGCAGATGAGGTGGGTGGGCAAGAAGTGCAAGGAAAGCAAGATAATGCTGGATACCACAACAAGCTGCCAGCCTTTGCCAAAAAAATGCCTTTTGCATCAAAGGATGTAGGAAGCAAAACGTTGAAGGTAGATAAGGTGGCTTTTTGAGTTGCTTTCTTAGTATTTACAGGAATCTGCACCACCTCATTTGGCTCTCACACCACCGCCGCCTCTCTAAGGGAGGTACCTGGTACTGTGAGCAAACAGCCTCAGCCTTTCTACGTGGGACGGTTTCAGTCTGGGTGAAATTAAAAGATGAGTGTAGGTGTGCAATTAATAAGCTTGTCTAGTGCCTGTCTGCAGAACCCAGCAGCCCTGCAGCTGCCTAACGATGTGCTCTCGAATTTAGCTGCCGGGGTAAGTAAATGCCACCTGCCATCTCGTTTATAAAACCACCCCAAAAACTACTGTGGGAACTCGAAGACTTTCCTCTACAGTGGTCACAAACGCTTGTGATGGAGCAGATTTGACATTGAAACAACAAAACAGCCCCAAACAACATCTTGCTTTATCCTCTAGGAGCAGAATGCCCGAGCTGCTTTGCATGTGCCGCCGGCCCGTGGCACTGATGCCGCACAACCCGGGCTCCGGGTGAGCGCAGCCACCCCGGGGATGCTCTGCAGGGGCATTTGTTGGGTTCGGTTTGGGTTTTTTTTGGTGTTTGTTTGTTTGTTTGTTTTCCAAAGCGATTTGTGCTCGCTTGAAGCCAACCTGGAAACACTTTGAAGACAAAACTTTTAAGGGGGGGGGGGGGAAAAAAAACCCAACCCCTTCAGGAGCTTTCCCAGAATCTCAGCAAAGCACAGCGGGGTGCCTACCCTCTGGGCTTCTGCGTTAATAATTGGCAACGTGCTGAAACCCTCGGAGCGGGGGAGACAGGCTCGGAAGGCAGCGGCAGCAGCAGCGGGCGGAGCAAAGCCCCGAGCTCAGCGCTCAGCGCCCGCCGCGGCACCTCCAGCGCCCCGCGCGCTCCCACGGCACAGCCAGCTCCAGCCTCTGTCTCCCCAGGGATCGTTTTTTTCCTATTGGCTCGATTTACATTTCAAATTTGATTCTTGCCCGCTGCTGTGAAAAACTCCGCGGTGCTTTTGTTCGCTCGTTACTGTCCAGCCGTTGCGGTCCCGGCAGGAGACTGTAGCTCGAAAGCACGGTTTTAGCAGGACTCTCCCGGTTGTGAATAAGGTGGAAATCTTTTTTTCTAGTTAAGATCAAGCCGATCACAAACAGAAAGGTCTAAAATGAAGGAAGAACCCTGCTTTTTAACTCTTACTCTCCACGTGTAAATGCCAATGACAGAAAACTTCTCTGAAAAAAGGATGAAAAATTAATAAAAGTATAGAAATACAGAATGAATCACTTTCTGGATCAATTACCCTGTCAATCAAGTTATTCATTAGGTGGTTTTCCTCGGGGAAGCAGTATTTTACAGCGATTAAGGGCTCGACTTGCAGAAAGTGGGAACAAACAAACCATTTTACAGATGTGAATGCATACAATTTGAAATGGCTTCGTTGTGTGTTCAAATATTGTCACTTGGACCTGTTTGCAGGCAGCTTTGAAAAGCTGCTCCCACCCACCTTTTGCACACCTTTCCACTCCGTGCAAGAAATACTTGTGTTGGGGGGGGGGGGGGGTCCCACGTGCTGATCCCAGGGCGATACTGCTGCTCCCTGCTCAGATCTGGAGCTGTGATTAAGCTGTAAATCAGCAAGAGGACATGCCCTGCCCCACAACTATTGACTATGGCTTATTAATTCCTAAACATAGTTGACAAAAAGAGGTCCTGGGATTCAGAGGCACCAGTCCTCCAGAGGAGGTGGCAGGATCGGGGTTGTTCATGATGCACCATCGCCAGCAGCACGAGGGACCTCGCTCCTACTGCAGAGAATGATGCCCGACAGTGAAGGCTCCATCGAGCCCTGACCCCACGGTGATTCCTGCACTTAGCCCTCGCTCCCATCACAGCTGGTAAGCTGCAAGAGGGAGGATGTGAAGGGCAGAGGAAGAAACTTTCCCCTTGGGATTGGGCTACCACTGCAGCAATGGGTCTGCAGACAAACCCTATGGTGCCCCAGGCCCTTTGGACTCACTGAGCATTTCCCACTATACCAAAGTACTGCCAGATGCTGCATAGCTGCTGGCATTGGCAGCCCCTAGCCTGGCTGCACCCAACATGAGTAACCTGACAGTGCACAGGGATGGGAAAGATGTTCCACTGCAGGATGAGGCTTCCCTGGGAGGTTCCCAAGCACAACTACAGGGCTTCTCCTTTGCCTGCAGTTGAAGCTCTGGTCCCCCTGTAGCCATCAGCCCTCCCCATGGCCCTGTTTCCTGTCCCTTCCCACACCTGTTGGGGTAGGGCACAGCTAGGGGGAAGCACTCAGGGACCAGCCTTACCTTCACAGCCACGGTGCACCCCTCAGGCTCTCCTCCCCCCTCCAGATACTGGGGAAGGGCTTGGCCCCATCTCTCAGCCCTGGTAAGACCCCGAGCCTGCTCCATCCCCAGGCTGGGGCAAAGGTCACCCCCATCCCAGGGTGCAGCTCTCCCTCCTCCCCATTAATGACACCAAGCCCTCGTTGTTGCTGCCTCCGCAGTGGTTTATTGGTGTGTGAGGAGAGCCCCGAGCAGCGGTGTGGGAAGCACCACAGCAGTGCCCAGGAGGTACCCTGGCAGTCAGAGCCCCGGCTCCCACGGCAGGGACCAATTTCCAGCCTCACTAAAGCAGCAATGCAATACTGGAGAGCAACAGGCAATCCCAAACTCCAGTATTTACGTGCTGCTAGAGCACTGCTGACAGCTCTCCAATCCTAGAGCCTCTCCATAGCCTCCAGCCCCTCCTTTCCCCGCCCAAACACAGGCAACAGAGTACTTTGGCCAGTTCTTTGCTGGGGAAAGGACTGAAGAGCAATAGGTGAAGGGCCAGCTGAAAGCACAGTGCTCAAGCCAACATCAGCTATGCCCATGTCGGAGAACAAAAAGGAGCTCCTCAGTCCTCCCTGCCTGCCGGGCCAGCCCCGCTGAGACACACACACACAGACTCAGAGGGGATGTATTTGTAGCTGCAAAGGATGTGCACAGATACAAGCACGAGGGGAACTTATCTACACGTACCTGTTCAACTGAACTAAAGAGAGACATGGGAATGTGTTAGCTTCCACATCTATGATAACCAGAAGCTCACTTTCTTGTCTTATCCTTGAGGTAATGAGGCAGCCCAGAATGGTCTGTATCTCCTTGTCCCTACAAACCATGATGTGCTGCTACATCTCCTCAAAGCCCACTGAATGTTGATATTCCAAATGGTATTTTGAATATTATTTTTTTTTTAAAAAAAAGCCATGATACAAAGTACTGAAGAACACTACAATGGAGACATTTAACATGCAAGCATTACCACCATGGGACATTTGGGTTTTCTCTTCACAGGTGCTATCAGATAGTCTGTAACTATAAGAAAACGAGAAGTTACACAGTGCAAACAAACCAGTTCCAGAAACAAAATCAGAAATTAAGCATTTCCCCCACTCCCAAAGTGTATTTCATATGTGGGCTCTGGCAAAGCCACACTTTCAGATCTAGCAGACCTGCTGCTCTGGCTGCTGCAAAGAGCCTGCAGACCTTCCTGGCCGTTCCTCATGGTTTGTGGGGAAAACATTACCTTGTACTTTCCTTTTGGGGACTGATAAATATAAAGGATTTTCCAGGAGTCACAATGTTAATGTTGCAGATATATCCAGTTTCCAACAGTTCCAATTTCTTCCAGTTTTCCTTAAAATATTTCTATTCGGCTCATTTTGACTTTTTGAGAAACCTAAAAACCACTCTGTTCTATTAAAGACTTTACACTCATTTCCTATTTGAATGGACAAACTTTCTGTGATTAGAAATTAAAGATACTCTGGAACTTCACCTCCTCCTCTGCCTGTACCAGGGATGAAAACACCAGCACAGGGCAGAGGGGAGGCCGTGGCTCTGAAGCTCACAGCTCCCAAGGCACTTGGCTCACCAGGGCTGTGCAGAAGCCCTGCAGATAGTCTGACATCTCACGTGTTTTGTTTCAGCTTATTGAGGTGGGTTTTTTTCCCCCCTCCAGTTGTGACAACTTCCTTCAATTCACCTTCTTAAAAAGCAGCAGCATCACCCAAGGCACTTGAACAAGGCCAGAAGCGAGGCCATGTGCTGCCGTGCCCTGGCTCCCCTGAGGCCCCTCTCCTGCTCCCTGCCACTTCAGCAAAACTTCAAACCAGGAATTTCAAAAGCTCTCGTGACCCTTGCCAATATATTGCAAACTTTAAATCAAGTATTTGCCAACAACAACAACAAAGTAGGGCTTTTCTTCACCACTTCAGTGTGCCCAATACCAAGAGCAGTGGTTCCAACTCTCCAACGAGCAACTGCAAAAGCCAACAAGTACCTGGAGAAAGTTAAACTTGCACAAGCTAAAACAAAACCACCCCCCATGTAACTTCACCATTAATTATTTCTGTGACAAAGTTTTACTTGACTGCTCCTGTGTAGTCTTATTTCTTTCATCTCTTCAAGTGACTTAATAAAACCCCAACCAACAACAAACAAGCTCAGCTCTAGAACCCATTTTGATTGTGTTTGAGGTTCAGGCTTTAATTAATGGGGTTTTAAAATATATATTTATACATACATAACCCCCCCCAGTCTTTAGCCTTGTTTGACAAGGGGGCAAGAGCTCTCTTTGGCAAGGAGGAATTCCCAAGGTGTGGGTTCAATGCACCTCCACCAGCCTATTCTATCACACAGAGGGAGAAAAGTCAACATTCACACTGAGTATTGGGCAAGTGGAGATTTGGGATAGGCAGTGAAACACATATCTGAGAAAATACATCCATTTATGACATGATGGCATCATTATTTTATTAAGCAGTAAAGCTCTGGGTTCTGATCATTCCATCTCACACTGGAGCTTCCTTCTAACTTTGTTTGTGACTTGGGTTCTCAATATTCAATCAGAAAGATGCAGCTGAACTGAGTTTCTCTCACCCTCTCTGGGGTGTTACCTGCAGCCGCTCAAGAGGAACCTGTATCTGCCCCGAGGGATGTGGGTATTTAGGAGCAGGGCACTGAGCTTACCTCCCCAACTCACCTCCGAGGAGGGCCACGTGTGTTCCTTCTGTGTCATCCTCCCTGTGCACGGGTGATCCCTGCTTCAACAGGAACTGGAAAGCAACACAAGAAAGGGTTTAGGAGGCGGTCAGAGAGGCATTGCTGTGTGTTGGCGGGGGGGGGGCGGGCAGGGCAGACCACAAAGGCTCAGAGGGGAGCAAACATATTTAAAATTAGGGGAAAACAATGAAATCAATCAAGTTTTCACCTACAGGGAAGGTAGAGAAGCAGCACCTAAAGGGTGATGGCAGCTCTCCTCTCCCCATTGCTGCAGTCAGGGCTAGGCAGCAGTACCCAAGGCACGGGGGTAGCCCCAAATCTTAACTCGGGCTCTGTACAGCAAGGAGGGATCACACAGCTACTGCAGCCAAAACCAGCAGCTGCTCCAGGGACGAGTGGGGAAGACACTAGGTAAACCATGGACGGCAGCAAGCCCACCTCTCCTCCCTGAAGGGGTTAAAGCAGCAGCAGCAAGAACAATCTAATGGCCTTGGCAGGCCAGAAGGAAAATAAGCATTTATGCTGACTTATCTGAGAAATCAACCTCCTCCTCTCCCCAGGACAAGCAGGTAAGATGCAGAGGGGCTATTTGGGGGTGGGTTTTTTGCAGGGTGCTCAGCCCCTTGCTGCTGGGGGGAGGGAAGGCAGCATCCCAGGAGCACCTCCAGCCTTCAAGCAGCACCCCACCAACAAGGAACAGTCCTGCTGTACTGGTTGTCCCAAGTATCAAGAGAATTGCCCCAAAAGCTCCATCTTAATGCAAAAGCACCACAACAGCTCTTCTGCTGCCATACGCTCTAGGCCCATGGTGTGTACACCAGCTATTTCCAGAAATCAAGACTTCTACCTGTCATCTATGTGAGCCAGCCACCTACAAAGGTTTAATTAAATCCCCCAAACAACCAGGGAATTGGAATACGCAGAAATCCATTAACGTAGTTCACACAACAATGCAACTTCTGCTTGCCAAAGTATATTGGGCGAGTAAGTAAAAAACACCCCCCTCCTGCCCCAAGCCCAAACACACGCACAAAACCGAAAGAAACTCACTCTGGAACACAGGGTTCCTTTAAATCACAACCTAGCACCTCCTCAATGACACTGTAACCAGAAAAAAAGAGAGGGGGAAAAGTAGTGAGAAACAGAGCCATGGGAAAGGAAATAAATATAGGAGCCCATCACAGGAGAGATTTGCATACAGAGCCTTCACTGACTCGCACACTTCAGGGCCAGGAAAGCTCAAAGACAAGTAAATAACAAGCACTTCAAAAAGCCCCAACTCTGCTATCAAACAGTTTTTCAGGAGACACGCACAAACAAATCCTGCGGTCATTGTTTGGAAAAAAAAACAAAAAGGGTTTACTATTTTACAGAAAGACACAAATAAATCATCTGGTTACAGCTGAAGGTCCCAGACACCAATTAACAAGACACAATTACGGTGAGCAAACGAAAATAAGGGGGCAAGCAGCACCACTGAAACACTTTGTATCTGCCTAGGTCTGGAAGAACCACACCACTCTCATTCCTGCCTCCCTTTGAACGATGCGGTTTAAACAAAAGTCACGTATCCATATTTACAGATGTGGCCACAGCTGGAAGCAGCCCCGCTGCGTGATCGACAGGCAGCGAACGGCTCCAGCTCCCGCGCTGCCGGCACGGCACAACACAACTCACCCCGCCGGGCCACGCCAGCCGGGCTCAGGGCTGCCTGGAGAGGAACAACTATTAAAGAGCACTAAGAGCCCAATGTGGGAACTGCATGCAGCCAAGTTACTTTCAGTTGTAGGGGCACCTCCGGCACATCTCCCCGGCGCGCACGCGTCCCGCCACCGCCGCCCTTACGCGCCTCTTCACCGGCCGAGGCTTCTTCCTGGCTGCCACAAAAGCCTATTTCTCCCTTTTCCTATGTCAAAGCTACACAAAAGTGGCTAATTTCTCACATGCTTTATTGCAAGTCCTTTCTTTCCTCCCTCCCCTCCTCATTAATTCACCCAGCAAAAGGTCAGCGTGTTTCACAGCAGCACCAGCGCGCTGGAGCTACTTTTAATTGGAGCGCGGGGCACCTTTCGCCCGTTAAACCACACGAAGGCAACGTGCTCCGAGGTGGGGCAGAACACCCAAAACCAAACTGCAGCCACAAAGGGCAAGTTCTAATCATGCCCAAAATGAATTCGTTAACTTGACTCGATTGGAAACTCTCCCCTCTCCCCAGCTCACCCGACTGCCACGAGCGGGATCGACTGTATTTACCAAGGAGCTTTGAATACAAGGAAGAGCTACCGGTGCTGGCAAAAGCCTGTGAGGTAAGACTTCAACTTACAATCCTCCAGAAAAAAACAGTAAAATCCACAGTTCAATTCCAGGATCCAGAGTTTTTTCTCGACACTGCTGAGGAGAAGAAAAGTCTGATGCCTCTCGCTACTTCCTTTTTTTTTCTTTTGGTTTTTTTGCATTGTCATCTCCTCCAGTTTTAAACAACAAGGGACAGAAGATCTGGAAGCCCGGCTCCTATAAAGTTGATTTGTTGAAAACAGAAAGAAAAGTGGGTTTTTTTTTTTTTGGGTCAGACGAGCATTAATTCAAAACATAAAAAGCGCACAGTAATTGTCTCTATTTAGGCCAGGCGAAGCATTGCTTCGAGCTTCCCTCGGACGTTTCATAAACGTTTATGGCATCACAGGTCGGTTTGAGCGTATTTCCCACCAAAACGGATTAACTCAGCACTGACTTTCGCAGCCGACGGTGAGCAACGAGGCCTTGGGATTTCTTCAGAGCAGAAGATGATGAAACCCAGCAGATGGTCCCTCACCTCCCCACGTCCGCAGCGCACACGCACAACTTCTTCGGGGTTTTTTTTTTTGGATGTGGAGGGGGGTGCAAGTGATGTTTTAACTTTGGAAACATCTCTCCAGATGCAAAAAAAAAATTGTCTTTATGTACCTGATGCACGTGTGGGATAAAATAGTGCACGGAGGAGAAATTAGGAAGGCAGAGACGGCCGGCACAGTGCTCCCATCACCGCTGCAGAGCTGCGCCTGGCCGGCGGCCTGCACCAGGATATCCAAATTTCCTGTACAAAGCAAGCAACCGGCAAAGGGAAAAGAAAAAAAAACCAGCAGAAGCTGGGAGCCAGAATTTAACAAAAATTAGATTATTTCGCTGATTTTTTTTTTTTTCTTGTACTAGTTTTTGCAAGTTGATTTTTTATTTGTAAAGGTATAAAAGTGTTTTCTCGTGTTTGGCAGCAGGAGCGGGGCAGGGAGGGCACAGGCCCGATGCCAGAATGAAGTTGGGGGCCGGCAGCCAGTGGGCTCCCCAGCTTTTCTTTAAATAAAGAAAGAAACGGGCAAAAAAAAAATACCCCCAAACCCATCAGCCCTGAGCCGCACCTGGGAGAGGGGGGAGTGTGTGTGTGTGCGTGTGTGTGTGTGCGTGCGGCTCCCCGCCACGCCAAAAAGTACCCAAAAAAAATCAGTAATAATGGAAATCCCCCCCCCCCCACGCGAGGAAGAGGCTTCCCGGGGGATGAGGATAGAGGGGCTGAGCGGGGCGTCCCGCACCCACGTGGGAAACGTCCCGGTTGCGCGGGGGGGGGGGAGGAAGGCGGGAGGTGCGGGGAAGGCGCCGCGAGCCGCTCCCGCCCTAACGGTCCCTGCGGCAGCGGCGCGGGGGGAACCGCC
>WBNH01006192.1:39069-96429 GCA_013401255.1 Urocolius indicus | reverse complement strand
CCCCGTAAAAAAAAGTTGGTTTTAGAGGTTTTGGGGGATTTTTTTGCCCCCTCCCCCCAAAAGTTTCTCCCGGCCCCCTCTGCCGTGCGCGCCCCCCGTCCACGGCGGCGCGGGGGGGGGGCGGCGGCAAGGGGCTGTGCCGTGCCCTCCTCTACGACGGGCAGCGCTGCCCGTCCCGTCCCGTCCCGCTGCGCTGCGCTCCCAGCCCCGCCGTGCCGAGCCGAGCCGTGCCGGGCCGTCCCGTCCGCCGCAGGGAGAGGGAGGGAAGGGACGGGGGGGGGGGAGCGGCGGTCGGTCCCCCGCGACGCCCCGGCCCCGCCGTCCTGCCCGCCC
Source organism: Urocolius indicus (assembly GCA_013401255.1). Classification (NCBI taxonomy): domain Eukaryota; kingdom Metazoa; phylum Chordata; class Aves; order Coliiformes; family Coliidae; genus Urocolius; species Urocolius indicus. The sequence goes on along the minus strand of WBNH01006192.1, from coordinate 96,096 downwards.
TCCCTCTCTCCCTCCCTCCTTCCTCACCTCCGAGTCCACTCGAAAATGGCGCCGAAACCGAAAAAACTTCGCAAATTTCATTGTAGGCGGCTGCAAGTGCTGCTGGGAGCGGGGGCGGCCGCAGCACCGCCCGCCGGGGCGGGACGGGGCGGGCACGGCCGTGGGTGCCTCCCGCTCCCCGCCTCGGAGGGGATGGACGGCAGCCGAGCATCCCCGTGGGCATGTTCCCTCGTGGGGTGGGCGCTGGTTGCTCTTGGAGCGGGGCCGGCGAGGCGGGGGCCGGGGGGAAGATGCGGCGCCCGGGGACGGGGATTCACCTGCCCCCGGGCTCCTGTGCGGGGCACAGAGGGGTGAGACGGGGCTCTTGTGCCTTCGCTGCCGCGGGAGGCTGGAGATCAGCACATACGCATAAATCACAAGAGCTGCACGGGAATGATGGAGAAGCTCAGCTCAGCCCTTCGTGCAAACAGGCTCGTTCCACAGCCTCCTCTCTCCGTGGTTTACGGCCTCTTACAAACCAGCCAGGGCACGGATGATGCTTTTCCAGGGCTTTTAAAAGTTGATATCTCGTTATTCGCCGCACAGCATAGCAGAGGGACGTTTATAGTTGCGGGATTTCCCCTCCCCACACACCCCGTTCCTGCAATAGAGTTCTCCACAAACACTGATGCACAGCCCTCCTGTCCCTAACCCGCAGGCTCAGGGTGTTCCCCACCGTGTGCCCCAGGTCGGTTGGCACAGCTTCGGAATCTGCCCGGGGTCACACAGGAGTGGTGGGAGCAGGATTATGGAGCCCGTGGCACATAGCCTGGGTGCAGGATGGTACCATGGCACGCTTGCTGGGAACAAAGGCACCTCGGAGACATGGGTTTCGGAAGATTTTTTTTTCTAACCAGAGCTTAGGAGGATGGTGATTCGTGCCAGTGGGAAGCCTGGCAAGCTGAGGCCTGGGGAAGAGTGATGCTGGGGCAAAGCAGTCCCTTCCAAAGGGAGAACCCAGATCTGGAGGGCAGAAACTTCCCGGTTTGCCACATCCATCATTAGGAACAGGCAAAGCTGTGAAGTCCCTTGTTGACTTGGTGCATTTGTAAACCTCCTGTTGCAGTTTTTACTTCTACCCCCACCCGAAACACACAAAAAAACACCCCACCCCAAACCCCGTTGCTAAATAATTGTGCTGTTCTCACAGGTGAGCAGTGAAGCTCAATTAATTCTGCTTTGTGAAGCACTTCTGATCCTCCGATGGAAACATGTAAGGGCAAAACACTATTATTTTTGCAACTTGCAGAGGCTGATAAGGGAGGTGAAAACGGAAAAAGCCTCACCACTGAAGGGCATTGCAGCCCTGTGCTTTTTCCACTCGAGATCTTAGAAACTAGCTGATGGCTGCTGCTTTTCATTTAGAAAGGTTCCCCCCCGCCTTCCCCTTCTGAAAGAAATGCAATCACTAGCAAGTATTCTGGAGGGACTTTGTCTTTAAACAAATGCTGTTTTTCTTGTTGGGTGTGCACTATTATTTTCTTAATTATTCCTGGATTTCTGCCTGTTCCACCAAGAGTTTTCTCAGATGGCAGAAACAATTGCTCCTTTTTTTTTATTACACTAAAAGCAAAAAGTATCCCTAATAAAAAGGCTCCGTACATCCCATAAACTCAAACAGGACAGGTTTTGCCAACAATCACACCTCTTCATTGAGACATCTTATATGTTGCTTTTTGCTTGGTTGTTTTTTTTTTTGCTTTCCCCCCTCCCCTACATTGCTACTATTATTTACTACTCATTTTGGTGTCAAAACGAAAGGAATCGAGTCATTTATTTAGCAGAAGGGTCCTCCCACTCGCCCTGAGTGCGTACGTCGAGATCTCAGCAGATTTGGCAGGGAATGAATGGGCAAAGAGATTCACCTACAACTCTCACATCTACTTGTGGGTGGCCTCTAATTAATTTGGCTTCCAGGCTTTGCTGCAAGGTAGATGGGTTAGGAAGTCTGGCCAGGAGTCATCTGTTTGAATCATACCTATTCTATAGAGAACTTCATTGTGTAGCTGTGTCTGACCTGCACCCTTGCAGGAACTAATTAATAATAATAATAATTTTTAAAAGCCCCACACTTATTGGACTGTCAAATGGAAATGTCAGAGTTTCAAATGAAATGGTGTCTCAGGAGGCTCTCGCACATTTAATCAGTTGGTTGCACCACCTATATATATCATGGACTCAAAGGCTGCAGTGAGAACCACGAAAGGCACTGGCTTAGCATCAGCAAAAGTGTTTGCCAAGCTTGGATTATGTCACTGCTTTATGATCTTGCTTTGTAAAGGGAGAATACTCTTGGGGAGAAAGGACTCGGCGTGCCGGATCTACAGCGAGAGCAAGGAATGAATGCTGCTTGCAGAAACCCGTGGGGGAGGGCGAGAGATTGTGTTTGCTGGGGTATTTTTGCAGATGGATGCTTTATGGCTGCCTTCTTCAAGCAGAGATGTGCCCCACAGATCACTCGGGCTGAAAGCCAAAAGCTCAAAATACCCCAGCGAAGCTGTTTGCTGCTTCCCCCCAGCCGCCCTCCCACGGGCACACCTGCGGGCCCTGCCTGGCTGCTCCCCCCGCCTCTCCCTGCAGAGCCCTTTGGCTGCAGAGAACGTGGCAAACGAGGCCAAGACCCTCTGGCCTTCCCTTGCCAGCGGGATACAGACACCCGGCTGGGCTGGGGCTTGTCAAAAAGTCAAAATGTGGTGCCTTTGTAGAGGTGGCAGATACCAAACGAGTTATAAAAATAACTATCCCCACGCTGCACCTATTAAACGTGGCCTGCTGGAATGCTGCTGCTCCTCGCAGCGGGGTCGAGCTGTGGCCGCCACTTCTGTGCTGCAGGCTGGTGGCCAAGGTAGGAAATTGTCTTGGAAGACATCGACTCTGTTTGTCCAGCGACAGCTCAAGTGCCAGTCTCACCTTTGCTGTCTGCAAGTGGAAGGAGAACAAAGCACAAAGCCTGGAGCTTATGTGCCCTGTGAGGAGTGCAGGTGGTGGAAGAGGGGACGTTAGAGAGAACAAATGGCTGAAAAGGGACATTTCTTCAAAAGCAGCCTGGGGTTTGCAAGCTGTGCTGCCCACGCTGTCTTTGCTTTCCTGTCGCAGTGGGAGCCTCATGTACACCCCGCTCCCACTCCAGCTCGCTGCCAGAGCATCCTGCCCAGCCTGGAAACTTTCCACAGCTCCTGTGCTAATAAACTGCATCTGCTTCTGGGCAAGTGTCCGGCCAGCCCCAAACTGCATCCCGACCCTGAGGTCTGGCACGGGAAAGAGGCTCCCTGCACATGCAGAGCCTGTGCAGGGCACAGGAGGTGTGAGTGGGCGAGTGTGTGTGTGCATGGCCACAGCACCTCGTGGTTCCCAATGTGCAAAACAGGGAGCAATGCCTTTTATTTATTGCACTATCCTCTACAGCGTGGTGAACTGCCCAACTGGAGCTCTGGCTTCTGCACTAACCATTCCCCCGGTGTGCTGGTTCCTGGTGCCCCGAGCAACGGGTTGGTTTTGTGCTGGGTTTCTTTGTGAGTCTCCTTCACCTGATCTCGTGCACCAGCTTTCACGTGGCGTGGCAGTCCCAAGCTCAGCTTTCTGGGCACTACCAGTGCTCACAGCGGCCTCGGCTGCTCGCCAAAGCATGGAAGAAGGGTGTGGTGGTCGTGCCGATGGGTTTTTGGCAGCATTTCCTGCCTTCTCTTGGTTCAAAGAGTGCCCGGAGCATAGCACTGTCTGGACAGGGATTTCATTACACCGTCCCGCCTGCCAGCACAACCCTGTCATTGCAATTTGTCACACATATTTGGTACGTGTTTANAAGGGCATTGCAGCCCTGTGCTTTTTCCACTCGAGATCTTAGAAACTAGCTGATGGCTGCTGCTTTTCATTTAGAAAGGTTCCCCCCCGCCTTCCCCTTCTGAAAGAAATGCAATCACTAGCAAGTATTCTGGAGGGACTTTGTCTTTAAACAAATGCTGTTTTTCTTGTTGGGTGTGCACTATTATTTTCTTAATTATTCCTGGATTTCTGCCTGTTCCACCAAGAGTTTTCTCAGATGGCAGAAACAATTGCTCCTTTTTTTTTATTACACTAAAAGCAAAAAGTATCCCTAATAAAAAGGCTCCGTACATCCCATAAACTCAAACAGGACAGGTTTTGCCAACAATCACACCTCTTCATTGAGACATCTTATATGTTGCTTTTTGCTTGGTTGTTTTTTTTTTTGCTTTCCCCCCTCCCCTACATTGCTACTATTATTTACTACTCATTTTGGTGTCAAAACGAAAGGAATCGAGTCATTTATTTAGCAGAAGGGTCCTCCCACTCGCCCTGAGTGCGTACGTCGAGATCTCAGCAGATTTGGCAGGGAATGAATGGGCAAAGAGATTCACCTACAACTCTCACATCTACTTGTGGGTGGCCTCTAATTAATTTGGCTTCCAGGCTTTGCTGCAAGGTAGATGGGTTAGGAAGTCTGGCCAGGAGTCATCTGTTTGAATCATACCTATTCTATAGAGAACTTCATTGTGTAGCTGTGTCTGACCTGCACCCTTGCAGGAACTAATTAATAATAATAATAATTTTTAAAAGCCCCACACTTATTGGACTGTCAAANGTTTGAATCATACCTATTCTATAGAGAACTTCATTGTGTAGCTGTGTCTGACCTGCACCCTTGCAGGAACTAATTAAAATTAATAATAATAATAATTTTTAAAAGCCCCACACTTATTGGAATGTCAAATGGAAATGTCAGAGTTTCAAATGAAATGGTGTCTCAGGAGGCTCTCGCACATTTAATCAGTTGGTTGCACCACCTATATATATCATGGACTCAAAGGCTGCAGTGAGAACCACGAAAGGCACTGGCTTAGCATCAGCAAAAGTGTTTGCCAAGCTTGGATTATGTCACTGCTTTATGATCTTGCTTTGTAAAGGGAGAATACTCTTGGGGAGAAAGGACTCGGTGTGCCGGATCTACAGCGAGAGCAAGGAATGAATGCTGCTTGCAGAAACCCGTGGGGGAGGGCGAGAGATTGTGTTTGCTGGGGTATTTTTGCAGATGGATGCTTTATGGCTGCCTTCTTCAAGCAGAGATGTGCCCCACAGATCACTCGGGCTGAAAGCCAAAAGCTCAAAATACCCCAGCGAAGCTGTTTGCTGCTTCCCCCCAGCCGCCCTCCCACGGGCACACCTGCGGGCCCTGCCTGGCTGCTCCCCCCGCCTCTCCCTGCAGAGCCCTTTGGCTGCAGAGAACGTGGCAAACGAGGCCAAGACCCTCTGGCCTTCCCTTGCCAGCGGGATACAGACACCCGGCTGGGCTGGGGCTTGTCAAAAAGTCAAAATGTGGTGCCTTTGTAGAGGTGGCAGATACCAAACGAGTTATAAAAATAACTATCCCCACGCTGCACCTATTAAACGTGGCCTGCTGGAATGCTGCTGCTCCTCGCAGCGGGGTCGAGCTGTGGCCGCCACTTCTGTGCTGCAGGCTGGTGGCCAAGGTAGGAAATTGTCTTGGAAGACATCGACTCTGTTTGTCCAGCGACAGCTCAAGTGCCAGTCTCACCTTTGCTGTCTGCAAGTGGAAGGAGAACAAAGCACAAAGCCTGGAGCTTATGTGCCCTGTGAGGAGTGCAGGTGGTGGAAGAGGGGACGTTAGAGAGAACAAATGGCTGAAAAGGGACATTTCTTCAAAAGCAGCCTGGGGTTTGCAAGCTGTGCTGCCCACGCTGTCTTTGCTTTCCTGTCGCAGTGGGAGCCTCATGTACACCCCGCTCCCACTCCAGCTCGCTGCCAGAGCATCCTGCCCAGCCTGGAAACTTTCCACAGCTCCTGTGCTAATAAACTGCATCTGCTTCTGGGCAAGTGTCCGGCCAGCCCCAAACTGCATCCCGACCCTGAGGTCTGGCACGGGAAAGAGGCTCCCTGCACATGCAGAGCCTGTGCAGGGCACAGGAGGTGTGAGTGGGCGAGTGTGTGTGTGCATGGCCACAGCACCTCGTGGTTCCCAATGTGCAAAACAGGGAGCAATGCCTTTTATTTATTGCACTATCCTCTACAGCGTGGTGAACTGCCCAACTGGAGCTCTGGCTTCTGCACTAACCATTCCCCCGGTGTGCTGGTTCCTGGTGCCCCGAGCAACGGGTTGGTTTTGTGCTGGGTTTCTTTGTGAGTCTCCTTCACCTGATCTCGTGCACCAGCTTTCACGTGGCGTGGCAGTCCCAAGCTCAGCTTTCTGGGCACTACCAGTGCTCACAGCGGCCTCGGCTGCTCGCCAAAGCATGGAAGAAGGGTGTGGTGGTCGTGCCGATGGGTTTTTGGCAGCATTTCCTGCCTTCTCTTGGTTCAAAGAGTGCCCGGAGCATAGCACTGTCTGGACAGGGATTTCATTACACCGTCCCGCCTGCCAGCACAACCCTGTCATTGCAATTTGTCACACATATTTGGTACGTGTTTAGGATCTTGCTGAGGGCCCGTTTGCCGGATGGTTCATCTAATTGCCACTCGTCTGCCGCACAGAGCAGCTTGGCATTTGCTGTGCCCACAGACGGCTGTGCTGTGGGGCTGTGCTGTGATCTGGGAGGGAGCGCTGCCCTCCAAGGCAGAGATGTGAACCATCAGCCTCCTTTTTCCACTAGAAGGGAGTTATTGTGTAGAAAACAACTGTTTTTGTCAAAAGCAGTTTTAAAGGATCTTTTTGTTGTTTGGGGATGGAAGCCTTCTGCAGAGGCACCAGCTTCCCCACTCCTCCCCTCCTTGTCTTTGCAGTTGTTCACTCTGTTTATTTACTGCAAACTTTGCTGTATTGCCTGACATTTTTTGGTTATCAAAATATTTTGATTATGTGCAGGGGAGGGGATGAGTTGATAGTGCATCTGACATCTCAATAGGAAATTGCCTGTGAAATATTCTCACTAAATTCAGGGCTGGGAAGAGTGAGATGCTCCAGCTTGTCCTAGGCAAGCCCTTAGTACTGTTGCTGTGATCTGGGCCTGTGCACAACCTCGGGCCAGCTCAGACCCATTTTCCTGGATATATCCAGCCCTTTTGGGTCCAAGATGGTTGGAGCATAAGCTCTCCCCATGGATGTGTCAAATCCAGCAAATACAGAAAGAAGGGCAGGGGAGGAGGTGCTCCTGTGCAACACAACACAACCCAAAACTGCTGTGGAGGTTTTTGTATGTGGTATGAGAGGAGATGGAGGCAGGATGTAAAAAGCAGAGCTTGGAGTGGTGAGAAGCAAGCTGCATATCAAGGTTGCACTGAAAAGGGCTGGAACGCTTTCCACTTTGTTTTCCCTTGCTGCAAGAGGCAGAAGCACGGCTCTCCACAGGATAACCACCAGCATGTTGGCTGTGGAGATGTCCCCTGGCATTGTCCTTAAGCAAGTGCCATTGGCAGAAGATGGGCTGATCCATAAGTGAAGAGCCACTTGCATCTTGAAAGCAATGCTACTCTCCTGCATTTGAAATGGCATTGAGAAATGATCTATTACAGCAGCTCTCCAGCTTCTGAGTGCAAAGCTGTTGACAGTTTTGAAGATCAATATTTATTCAATCCGCCTAGGATGACTTTGTCTGCTGTTGCAATTTTTCCTGAGTCTAAACAAGCTCATCTTACTTCCTTCCACAAGCCAGCAGGTTTAAAACTTCTCATAACTTGTGTTATCCAACTTGCAATTTGTCATTAACACGGAGTTCTGTCAGAAATGCAGCTCTGAGGGCACGTACATACAAATATTGTGCTCTCCTGGGAAAGCAAAATGTCATGATAGGATAATGGGTCAATACAGAGCTGTAGATTAGACAGGAACATTTGCAATACAAACCAGTCCCAACACCAAACATTTGCAAAAGTCCTCATTATGCTGGTACAGTAGGAAAAATGATCTTTTTCAGCTGAGTACTTTTGTGCTGTGCTCCTTGGCCACACCATGGACCTCTGCCATATGACACATAGCATTAAATGATACTGTCTCAAAGTCATTTTGTGCAATTCAAGGCAATAGTCCCAGGAGACATCCCTCAGACATGTGGGGAGTCTGTGGAATGATGAGTTGGTGGCTGTCTTTAGATGCTTAGATGCTTTGGCCCTCCTCCTAGGAAAGATGGTCTGGCTCTTGGCTTTTTTACCTGGAAGATATATTCATTCCTAAAGGCTAACTCTGAGGACTAGTAAGAAGAAAGCCCAAGCAGTGAAGCTCTGCATCTCTGAGAGCTGTTATCCAACAAGCCAGCAGGAAAACGTTTATCTGAGCCACTGGTTACCCCCTGTACTGCTTTTGGGCAGGAGATCCATCAACAGTCCCAAAGTAAGCAGGTCCACGGCCAACCCAGGAGCACAGGAGGAAGCCAAGGAGGCTCCCGAGCAGCCCCTGACCTCATAGTGGCACTGTACTCTCATGGCTGAGTTTTAAGCCTCTCACTGTGATTTTCCTTGGGAGCACCTTACTCTTTGCTGTCTGTAGGCAGCTTGTTCCCCTGCTGGATGTTGGACTGCCCTTCCAGCAGGTCTGGAGGCCCATGGCAGAGGTTTGCTTTACACAATTAAGGTTGAGCTTGCTGATGACAGGAGCAAGGGTTTGAATGCTGGAGAGAACTGGTCAAGTTGATCCCAAGCACTCTGACAGCTGGTGTGGTTTCTCACCCTGGGAAGGAGTGGAAGGGCTTTGATAAGGGTCACAAGACAGATCCTTGGCCTTCCAGCTCATGACTACTTGCTTTGGTGACTCTTGGACCCCCACCTGGGGCAGTTTTAGCTCAAGGGCTTTTCAGAAGATACAACTGCCATGGTGGTCTTCATTGCTTTTGAAAACCCTCATCCTGGTTTTCATTGGTGACACTCATATTCCCAAAGAGAAGTGGTGCTTTCTGATAAAGCAGCTTTGAGAGGCGATAGTTGCTTTGTGCTGGGGCATCTGATCTCAGAACATTGTACTGAGTTCTGAGGTGGGGAAAGGAAATCATGGCACTGACCGAGCAGTTTGACTGTGGGCCAGTCATCCTATTAGCAGGGTTTTAACAGGAAGACAAGTATTGCACCTGGGGATAAATATTAATTAGCTTTCTAGATGGCCAGGACACAATATACCCTTAAATGTGCTTTTTACCCTGAATTACTCGGTACATCGAGTTTCACCTACTGTACAACAGACTGTTTTCCACTCTGAAAGTGAGGATTAAGAAGCATTGCTCACAGCCTAACATCAAGGCTGGCAGAGCCTATGGGGATGCACTTTGTTCACATCTACCCTTCTTCCAGACCTTCCTATCTCATGGTGCCTCCAACTTGCAGGGAGGCTCCAGGGTGAATGTGGAGTTTAAAGCCATGCAGGATCCATTCTGTGCAAAGCTGCAGGCTTGCATCAGGAATTACTTCAGCAATACACTGTGCAGAAACAACAACAAAACAGGCTTTAAATGGCATTTCTCTTGTTGTCCTAGGTGCAAAGAGGAGAAGAGCAGGAGGCCAAAACCTGCATGCAGCAGGAGAGTGATCACACTCCACGCTGTTTTGCAAATGCACTTAAAATATAGTGCCATTTGGGACAGGAGACCAGACACTTACCTGTCATATCTGGCCCAATTCCAGTGGAATCCTATAACAGCTCTATGGTTCCCACTGAAACCACAAACTGTAGCATTATTTGCAGGGAAAGAAATAGCGTGTATATATATATATGGATATGCTTAACATCATTCCTGCACATCTGCCAGTTGAAAGCTGCAATTGTTCCTGGGGCTTGCAATATCTCTGTCTCTGTGACCTGCCCGGGCCCTGGAGCTCTGTGCAGCCTGGGGAAAGGAAGGTAAACTCCTGCCCTGTGCCTGAGCAAGGGGGGCCCATGGGGCTTTTCTACCCCATGGTAATCCCCTGCAGGAACAGCCATAGGTGAAAACACTCTGGGAAAGGAGAGAGAGGAGAAAATGTGGGAGAGAGGGAAACAGCAGCAAAACTAGACTAACCCAAAAGGCAGAATGCCAAAAAGAGACCACCCAGAATAGGTTTAATTAGTACTTTTCCTAAATTAGTGCTTCTCTCTGCTCCCAGGGCTCATCTTTCATTTTTTTTTTCGCCTTCATGAAATGTCAAGTCAAACAGATAACGCGTTTCTGTTCATGGGGAATGGGAGAAGGGCGTGCAGGCAGTTGGGAGAGGGTGCAGGCAGGACTCGGGGCTGCCCTCAGGTCAGAGTGCAGGGTCAGGCCTCCTGCCAGCCCCACAGCCAGTCCTGCTGGGAATGGGTCTTGTTTTGAATGATGCTGTTGGTGGAGGCACAGCCAGGTGTGACAGGACAGAGCAGAGCTGCCTGCAGACACGCACACGTACATCTAAGCACTGCGTATGGCAGAGTCTCCATCCACCTCGTGAGCTGCACAACTTAAAAAGCACAGACAGTGCCTGAGTTCCCTCAACATTAGTGATTTCAGTGAATGATAAATGGTGAGAAATAATTAGTGTCTTTTAATGGAGGGGACAGGGAGTTGTCTGCTTGGGCAACAAGAAGGAAAATCAAGTTCTTCAAAACTGAGGCTGCACTCCCCTTGGCTGTAGGATTGTGGCTGTGGTGGTTTGCAAAAGGGACATCTCAGTGCTCAGAGGACAGATTGGTGGCCAGGTAGGTGATGAGCAGGGCATGAGGGTTAATCTCCTGTGGCTCGGCTCCCCAGCTGCAGCTTGGGTGGGCAGTGGGAGACTCATGGCCACGCAGAAGGCATCGGTTTTAAGGGAGGCGACTGCTGACACACCTTCCCTGCCTGCACAGTTGGAAGGGTGCAGCTTGGCACCCTGCCCTGGCCAGACCCTGCCCGTGGGAGCTTCTCTGTGCAGCCCTCAACCTGCCACTCTGCTGCTCCTCACACCCTCCTGCAGCACAAACACCCAGCCCTGGGCAGGGGCAAATGTGTTGGGGCTGTTCCTCCTGCCAGCGTAACTCTCTCTCACTCACACCAAAATTTCAGCTGCTGTCATGTCAGTCAACCTGTGACCTCTTTGCGCAGCCAACCCTCCCCTGCAAGCCCATCACCTGGGCAGGCATGTGCATCACACAGTCCTGAGCATCCCAGAGCATGCCGAGGAGGTGGGGGATATGGAAACCCATGGGTAAGCAGGGCTGTGTAACTCACAGCACCAAGCCCAGGAGGGAAGCAAGGCAACCTCCTGTTTGTTTTCCAGTCCGGGAGAGGTGGTGATAAGATGGTCTGTTGGAGCTGCTGCTTTTTAGTTTAGTCTTTTGCACTGACCATATCTAATAAAATAATTAACAATATAATCATTTCTGAATCTTGCTTCTGGGAACAGGATCTACATTGCTGTACTCCTTACTGGAAAGAAATCCAATTTCATTTGTAAGGAAGAGAAATCTCAGCCTCTTGGGAAAAATATCCAACTGTAAAGAGACAGGAGAAAAAGCCCAAATTAGTTTCATGATGTCAGTAAATGATACCACGAATTGGGAAATCCATGAGTTTCGTTGAAACCAGTCACGGTTTCCACCTCCCCCTGCCTCTCATCTGCTCTGAAATACAGTGTTCAGTCTCAGGCTGGAGGAGTGCAGAGGTAGCTAAATATTTCCACATCTGGTTTGGGAAAGATTTGGAAAAATAATTTTGCTGCAGAATTAACAACAGCAATGGAGTTTATTTGTGTGTCTCAGTGTATGGCAGTACATTGTAGCTTTTCAAGCACATGTGTGCTGGGGGCTGCTTGCCCTGGCACTGCCAGCTCAGCTGCTCCTCAGAGAGGAAGGTTTGCTGACTCCCTGAGAGATAATTGGGAAAAACTCATAAGAGTTTGCAGGGAGAAAGTCTCAACCACGGAAAAGCTCTTGCTGTTTCATTTTAGCAGCCTCTGGTTGGGAGGGTTTCACCTCCCAATCCCTGATTCTTCTACACTTTCACTCCAACTTTGTGGTTTCATGTGCAGGAGAGATATCAGCTGTCAATGATACTGAAGGAAGGTAATATGGTACATGTGTTTAACCATTTATTTGCACCTACAAAAATGCTTCAGGAAAGCAGAGGGATCTGTTTTGAAAGAGAAGGGATTTCTCTTAGACAAGATTTCACCTCATGAGCTGTGCAAGGATTGATGATGAGGCTTCACTCAGAGAGTGCCTCATGGTGTGGGTCACAGTCTGTGCCCATCCAGTCTGCTATGGAGTTGCACCTCCTCTCAGGCAAGGACCAATCTGTACAGTGCAGAAGCAGTCAGGTGATTAGATGGGAATAACTTCATGATGCACAGAAACCAATTGTGAGCTCTGCACGAGGAGGAATGTCTGTGGGGCATCACCCAGCACTTTCAGCTTGTGTTGGTAGAAGCACCAACAGCTCCCTTGGCGGTGGCTTCAACGGGACGCCCCATAGCAAGTCAGGTGCTGTGGGACTGGGGCAAGCTGTGTCAGTGGAAAACATCTACTCCCACTGAAACTTCCAGACAGGTTTTGTTTTCTCCAGCAGTTGCAATTTGCAGACTCGAGCCAGAGATTACCTCCCCTCCACTGCCTCTGCCGTGTTCCCCCAGGAAGGGCAGTGGGCAGGGAGCCATCACGCTCAGGAAGAGCCTTTGTTGCAGCCCTTGAATTCAGTGACTTTTAGAGAACCTCACACTTGTTTTAAAGGCTTATTTATTGTTCACTCTGGAAAGCAGCTCTGAATGCCAGTGTGCGCCATTGGGAGCTGCTGGGGTGCTTGTTGTTCCCAGCAGAGGCTGGACTTGGACCTTGCTCGGAGCTGCCCAGATTTTGCAGTGGTGGTGGCAGAGGCTGGGGTGCAGTGTGTGCCCAGCACAGCCTCCATGGTCAGCAAGGCACAGTGGGTCACTGTGGCTTCCCAGGATGCAGTGGCAGGGCTGAGGGGTAGGAGGATGCTCTCTGGAAGAGATAGCAGCATTCTTGTTGTTGTTATTCAATTTACATCCTCTTCCTTCTTCCCTGCCTTGAAGCTATCCATTATGCTGGGCTGTTACTGGGGCACGACAAGGGTTTCAGCTCTCTTGAGGCAGATATTTTACCTCCTTCTCTAAGCAGTGGCTTGTCTCTGAGTCTCAGGAACATCATGATCATGACTGAACCATGGCAGGGAGCGGGGCAGCCAGACATCACTGTAAAGATGGGGATGGGGAGACAGGGCTTTGAGCCCTCCAAGAAGTCTGGCCAAGATGAGGCAGTTTGAGCCATAACCAGGTTTTTATAGGGCCTTGGAGAAGGTGTCTTGGCAGCTGTCACACCGTGCAGAGTGCAGCTCCCCCACCTCCATCCCTAGTTGGCAATAACTGCTAGAAAGCAGCCTTGAAACAACAACCAGCTTTCTAATAAAGCTGGCAAGTGTTGCCAGGACAGAAAATGCATGAGAACCACATGCAATCGTGGAGCACAGCCTGCCAAGCAGACCTTGCACTGCAGTGTCCTTGCCTGATTCAGTGAGTCCCTGTCCCCTTTGTCAGGCCAGTGACCACTGAGCCAAGCTACAGCTTTAGCTCTGTTCTTGTCCTTCTCTGCTGATGGCACAGTGGTGGCCAGCTGTACCTGTGCAAGAGCAAGGCAGGTCGCTTCTGATGGTGGTGGTGTGTTGAACAGGTTAAATAGTGCAAACTGTATGGATGTTGGTGCAAAAAGCTGCCCAGTGTGTCTGTGGAAATATGCTTTGGCAAATGCAGTGTCCTGTCTGTGCCCGTGTGTGACAATTCAACAAAGCTATCCTGCAGTTCCAGTCCAGTTTGTCTACTCTGCATTGCTCCTTTATGTGTCATAGTCACAGTATCACTCCCAATAGTGTTTTTTAAAGCTTTTATTTTGGGGAAGGTTTTTGTGCTGTTCTGAGGATTCTGCCTGGATGCTGCTCAGTTCAATCCCAGTAGCACTCCTCTCCTTAGGCACCACAGATCTCTCCTTCGTGCACACTGGCTCAGAGACATGCTTCGGGGTGTTGCTGGCCCTGGAGAGCAGGTATGGCCCAAGGGCCTGGTGATGCTGGAGCGGTGCCACAGCAGTGCCGGAGTGGTGCCAGAGCAGTGCCAGAGAGGTTCTGGAGCTGTACTGGAGTGGTTCTGGAGAGTTTTTGGAGTGGTGCTGGACTGAGGACCAGCAGAGGGAGCACAAGAGTGCAAAAATCCCACCTGGGAGAACAGAGCTCCAGCTGCACTGGTGTGCACTGGTGTGGACCTCACAGAGGCTCTGCCCTGTGGGCAAGACACCCACAGCCCCATCCCAGAGCCCTGGGGCTGCCCAGAGTCAGTAAATGCCAGTGGGTAGTGTGAAGTGGAGCCAGCAGCTCCACTCGGGCTCTCCATCAGCAGCCACCTAATGCAGTGTGAGATGATGGGGATAAGAGGCTCTGGACTCTTAACACAGCCTTTGCAGGTACTCCGCAGCTCTCTGTATGGCACAGCATGGCTGTTGCAGGCTCTAGAGGGTGCATTTCAGTTTAGATTTTCTGTCCCCAAAAGTTGAGTCCTTCTTCTCCTTTTGCTTCCGGAGTGAGCAAATCCTACCTGCCCCAACCCACACTCACTGCTGTGGCTGGGGGTCAAGGCAGAAGGTATGAGCCAGCACCCCAAAGTGCCAAGCTGCTCTCTGGGCCATACAAAGCAGTTTCAGCACCTCCCAGCCTGAATTGCTTTTGGAGTGAAAAAGACACGGTGGCAAATTTGGGGGGGTTATCTTTTGATGGAAAACTAGATTTGATGGCAAACAAAGCAGCCATCCAATCGCAGCCAAAGCACCCGCTGCTCTCCCTACTGCAGCTTGGCACTGCCTCTCTTGCTGCAATGCTTTATCTCCCAAGCCAAAGATACCATGAGGCTTTGGTTTAGTTTACACCAGGTTATTCACACGGGGAATATCTGCTCTCACGTTCAAACAGCTCTCTAGCAGCATTTGCAATGTGATGCCCATGCTGGAACCTCCTTCACCACGATGTGCCCAGCAGTGACATCAGGGCAGGTCCTGGTACCAAGCGGTTTCTACCTCAAAACAAGCTATCACAAGGGACCACAAAATAGACAAATACTTTCCAGCGTGTCACTGCTGGTGGTACAGTTCTGAGGGCTGGGTTTGCTTACTGACTCAAGAAGAGGTGAATTCCACCCAGGAGGATTTCACTCCTTGTCTGTGCTAATATTAAAAACGTGCTGGATGGTTTAATTTTAGGCCCAGTTATCTTTCTTGTCACAGAGTTTAACACAATTGCGTGGCAGGATGTCTGCAGAGGTCAGATGGGAGTAATAGAGGTGTTAGTCACTCCAGAAAAGGAATTAAATCGTGCTGGGGAGTTTGCACAGTCACTTGTGGTGCTGCCATGGGGAGAACTGCTAGGTCTCCTACAGCAAAGCTTCAGCATTTATTTACGAAAGCATAGCCAGGGTTTTTTAATATTTTCAGCTGGATTTCATGATTGGGCACTGAGTCTGGGTGGCAGTTGCTGTGGGGAACATCCCACTGGCGATGGGGCACTGAGAGAGGGAGATTGTCCTGTTGTATAGGTGGGAAAAGTGAGCACAGAGATGCAGAGCCCTGCTCAGAGCCTTATGGTAGCTGAGCTCGAGTCTCTGGGCTCCTCGGCCTGACCCTTAAATACAAAGCCATCTCTTGCAGTCCTCCGTATGCCAAGTGATGGCTTTCAGAGCATCCCCCTCCCTGCTCATGACCCTTCACCAGCACCTTTCCTGTACTTGCTGTGGGATGTCCCTCTGGTAACTCTGTCACTCTCTCCAGCTTAGGCAACAGCATGGAAGGGACAACAACCTCTGTAGCAAAAGCTAGAGCCCCAGCCAAATGCCCCAGCAATGACGCTTAGCACGAGAACCCAGGTAACACCATGAATGAAGTCCATGAAGTAAAAGTGACCTGAGGACCCTGGGACCTCCTCAGATTAAAAGAGAAGCTGCAGAGCCAAGAGCACATCCGTCTGCAGCTGCTGTGGAGAAAAGGGCCTGGGCTAACACTGGAGAGAACGAATGGCAGTTTTGAAAATGTGTGAGTCATGCTTGGGTCTGACATTCCAGATAGAAAGGCTGAGATGTGCAGGCTGTTCTGGTTTCCTTGGTGGCTTCTCAGTGGGTGAGAGGGCTCTGGTGGGTGCACCCTCATGGGGCTGGCCCTGCCACCCCGGGGCATCCAGACACACAAGAGAGCATTGTGGCTTTCTCATTGCTGTTGGGCAACGAACAGGGCTTGAATATTGTTGTGGATTTCAATAGAAAACACTTTGAGATTGAAATGACCTTGATTACAGCTGGTTGTATAATGTGTTGTGAATAAGATTCTGTGCAAAGTTTGGCATTTTTGTTTTCATTGCGTAATAATTAGTGATTACATTTTTTTCCAGTATTTATCCTGTGTTAATCTTGCTACAAGCCTGAAACACCAGCAGTGTGATGACAGGAGCCAGCATCCATGCCAACCAGGGCATTATTTGCTTTCTATAGGCCAGGAACATCGAGCAATCCAGGAGTGCTTCTCTCTCAGAGATATACGACTCACTGACGACCATTTTGCTATTTTTAATTCTATTAAAGACTCTGCATGTCCCCCTTGGGGGACAGATGCAAATGGGGAGATGTGTTTGTCAGGACTGTGCATGCTGTGAACAAAAACTTTCTGCAAACATATATTCTCTTCCTTTCCATCATTATGGGATGATGGTTTGAGCAACGAAAATGAAAATGAATAGCCTCTGGTATTTACACTGACCATTGACAGAACTCCTCGCTTACTATGCAATTTCTGGCAAAAAAAAAAAAGTGTCAATAGAATTATTTAACAAAACAATAATAAAAATCAGTGACTATTTGCAGAGTCACAGGATGGTGGAGGTTGGAAGAGACTTCTAGACATCATTCAGTCCAACCCCCTGCTCAAGCAGGTTCCTCTTGATTGGAGGACACATGGACAGGAACATATCCAGGTAGGTTTGGAAGGAGACATCACACCCTTCCTGGGCAGCTTGTGCCAGGGCTTCCTCACCTGCACAGCAAACAAGTTTCTTCTCATGTTCAAGCTGTGTTCCAGCTTGTGCCTGTTACCCCCTGTCCTGTCACTGGCAATCACAGAAAACTATCCCCATCTTCTTAATACACAGTCTGTAGCTATTTGTTAGCATTGATAAGATCCTTCTTCGGTCTTCTCCAGTCTAAACAGATCCAGGCCTTGCAACTTTTCCTCGTAAGAGAGATACTCTAGTCCCATTATTATCTTGATAACCCTGTACTGGACTATCTCCAGAAGTTCTCTGTCAGTCTTGAGCTGGGGAGCCCAGAACCAGATACAGGACTCCAGATGAAGCCTCACCAGGGCAGAGTAGAGGAGGAGGAGAGCTTCCCTCGACCTGCTGCCCACGCTCTTCTGGATGCTCCCCAGAATGTCATTGGCCTTCTTGCCCATGAGGGCACATTGGTGGCTCATGTTTAATTTGCTGCCCATCAGAACTCCCAGGTTCCTCTCCTGGAGCTGCTCTCCAAGAGGTCACCTCCAGCCTGTCCTGGTGCATGGGGTTGTTCCTCCCTGGAGTCACTGGATCTTTTTGCACATGGTATGGGTCTAGACATACACATGGAGATGCACTGAATAAACTGCAGATGCAACGTTGAAGGTGAGAAAAAAACATGTATGAGCACCAGTATGTCTTATTCTAAGCTAGTATACACCCAATTTAAATTGTTTGGGAGTGGGATTCTAAGTAAGCCACAGATAAAAGTCAGCTTTAAACCACCACAATCGTGTCTGTACAGGAAGTTGCATCAGTGCCTTCAAGCCGATGCAAATGTGCGTGCAGGAGAACCCTGCCTGGCGTGTCCTTGGAGGGGCGGGGGGTCACATATCAAGCTCACAGTTTACTTGTATCTTTTGTACAGATTGCAAATTGGGTCAACACCAAGAGCTAGGGCAGAAGCTTGAAAAAAAAATGAGAGATCCTTAAGATCTGTTTGTGATGACCGATGAATCCAGAACAAAAAGGTTGCACCAAGTCATCAGCTACAGTGAATTAATCACCTGGTATTTGTCATTCTGCTTCCTCCATTGGACCTCACTGAATAGTATAATTCACAGGAACTTTATAGCATCTGTAGGAACTTTCCATATGTATATAACATTCACAGAAACTTTATTTTTTAGGTGAAATGTGATTTCTTTAAAGGATAACTATGAATTGCAGTCAATGACACCAATGAACTCAAATCCCTGCCTGGACTGTCGTTGTGGAAGGTTGGCTGACACAAAGATGAGCCTGTTGGTCTCTATATGTGCTCAAGCTGCTGTAAGGCACCTACAGGGCTCTGGGACTTATTGCTGCTCTGAACCCAGCAATGCAAAGGGACAGCTCCAAGTAGCCACATCAGTCGGATGGGAAAAACATAGCCAAAGCTTCTCCCATGGGGCATCTCCAGTGGAACATCTCCAAGGGGCTGCAATTTGAGGTGGGCTCATGCCTTCTTAGAACAGACAGATGCAAATGCAAAGCTGGAAGGTGGATTTACAGCAGTAGAGCCCCATAATTCTACTTGTCCTACAAAAGAGTGGGAGAAGAGACCCCTCCAGCTTCTCTGGCCCAGACCAGGGGAGTCCAGCTGACTCAGCTGTAAATGTTAGTGTGTATTTATAAACAAGAGCAGGCTGGAGGGACGACATGGCTCTGTTTACCCCAGTGGCATGTAAAAGTAAACCCCCTGGATGAGTTGATGATTAACTTGCCTCCTCTCCTTTGCTTTCGTGCCTTCTTATATGAACAGGAACATTCCCCCTCAACTCCTTTGCTCCGTCTGTTTTTGTTTGCTCTATCTCTACAAGGCTGATTAAATAGCCCTCCTTGAACTTGGAGAAGGCTATCGTTTACTTGCAGATCAAAACAATCCTGCCTGCCTTACATTTGCAAAACCCTAAGCTCTGCTTTACTATTGAGATAAAAATCCTTCCCCCAGCTTCAGCAAACAAGCAGTGAAACTTTGCGTGGTTCGGGACAGTCCCATGAAAACCGAGACTTCACTGAGAGCTTGGGAGTAAGCCAGCTTGATGCATTAATCTCAAGAAATAAATCACATAAATAAGAGATAAGCACATGTTTCCCCGCAAGCAAATAGAGGCCACTTGGCTGTGAAAGGCACGTCCTTCTCAAATAATGAGTGGGAGACTAATTCCATGTTTGAAGTCAGTGTTTCTTTTAGGGCATGCAGACTGCGAGGAGAGGAGTAGCTGAACGTTATCAGCCATCTCTTGAGAGGCTGTGTGTCTCACACAGCTCCCATAGCTAACAGCAAAGGCAGCATAGACTCCCCACCCACACATTTTCACAAGGAGGCCACGGCGCCACTACTGCACAGGTCTTGTAAAGGGTCAAGGATGTCTTTTTCTTGAGCTAGCTACAAACCTCTTTTTCCACCAGCAATAATACTTAGTGACAGTGAGGCACCATCTCAAGTAAGCAGTAGCCTCCAATCCAACAGATGCTGAAGCTGCAGGCATGTCACTGCATGAGTGTCTGACGCCACAGGAACTCCTGGGTAGGGTTTCCAAGACAGATGCTGGAAAGGTAGGAAACAATTGGATTGGTGCTTGTGAAATCCTAATCCACCTCCTTCATGTGGTGTTGCAGGAATGTCAGTAGTGAGGACTTTGCAAGCAGCTCCAGGGATGCTGCTTGGGATGTTGGGAGCAATGGGGCCATGCCAAGAGTGGGCTCTGGTGGGGCAGGAGGGGTCCCAGCTGGAGGCTGACAGGTACTGCCAGAGACAGGGCTGTCTGGATGGGAAGTTAGACAAACAGTCTCTGTTACTTTGCATCCACCTTGATCTTTATTTTCCCTTTGCACTGTGAAAAGCCAGGAGATTCTGTATGGAGAAGCCATGAGAGTGAGGTGTGGTGCAGACTTCAGATGTAAACTCAAATGCTGTAACTTGACATAAGACACTGCAGCAAAACTCTGGTTAATCTGGAATTTGGCTTTTGTGGTTTGGGAAGGCATTTTCTGAAAACCCAAATCAGCCAAGTCAAATCAGGGTAAGTGACAGATGCCCTTGAACAAGCACCCACAAACTTGATAGCCTGATTCTTAAGTGCCTTGCAATGAGCTCCTTTCAATAGCACTTTCCTAAACATGTCTTCTCTTGATTTTCTTCCCTCTGCAGCATCCACAGAGCTAAGCAACACTGCAGCTTCCTGGGGCTGTTCATCTCCAACTCCTTGCAAGGCAGCCCTGGCTCCACAGTGCCCCTCGGCCCCAGCATTTCTCCTCTCCATCCCTGCAGCCCCGTCGCAGTTTTGCACTTACTCTGGGCCATATTGGCAGCTGGCTTGATTCTTGCAGAGCTACCAAACCACATTTCATGAAGACTTATCACAGAAGTCATTGTTGTCCCATGTAAAGCCTGGTTAATCCCCAGGGTGTCTCTCTCTCGAGAGGGAGGGAAATGGACAATAAAGGGAGTGAAGGGACCCTGCTCAGAGAAGGTTTCTCAGGGATGCAAAACCTCTGGCTAACCACAGCGTGTTTCCACCCAGACATGGGGCTATTTTTAGTGTAACATCTTGGCTGGGCTTCTGTTCCCTTTGCTCAGACCCCAAAAGTGCTCTTGGGAACTGCCTAAGCATTGCCACTGTGAGTAGCCCCAGGCAGGCGGGTGGCCTGGCTCTTCCTCGCATGCCAAGCATCTGGGAGGATGCAAAATCAGGGCAGGCAGCAGATCCAACAGCCTTACCTATAAAGGGCTCTTCAAGGCATCCTCTGGTGGGCTCTGGGCTGATAATTAAGGCACTAGAATGTGCATTTGCTGCCCTTCTTTCCCTATTCAGGCTCCATTGAGCTACGGGCTCCCAAGCTGTAAGCCCTTTGCACTTGTCCTGCAGAGCAGGACAGGCATGGGGAGTCAGCTGGAGGGCTGCTGGAGGTCTGTGCATGATCTGAAGGTTGGTTGCTCTCAGATGCACCTCATTGTGTATTGTTCATATCACAGCTGCGTTATGGCAGCTCTTTTACTGTTGCAAAGGGTATATTAGAACAAAGTGGTCTAAAAAGCGATGCACCATCACTCTACTTCAGCTCTTTTCCTGCTGTCACCCCACATACAGGCAAGGAAATGCTTTGGCCTCCTGCTCAGCAGAACAGCTCTGACCCTGAAAGCAGCTCCATGTTTGTCATCTGGCCAGCCCAGTCTCCTCATCATCTGGAGTCATCTCCTTAGGACAATGTCACTCCTGTTTGTGGGGTCCTAGCCTGCAGGGACAGGAATTACTGGACTGCTGACCCATGACAGTTGTGTGCTCCAGGGCAAACAGAAGAAGATAGAGAATAAGTACTCTATTGCAATGATTGACAGTGGAGACAGAGGTAATAACTGCATGATAAATGCAGTTTGTAAATAAATGAAGTCTTTAGGTGAAAAGAAGGGTTTCTGAGCAGAGCTGGGCAGCCTTCATGTGCCAGGTGCTCACCAAGAGGTCTGAAGACTGCTTCCTGCCAGAGCACTGCCATGGGTACTTGTGTGCCTGGCTGGCTTGGGTGCAAGGCAGTTCTTCCTGCAACTGGACTGGGAACATTTCGAACAGGAGACTGAAGAGTAGCAAGTAATGAATACCACACTGCAGTCTGAGCTTTTTGAATGAATAATCATTGGTGTTGAAATATATGAAGCTCTGTGAGTCTGGGCTCTGAGTGTTTTCACCAGTACCCAGCGGCTGTCCAAACACAAACAATGAATAACTGCAACCACGGCAAACTCACCATGGGGAAGGACAGTGCTGGCTTCACTGTCTCCCCTTTCTGTCACCAAGCAAGGAGATGGGGCCTTGTCAGGTCTCTTGGGGATGCTGAGCCACTGCATGTCTGGGCCATTCAAAGGTTGTTTTGTGCACAGGCTCCTCCCCAATTCCTGGTTCCCTCACCCTTCTGCTACTGGTGGGCTGCAAATCTGTGTGCACTGGCTCCAAGGGGCTCCTGCCAGCACACAACTGCCTGCTCCGTGCCCAAGTGCTGTGTCTAGGGCTTGACCAGAGCCTTAGAGCCCTCAATCATGGCAAGAGATGCTGGAGCGTGTCCAAAGGCAGGCAATGAAGCTGGGGAAGGGGCTGGAGCACAAGTCTTATGAGGAGTGACTGAGAGAACTGGGAGTGTTTAGTCTGGAGAAAAGGAGGCTGAGGGGAGACATGATCACTCTCTACAGCTACCTGAAAGGAGGTTGTACTGAGGTGGGGGTTGATCTCCTCTCTCAAGTAATGAGTGATAAGATAAGAAGAAATGGCCTCAAGTTGTACCAGGGGAGGTTTAGTTTGGAGATTGGAAGAACTTTTTCACAAAGAGGGGTGTCAGCCCTGTCCCAGGCTGCCCAGGGAGGTGAGAGTGTCCCCATCCCTGGAGATATTGCAAAGCTGTGTAGATAAGGTGCTGGACATGATTTAGTGGTGGGCTTGGCAGTAGGAGGTGAGTAATTGGATTTGATGATCTTAAAGTTCTTTTCCAACCGAAATGATTCTATAAGATGGTTCACACCCCCTTCAACAACCTTCAGTAAGGGTCTGTAGCCAGTTGAGCCTCCAACTGCGAGCTCCAACCAGAGAGTTGGGTTAACAAAACAAAGGCAGATGGCAGGAGTTTAAGTCAGGCACTTTTTCACTGTCAGGACACAGTTGTTGGGAGTGTTTCTGCTGCCATGGCTGTGACCAGAGGGCTGGGCTCCCTCTCACCTCCGTCTCAGTGGCATGCTGTGCCCTGGCTGGGGCCCATGGTCAGCCCCTGCACCTTCACTGATGGAACTGGGACCAGTTCCCGTATACACAGCCATACTGAGAGTAGTCGTACAGGAACTGCTGTATCCAGAGGGGAAGGGGAGGGCACAGGATCCAATCCGCAGAGTAAGAGAGAGCCCTGTCCCACACGGATAGGGAAGGAGATGGGCCAAGCAAGGAGGGATGCAGGGAGGTGATGGAGCTGGTAGGACACATCAGGCCAGGGCCCAGGACCCATGAACGATGGTGGTAACAAATGTGTTGTTTCCCCAGACTGCTGGCATCACCTTGACTACACAGGTCTGTTTGCTGCTGGATCACACAAGAACAATCTCACTTCTCAGGGCACATGGGCATTCAGGCTGGTGTCTGGCTTCAGGGTGGGCAGCTAAAGGAGCTGGGCCTCATGCAGCTGGTCCCACACACTACAGAGGATAACTGCACTGCCACTCTGCTGCCTGCTGCCCTGCAAACTGAGGGGCTGCAGCTCCTGAAGCTGCCCATTCACCAGCTGTGCCTGGCTGTGTCTTCCCACATTCCCCATCCCTTGCCCTGGGCTTTTCCCAGGGAGATGTATCACTTGTTCTTCTAACTCTGCTGGTTCCAGCCAACATCTCTCAGTCACACCTGGAATCAGTCGTGGGCTGCTTTCAAATCCAAACCATTCCTAGATAAAAGTGAAAGGGATGTATCAGCAACAACATGAGAGAGATTCATTCCTGGTGTGGGTGGAGAGAAAATACATCCCAGGGAGTGTCTGGGTTCCTTCAGCAATTTAAATGGCTCTCTGCATGTGAGCTGAATCTGTCTCCTTACCGGGGAGCACAACATGATGCTTGCGAGGCTTCTCCCTCTTCCAAGCCCAGCTGCTGCAGAAATACAGGCAGGCAAAAACGTCTGGGGTCAGGAGTCACCAGCTCTTGGCTTTTAGTTTGACTACTTCAAATGCTGATGATGTGTGTTCATTAGGCTGCACACTTGACACAGCCTCCCCCTCCCAACCCACCTGAAGCAGAGCAGCTGTGCCACGTCTGCTAAGGGATCCCTACCCACCACCATGGCCAGCATTGTGGCCAAACCCCAGCCACAGCCTCCTCGAGTGCTGGCTGCTGGGTAAGAGCCTCATGTGGCTTGTTTAGGTGGCCCTGAGTGACATTTGGCCATGAGTTTTTCTTGCCTGTATTTGGGTTACTGTTTGTGTCAGTGGCTGTTTCTCTAGGTGGCTGTGCTGGGTGATTTCAGCTTAGCCAGCAAAACTTTTGTTGAAACATCAGCTGCACTAAATTCATACAAAGCAATTCTCATGCTGTCCAGATGCCACTGCTTCTAAAAATAGTTTGGTCTAGTTCATTTTCCCAGCTTCTTGCCTTTTAGCAGCAATAGTCTTAATAGTCTTTGCAGTACTTTAAGGAGTAGTTTGTCTGTGCCAGGCCAGCAATTACTGGGAACATGAGTCCTTCTCAGTTCCCTGTACTCCAAATCATGCCTTACACAAAAAAAAAAAAAAAAAAAAGAGACCATGAAGAATCTTTTTTTCTGACTGGAAGACAGAATGGATACACATGACAGGAGCTGTGTGGCATTGGGTCGAGTCCATGCTTTCCTGGACAAAAGCTGGTGTAAGTCCCTCCCTTGGTGCTGGTGTAGCATGTGGAGTGGGAGCAAGATATCCCTGAGGGTCTCCAGCATGGTGAGTTGTCACCTAGTGTAGCCAGGAGACAGAGAGCCATAGGATGAGTTGGGATGCCTTGGGTTAGGTTGGAACAGTGTGGGATGAGATGAGAATAGAAAGGATGGGGTGGTATGGGATGGGATAGGATAGGGTAGCAGGGGGCATGATGGTGCCAGACTGGCATCCAGGGGCAGTTCCCTCCCATTGCTGGGAGTGGGAAAAACTGTGGTGTACATTTGTGCCTCAGTTTCCACTCCACTCAGTGGCTATGACTGTGCCATTGAGAACTCAGGAGCTTTGTGGCTGGAGGTCACAGCAGTGCTGTTACCAGAGATGGATGCTATATGTCATACTCATTTGTTTATGTTTTATTTCATGACAAAAGTATGCCATTTATGAAGCATTTTTGCAAACACAAGCAGCTTTCAAGGCGACTGGCATCATTTAAGTATCCAGCGACGCTGTTGAATGTTGTGGCTTTTCCTGTGTTTATTTTTCCTCCTCCTGGACCTTTTGCT
Source organism: Urocolius indicus (assembly GCA_013401255.1). Lineage (NCBI taxonomy): Eukaryota > Metazoa > Chordata > Aves > Coliiformes > Coliidae > Urocolius > Urocolius indicus. The sequence goes on along the minus strand of WBNH01006192.1, from coordinate 71,168 downwards.
CAGCAGACAGGCTGGGCTGTTTTTTTTTTTTCTTTTGGCTCTGCCTGTCTGGAGTGAGCATCCCAAGAGGTGCAGTATTGGCAGAGCCAGCGCAGGGCTGCATTGAAACCCCAGAGGTGGTCACAGGGATGCCTGGGGGACTGGGAGGAGATGTGTGTGACAGGGGCAGCAGCAGCAGCCCTGTTCACCCCAGTGACACAAACAGAATTTCCTCAGTAGCAGCTCGATGGGAGCCAAGGCATCACCTCTGGCCACTGGGGCAGGCCAAGAAGTGGGGAGACCTCCCCCAAGACACCCTTCCCAGGGCTGCTTTGTGCTTTGAGGTCCCAGTGCAGCCAGCAGCCAGGGTGAAATGACCCCTAGAAATCCCACTCAGTCGGCTTGGAAAATCCTAGGGAGTTTGATTTACTCCCAGAACATGTTTGCATAATAATACAATGAGGGAGCCCTATTTTTGGTACAATGCATGGCTCTGTGTGCCAAGATGTGCTGATATTCCCTGGCTGGGGCAGGCACTGGCAGGGTCATGGCCTGGCTGCCCGCTCTCGCCCTGCAGCCTCTGGGTTCAGAGGGTGCCTGGAGGGCTGGGAGATGCTGGGGTGTGACAGAGACCAACGCTGCTGTTTGCAGGGCTCCTCGCTGGGCTGTATGTTATGGGTTTGTGTGGAGCTGTTTCTGGTAACAAGGAAGAGCTGTAATGGTGGCTCCTGTAAGAAGCTGCTCAAAACTTTACCCAGCTCTAATTCACACTCCACAATCACTTTTTAAGAAGAAGAAGCTGGAAGAGGAGGGTTCATTTGTAGCCAACCCATGGTCCAGGGGCCTCCTCTGTGGCATCCCAAGGGGGGCAACGGGTGCCTTGAAGAATTAGAGCAAGGAGAGAGAAAGGGCAGATGTTTTCCTGCAGCACAACCAGCATCAGCCTGGCAAGCCCTGAGCTTGCATTTGGTTTCAAATTGTGATGGACCAAACTAGGAAAACCTGGAGAGGCGATTAGGGAGAGAAAGGCTGCTCCTCCAAATTCAGCGGCATTGCTTTGACAGTTGCATTAGGCTCATAGCTGAGGCTGTCCATCTCCTGGCAGGTCCATCAGTGTTGTGGGGCTGATGGACACTGCCATGTACTCATGCATCTCACACATGGACTAGCAGCAAGATCACAGAATCCCAGAATGATTTGAGTTGGAAGGGAGCTCTAGAGCTCATCCAGCCCAATCCCCTGCTAAAGCAAGTTTCCCTTGATCAAGTCATACAGGAACATGTCCAGGTGGATTTGGAAACCTCCAGAGAGGGAGACTCCACATCCTCTCTGGGCAGCCTGGACCAGGGCTCCCTCACCTGAGCAGTAAAGTTTCTCCTCATGTTCCAGCGGAACTTGCTGTGTTCCAGCTTGTGCTCATTACCTCCTGTCCTCTCACCGGCCACCACAGGAAAAAGACTGGTCCCATCCTCTCAACACTCACTCTTAAGGTATTTATAAGCATTGATAAAGTCCCCTCTCAGACTTCTTTTCTCCAGGCTAAACAGTCCCAAGTGTCACAGCCTTTACTCATCAGAGATATGCTCCAGTGCCAAATCATCTTGGTAGCCTTCCACTGGACTCTCTCCAGCAGTCCTCTATCACTCTTGAACTGGAGAGCCCAGAACTGGACACAGTACTCCAGATGTGGCCTTACCAGGGCAGAGTAGAGGCGGAGGAGAACTTCCCTTGACCTGCTGTGACCCTTATGCTGGCTCTGCTGTGTGGGCAGGAGTGCTGGTGCCCAGGAAGGTTCCCGAGGGCTGTTTGTCCACCCGGGTCTCCTCTGTGGGAAATGGCTCCTGTCCACTGCCCTTTATTCTGCTTCTTCTCAGCGGCTGCCAGGAGGACACAGAATAAACAAGGTTGGGAACAATGCTTTCCAGGAACCACGTGCTTCCTCTCAGAGCCCCGGGGTCAGGGCTATGAGTGCTGCAGAAACACCCTGCGCTTGATGTGACGGTGAGCTGGGGCAGGCAGCATCCCACCAAGCCATCCTGCGGCCTCCCTGTTACACAAACAGCATCAGCAAAAACATTTGTGACTTATTCCCCCATCCCCTCAGAAAGCATCTGAATTTCCAGCAGCTGGGGGTACGTGGCAGTGTGAGGAGCAGAGCACTTGTGGTTTTGCAGGTTGGCATTTCAGGCAAGGCTCAGGAAGTGCCAATGAAACATTTGAATGTGGAGGTCTTACAAACTGGAGAGCAAGAGGCTTGTTCCCATAGCTCCTCCAAAAAAAAAAATCTCTGCCAGGGTGCATTTGCAGAGTGGGCTGCATATAAATTATCCATAAATAAGCTTAACATTAGTGAGCAGGTGGAACAGGACAGGGTTCAGGAAATTATGCAAAGAGAGTAGACAAAGAGCCAGGCTGGGATTGCTCTTTGTCTAGGGGAGCTGGGCTCACTTTCTGCAGTCACAACGAGTTAGTGCAAGGCACAAAGGCAGGCAATTTCAGATTTGATTAAACTGTTTGACAGCATTCATATGTTAAATGATTATATGTTACTATCTGCTGCTGTGGTATGCATGTCACAGTAGAATCATGAATGAATCTGTTGAGGCCAGAGTGTAGTGTAATAGGAGATGTCATTAATAAGCCAACCAAGAGGGGGGAAAAAAGGCAAATTTGTTGTGGTTCTTACTCAATGACCAGGCATGTCAAGTCAGCAAGAAGTGAGTAACATGGACAAACACAGATGCCCATCCTGGCATTTAAGAGTCTAATCCAGATGCAAATATTTTAGTCAGAATCCTGTGTCCCATCTTTGTCCCATCTTTTAAACTTCAGTCACCCATGAGGGCTGCGTGGCATCCCCCAGGCCAGCAGACGCCTGTGGAGGCAGGTCAGGGCTGTTCAGAGGCATTCCCTGTGCAAGGATTGTTTTGCCTTTATGCTTGCTGCCCATTCAATCTTTTGTGAGATGCCACAAGGAATCAAATAACATTTCAAACAGGAGAGAGGATTAGAAACCCCTCTGTGTCAGCTGCACAATGTCTGGGCGGAGGGGCAGCAGCACATCAGTATCACCTTCAGAAGGGGAGCACAGGGACCTTGCACCCTGGGTGTGCTGCCTTCCACCCTTGCCTTCCCCAGCATGTGAAAAGACGTCTCTGAAACATGTGGCTTCACAGCAAGGCCCTTTTACCACATCATAGGATGCTCAGGGATGGCACCTGACTGGATGTCTGCTCCATGCTGGGCTGCTTGGCTGTGAACACATCCTGGGTCACACCAGGACCAGGAAAACGCAAACACCTTGACCCACAGAAAGACAATGCTTAACAGAAATGCCACAGAGATGCCAAAAATGGTGGTGGTGCTGCTGAAGAAGTTGGATGCAACAATTCCTTAAATCTCTCTGCTCTGCAGGGGGAAAATGTGGCTGGTCCCTGCCTGGAGCTGTGGTGTCACCTGTGCTCTTCTGCTGTAGCCCCATCCAGGTGCAGACAGACGCTCTCCCAGGCAACAAGCAGAGAAGCTTGTCTTGACTCTGGATGAAAATCACCATAAGAAATGCAAAGTAAAAGAAGTTATAGAGAGAATGGGTTGCAAAAGCTGCCTCTATGCAAACAGTTTAACAAGAAAAAAAAAGTAGCTATAAGAGGGATGGGAGGAGGGAATGTCTGCAGAACCCACCTTGGGCATCCCCCTCCCTGCCACAGGCCCTCCTGACCCCCACCCACACAGAGCTGGGAGCTGTCTCACCTTCCTGTAGCCATAGCATATGTCTCAGGCTGGGTTCCCAGAGCACTCTCCAGCTGCACTCTAGGCATGAGATTATGGTAAACAGACAGCTCTGCAGGCTTAGGATGCACAAATGTCTGGTGTACCTGCAAAATGTGGGTTACAGGGGGCTGCAGAGGAATTGTCCCAGCTCCCAGGGCCCCAAGAGCAGGGCTGGCTGGCTGCCCTGGGAGCTACAAGCCTACAGATGCTGGAAATTAATCCACCACTCTTGTTATGCTGATTGGCAGCTGCCAGGTTGAAGTTGCTCACAGAGGAATTCACACAGAGCTGGCTTAGAAATGACAGAGGGGAATCAGCTTTAGCAAGGGGTTGGACTGGGTGGTCTCTAGAGGTCCCTTCCAGCCCTCACCTTTCTGTGATTCCGAAGCAAAGTGCACAGTGAGGGGCCCTGCAATGTCACCCTGTCACCAGCCCTGCCCAGCTCCCAGCAGCACTTTACAGCATGCCCAGGACAAAATTTCCCCCAAAGCTTTTCATTTCTGTACAGCTATTGCCAACCGTCTTCTCCCAGAGCATTTCCTCCTCCCTTCAAAAGAACAACAAAGAAATGAAAAGGTTGTAAAGATGTTTCTGTGGGGATACACTGCCCTGCAGTGTGAGGTGGAGGGAGCCGTGCAGGGAGCTGTGACCCAGCTGTCCACCTCAGCCCAGGGCTCCCCAGCACTTTCCATACACCAGATTGCAATGAAAAGTTTTATTACCCAGTCATCTATCCCATATCAGTCAAGGATCTGGCTGAAGGACAGGCATCCATTCAAAGCCAGTTTACAGCAGAGGCTTTATTTTTATTTTAAAAGCATCTGGAAATTAAAAATCCCCTTTGGCACTCATCCACTTCGGAGAGGGAGCCAGGCCTGTCGTCTGGCCAAGCAGCCCTGCTCTAGCTGAGCTGGGTGGACCCAGCACTGGGACGTTTCTCTAACTCAGGCAGACTGGGGTCGCTGGCTTTCCTCCAGCAGCTCCACAAACTTCCCACGCCGAGGGGCGGTTCGGTCCTCGCACTATACGTGTGACATGGTGTGCGCTTGACTTGAAGCCAACCCAGGCGTGTGCTGCTCATCCTCCTGCTCTTCCCCTATGCAGGGATGCTTGTCAGATGGTGCCTTGGCCAGAGCAAAAAGCACCAGGCTGGTCAGTGCAGGTAGGGTTTGCCCCATGTGAATGGCACCAATGTAAAATGTGGGTTAGTTGTTTCCATTTCGGGGTGGCTGCAGGTTTGACAGATGTTGATCATTTCCAACAACCTGTCCCTGTGGGGAAAGCACATTGCTATGGCCCTGCTGCACATGCCAGGAGGTGATACCACCTAGGGCTGGCTGAATCCAGCAAGATAGGTATGCAGAGTTTACAGCAGAGCCCTGGAAAGTTCTCTATTTTTGCCCTCAAATCCATATTTGATGGGTCATCCCTTGGGTCAAAGTAGAAAAAAGAAAAAGAGAAGTAACTCTATGTCTGTGTGCAGTTACAGTTGTACAGATCTGGTTTTCATCCTGCAGGAAAAGTGCAGGCCTTGGAAATCTCCTGGCTGCTTGGGCAGCTGGCACCTCTGGCTGCCCAGCAGCATGTATCCCTTCACCATGTCTCTGCAGCAGGAACCAGATTGCTCAAGGTAGAGGACAGAGCAATAACAATGATTTATCTGCTCTGTGCCAGGAAGGAAAACTGAGAAGCCTCTGCCCAACAGTTTGGGATGGCCGTTGTGGAGAACTGCACTTGCTGAGCACATCAGCTGCAACCCAGGACAGTGTCTCATCCTGAAAAAAGTGGGTGAGATGAACAAACGTGTGTTCAGCTGGAGGAGGAGTTGAGGATTTCCAGATACAGCTTTTGCCTACATCCCACTGAGTGTCTGGGGCTGCCTTCCTCTCCCTTGGGATGGGCATTGCATGCCTGGGAGTGTCTACAGCAGCAATGTGTTACCCTCTGCCTCCAACTGCACCTGGATGGGGCAAATGAGGGTTACAGCTGGTGAGTGCCACCCACGTTTTCTGCCAGGACAGGAAGGCAATACCCATCAGGCTGGGGAGAAGGGATCAAACAGGCACAAATCCATCACTGTTCTCAACCTGCCCCGTCACATCCGCTCCTGCTTGCAAGCACAGTCCCCATTTCTGCTGCAGCCTCCTGGACTTTCTCTTCTCCCTGCCAAAGTCCTGCTCCTAGCAGGAACTAGTCCTTACCAGGACAGCCCAACTTCACCACTCATGCAGGCCAGTGAGGGCCAAGCAGTGGGCGACACAAGCAGAGACTCTTCTCTAATCTTAGCTAAGCTCTTGCAAAGCCCTGCTGCACATACACAAATGAGACTTTTTCAGATGCTCATAAAACTGAGACAACCAAGGTCAGATCCTCACGGCAATGACAAGGTGCCTGTCTTTAGCACAAAACCTATCTTCCACCATTGGATTTCAAGTCCCTGGTTCAAAGTATGGAAGCATTAGAACTTTTCAAAGAAAGGATTTCCTGAATTATTCTAACACTGAAAAAAACCCAATGTATCCTTCTGTGCCCTGGCTCTCACAGACAGCTGAAGTCCTCAGCTAAAATCTTCTCAAAAGAAAAAGAGAAAAGCCTGAGTCATGACATAAGAACAAGATCTTGCTCTTAGAAGGAACAAGGGACCTCCAGAGCAGGCTGTGCTTACCAACTCTGCCTCTCACAATATCTGCCAACTTTGTGAGCATTGTATATTGTTTAAATAATCTAATCAAGTTACATAAGCCTTTTGAAGTCAGACAACTTTGATTTAACAATGGCTTCAGAGCTTTGAAACCCCCAATCTTTTCTAGTTTGTCTTCCATGATTGTTCCTTACCTGTCTCCCATCATTGAATAAATCATTATAAACATAAACCAGATGCCTCATGCTAACAATAACTTGAGAGAGCCTTGCATCCCCTAAGATATATGGGCAATGACTAACACACTTTTAGCCTCCAGACTTAATTTAAAGCATTCTGAATATGTGCACTGGTGGATGAAGGCTGCCCAAGACAATAACTATTACATTAAAAGCAATTTCTGTCTTTAAGCAGCAACAAAGTCAAGGCTCACCTCCTTCTGTCTCTCACCCTGATGTCTCAGCCTGCCATGGGCACCCTGCAAGCTGTGGGTGCACATACGTGAATTCATGCCTCAAGACCTTGGCAAAGGAAAACCTTGCACCACCTCAAAGAGAACAAGGTGTCTGTGTTTGAGTGCATGGGAGCAGTGGCTTATGCAGGTTGCAGTGAGTACATAGCAGCCAAGCACAGCTCCTCGCAGCAAAGTTGGTGTCGTTTTCAGCTGAGACATGACAAGGGACAGTGCTGAGTCTCTGGACACAATGGCTTTCTCCAGCCTCTGCATCACCAACTGAGCTTTAAAGTACTTTGAAGCCTGGAACTCACCTTGCCTGAAGACAGGTCACTGATGTGCAGAGCGGTTTGGAGGGAAGTGCTGGTGGAAGACAGAGCGTTTCTGACCCAGAGACCTCAGCCTGTGAGAGCCTGGAGATAACAGCTTCTCCAGAGCTGCTCTGTAGTGAATATATCACTGAATAAACACACTTAAATGCATTACTAGTACAACTAAATTGATGTCTGGAGATTGATCTCTGGCAAAAGAAACAAAGTTTTGCACACTTGGTGCAACATTCCTTCCCTTTCCCTCTGCCTGCACACGCCTGAGCCCACCGTGGGGCTCATCTCGCCATTTTATTTGCGTATTTTTGTCATCCTTTACTGACAAGGTTTGCTGCCTTATTCATTTGAAGCAACAACCAAAAAGCTGAGAGAAGGAAGGAAGGATGGGAGGAAATGTCTGAATCTGCCAAAGTTAGGGAGATTCCTCTTAGGTAAACTGTTCTCTGTAGACGTGCTGTGCCCTCATGACGCACCAGCACAGCGTGGCACGGCTGGCAGCTCACTGCACAGTATCCTGACTCAGAATGAACAAAAAAGAGTCACTGCTAAAAATATACCTACAAGGAGGCTCATAGGGAGCTCATAGCGGATTATTTCTCTGACCTGAACTTTGTGGCAGTTCCCCTGTCTTGTTAAAAAGACTTTTGTGTGACAGCCTCCCAAGCAACCTGGTCACATTTAAGCCAAATGCTGTGTTTGAAGCCATGGCAGAGATACAATGTGAAAAATAAAAGCAAACCAAGATGACCAGGGGGAGACTTTCCAGGAGCTCAAACTTTGCATGAAGTTTGTGTTACCTTTGCATCACAGCTTGGCTTTTTCCTCATTTCCAGCTGCTTGGTGAAGCTTCAGCCTTGGACTGCTTTTTTGTTCTGATTTTCAAACAGAAACTCAGCAAATCCTTTGAAACAGGCAACAAGACAAACACAGAGTGGCTTGAGGAAAGATTCAAGACTCAATATCTCCCCAGAACTTTTAGCCACCTGCTTCACCTTTGTAGGACCAGAGGAGAGGTTCCTGGCCAAAACAGACTTCTCTGGCTACCCAGCCACACTTGCAGCAGCACCAAATCCATCTCCAGAGGAAGTTACTAGAGCACCAGAATATAAAAGACCATAATTTATTCATTTTAACCCAAGTTTTTTATTATGTTGAATTGCAACAAAAGCCTGAAAAGTATCTTTTATAGAAATGTTAATTCTGTAAGAAGTTTTTTTCCTTATAAAGAATGATTTACTTGTCTCTGGGGTTTGTGGTCTTTGTACAACACGACACGTGTCTGTTCTCGTTCTTTACATCTGAGATACAGATCCCAGACAAACACCTGTCCCATGGTACTGTGGGGTTTTCATGACAAACAGGAATCCTTTACAGGCAGCTTTCATTTTTTTCATCTGAAAAAATTATGTCTTACAAACTTTCATATCTATGATGCTACCTCCACTACAAATGCTTTCAAATTAACAACCAGCCAGATTTCCTTTCTATGACCAAGCAGGAAAATGAAGAGGCAGAAATTATTACATTACAGAACACCTTCTCCTCCGACCCACTTAGCAATCACTTTGTAAAGTGATATGGAAAGTTATTTACATTGGGATACATTTAAACAGATGAATAAGAGCAAATGCTCCAAAAATGGATCACAGCTGTTTCCTTTCTTACCCCAGCCTGTCTCAGGTGCCAAGCGATCATCCTCATACCAGAGAGCCAGGGCTGTAGCCATGCTCAGACAGGGTCCTGACAAAGTGCAATCAAAACTGGTAAGGAATAAGCATTTTAAGTCATCTCATAAATTCATTAGCAATTTCATTTCCTTTTTAGTTTGTAATATTTTCAGTGCCTGTCTGGTTTTGGAAAGGGGTATCTCTCTGTCTCTATGTATGGATGAGGGTAGGCATGCAGAGAACAGCTCTTTCTGTAGGATTAGATCCACTGTTGCACTGTCAATAAGTTTCCAGGACGAACACCATAAAAAGCAAGACAACATTGCAAGAGGAAGGTTTTACAGCAGTATATTTCACAACTGTCTCACTATTGCCACCACAGACTTCCAAACACACAGACAAGGTGGATTGCACAGCAAAAGGCTGGAATCATGACATCTATTTGGTGCATCTGACAAAAAGATCATACACCTAAATTAATGACGGACATTAAAAAACATCAAAGACATTAACTTCTAGGTCTCTTCTCCTAACTCTGAGTTCTTCCTGTTAATTGCTCCATCTTTTGACTGTGCTCTTTCAAACCCTTACCAATGGTCCCATCTGCTTGGGAATGAGAAGTGGAAGCATGATTTTTTATGAGGTCTTGCATGGTTCTGAGACCTTTGATGGTCACTGATGAAAGATCACATCCAGGCAACACCAGGGATCCCCCTGGTCTGGCATAAAATGGATAAAATGGATAAAATCTGAGTGACTTAATAGCCTCAAAAATTGCCACGGTGAGTAATCTTCTGAGATTTGTTGTTGCTCTCAGACACACAGGCTTGACAAATACTTTAAAGAACACCACACAAGGGATCACATTTGCTTTTAAAACAATGTTTAGTAGTAATATTCAGTTCCTACAGGTCAGTTGCATTGTGGGGAGGACACAGTCATTTCAGAATGAATAATGCAGGGTCTGTTCTGCCAACTGATACGCTTGAAAAGCGTGTACAGCTGAGGCCAGTGCACAGTCCATTGATACTACACACACTGATGGTAGAGGATGTTCTGTCCTGGAAACGCACACACATCATTTCTACCTTCACTGAGAAGAGGATAGAATTTTGCATTCCTGTACTTTTTAAAAACTTTTTCCTGACTCTGCTATAGCTTGTGGCAAAACTTTAGTCTTTAGAAGTGAGAGGGGAAGCTTTTATCAAGAGGACTCTGGAGGCTGCTTCTGTCTCCTTTATGCCATAGGTTCAGGTAAAATGGATCACTGAGGAGTAGGTTCAGGCCCAATTTGCACATATAAATGGTGATGCAAAAAGCAGACAAGTAGCAAATTTTATTATTCCTGTGCTTCTGGGGCAGCCTGAGCATCTTTGACCTCTTTTGGTGCCTTGGGGACAAAACTGTCAGGACTGTTTCTTCTCATCCCTGTTTCTCACATGGCTTTTAGTGCTGTACGCAAGAAGATCACAGCAGAGAAAAAGGAAGATACAAAACTCTCTTTTCTTAGCCTGTTGGCTAAAATCCAAATATTTGAAACGTTTCTGCTAGGGGCTGTTTCCTCCAGCGAGTCTCAGAGCTCTCATCACTGACCACTATAAACCAAGGACTGTTTACATGAGATCAGCACATGCCAATACTGCTTTGCACTTTACAGCACGTGCACTTCATACATCAATAGCGATGGGCAACCCATCCCTCAAGCTCTTTAGTGATCTTATAGTTGGTTTTGTGTATTTTTTTTAATTTAGAGGACAGGAGAGAAAAGTATCATGGAAGTCACGCAAAAGATTACATGGGAGGATCTGTCGATCTTGTGAGACTACTGGTAAATAATTTAACCAAGATCTTTAACCAGTCTCACTCTAAAGAAAAAACAGCAGCTTCACTTTAAACCCTGCTTTTCCAATTTGGACATCCAAATCAGTACTGTGGTCCTTTAAAACAGCCAAACTCTGTAGGAATCACCATGGAGAGTCAGACAGAGGGTTCTGGCTTTCAAGCATAAAAGAGAAAAATGCGAGAAGCTCCGTAACAGGCAAATGTGGGGTAATCTCCCTGGCCTGAGAAGAGCTCATCTGAGCCCTGGAGACCAGCTAAAACATTCAAGCAAGAGGTGCATAAACTCCTGTTTGCATGAACTCTCCAGTGATGGCTTTCCTCCATAGGAAGAATCCACAAAGTTCTGGATAATTTTATGGAAACTCCTCATTGCATATTTGGAGTATTCCCTTTACCATCTCCCTCCCAGAAGCATACTAACCTCTCCAAAAAACTATACCTAGAGACATAACATCTGGTTGGTTTTGGGTAAGCCTTCCCTGGCATGGCTGTTTCAAAGCTGTGGGTGAGGCTCATGTGAAGAGCTCAGCTTCCTCACCAGGAGACACCTGATTATCAGGGAAGGGTGCACAAGGCAATGAGACCTGTAAAACAGTCTAACGAGGCCAAAGAGGTAGGAATTGCCTAGGCCCAAATAAAGCCTGGTGCTTTACACAACTTGAGATGAGGTTTGAGGAATCTGGCTAATATTTTACTCTCCTAGTAAATCATTCATTGAGGCCATCTGTGAAATATGAGAAGAACAGCTTCAACCCAAGATTCCCACTTAGCAAAGCTCTTGCTAGCTTGGCCGGAAAGAAGCTTTCCTGATAAAGTTGATAGCTGGTCCAAGCCCTCATGATTTCCAGCAGCAATAATCCTTCTGGGCAGATTAGAGAAGCAGTCCTTGAAGGTCCTGAAGTATGGACATGCATTTCAGCAAAGTTCAAGGGGAAAAACCTCCAACCCACAGCACTTGCCAAGCTTTGGCCCAGAGGTACACCTCTCCATGCTTTCTTCTGCAGACAAGTCTGCCAAACACCCTCCAAACCGGCTGGTCACAGCCCCCCTGGGACAGGGAGCATTTATGGGGCTCAAGGAGAGGATCAAGGAAGAAATTCGGCGTCTCAATGGCCAAGACTGAACTGTGGTTTTGTTCAAGGAGGGGCACAGATATCCATCTTGAAAGTGATACTCAGCGCTCACAGCTGAACTCAGAATCCAAACTTCTCTGTTTTGGGAAAGTTCATGTCTGAATTGAATGAGTACCATGTGGGATGGTGTCACTTGAAGAGGAATAAGTCATCCAAAACACTCCCAGCAGCTCTCCAGGCCAGGCTGCTTATCTGTGTCCTCCACCCAGATTTGATTCAGTTTTTTGGGAGCAGTTAGTTTTTTTCCACAGTCTTTACTACTAATGTGGGAGTAGAGGAAAGTCCTTAGGCAAATACTTCATAGGGCAAAAAGAAAAATAGCTTACAGGAGAAATGGGCTGAATACCCAACCAAAGTATTCAAGAAAATGAGTTGCAATCTGCCTCCTCTAGGAATTAAGATAATAGTTTTTAATGGCTTTTAAAAAGAAATCTTCTAGTTTCTGAACTCCTGGGATCTGTAATTCCCAGGTGGCTCAATATCAAGAAAGAATAGAGAATTTAAAAGTGAAAGATGAGATGCCCCAACTCATACAGCCAAATGCTTGAAGGGAAGGGAAGCAAAATCCCACATGGTCAAAAACACAGAGCACAGTAGGGCTGGAGGCATGAGCACACAGTCTTAGCTGGTGCTGGGCTCTCAGAGGAGTCAAGGCTTGCGGGCCAGGAGGATGAGCAGGTCCCACCTTTGAGTTCTGTCAGACCAATGTACAGATCCAAGTGTTTGTATTGTGTTTGGGCAACTTGCAGAAATACAGACACTGAAGGGAAAATGCATCCCCCCTCCTCCCCAGTGCTTAAGCTACACAGTAACATGCTCGGTTTAGTGTTAAAGTCTTCCAAAATTACAATGCTTCTGACGACCAAGTGAAGCTGGGGAGGTGATTATGCCTTGGATTAGCATGTCTGACAAACAGTAGGAGCTGTAGTTCCTAGAAAGACAGAGATCGTCTTTGCTATGTGAACTTTAACCAAAGTTTGGTGTGATAATCCCTCCATGCTGTGGTTTGTAAGATTTTAACTATTCTTTCTGTTTTCCTTGGCTATCTGGTGTTTGCTCCACTGAGCCCTGAGGTCAGGAACTGTATGGAATACATCAAAATTTCTGCCTTCTCCCTAAAACCTCCTCAGATATAAGCAAAGCAGCATCTCATTGATGCTTATGCTGACCAGAGTTAGTGTTGTATTTTCTGTTGTGGAGAGAAAAATGTGAGATTGAAAGTTGTTTTATTTTGGTTTTAAAAGCAAAAGGTTCTTCCTGCCCAGTTATTAAGTATATAACTTTTGAAGAAAACATTTTATCCTGTGTGTTAACTAAGATGTTAGAGAAGTGCTTCCTCTGTTTCCAGTTAGCTGTAATAAACACTATAAGTGCCTCTTCCTGTAATGCTGTTTCTAAGCATGCCCTGTACCATCCTTGGTAGTCAGAGCAGTTGGCTGTGGGGGTACCAGCTGCAGCTTGGCTCATTGCAAATAGAGAGGGTCTGGAAGGAGAAGCAGTAGGGAGAGCAGCCAGCGTCTACTCTTGGGTCAGAAGCAAAGTAGAGGAGGAGGAAGATGTTATCCAAAGGGTAACAAGTGAAGTGCTTAGCCTCAGGGAGACCAAGGACGTGCTGTGGTTGTGTCACTGAAATCCTCTTACGCAGAGCCCAGCGTGACAGAGTTGAAACAAGACAGGGATCTCCTGTCTGAGCATCGGCTGGGCTCTGGGACAGACAGATTTGCCATTAGTCTGACAGGACCCATGCTGCTCAGCAGAAAGCTACTTTGGCATCCCAAGCATGGCAAGCTTGGTGAACCCTCCACCCTTCAAATCACACACAGTGAAGGCTGCAAGAGCATCTGTTATAAATCCTCTTCCCTGGGCAAGAGCAGGAAGCCCAACTTTCACAAGACTTTTTTAAATGGATAAAATCATCCAGGCCTTCTCTCTGCAAGTGGTGCTCCCTTCCTGGAGCCCTTTGTGTTGTAAGTTGTTTAGAAAGTAAATGAAATGAAGTGAGCCAGAGAGGCCATAATGGTTATTTCTCCAAGAAAAAAAAGCTTATTTTTACCATGGGGATCTTGTGTCTGCCACAACCCCTCCAAAGGCTCACAGGAACACAGGAGCAATAAACCAGCAGTGAAGGCTGATTCATTCTTGCAAATCTGTGCAGAGTTTAATCTTAATTCTTAACACAAGTATTCCCCTCCTGCAGAACAACTAAACTCAGACACCACCTAGTCCTCAGTTAGTCATGTGCAGCTTCTCCATATAACACTCTCCTTTCTCCATCTAACCTCAGGCTTGTAACCTCATTGGGGACTTTCCCGGCCTGCAGCTGAGATTCTCAGTGCATGAAGTCTGTGACTTTTCATGAGTGGCAACCCTGGAGGGGCTGGTTCCAGAAAAGATGGGAGGAAAGGGAAGCAGGATTACCAGGCTAAGAACCATTTGTCATTTGCTCATGGTTAGTATCTCTTCAGCTGACTGGCAACTGTGAACAACAGCTAAGATCTTTCCATCCCAAGTGAGCTAGCAATTGGGTTTCATTCAAGTAATTGTTCTAATGAATAATAATGTCTTATTATGACTAGATGGCTTATTACTAGAATGTTGTACTAAATTCAATAACCCAAGCTCATCATATATTGTACCTCTTGTGGGAGCTTCAGCTGTTTGAGAAGGAGCCTGTGATCATTCCTAAAGCCTTCTCCCCAAGTTCCAGCTTTGGAGAACAAGTTGTTCATCATATGCTGGATTCAGTCTTGGAGTAACTCCAGTGAAAACAAAAAGAGTAACAACAGGAATGGATTAGGCCCAATTGCTTTCACATTTCTCCAGTTACAATTTCCAATTCCAATAGTAAATGGAGGTGTTAAAAAGGAGTAACCCAAGGTATGACACAGTGACCAGTAAACTTCAAAACATACATCAGTCTATGATGTATCCTCGTGCCCTTTGGAAAGTGCACCAAGGTAAGCTTCCCCAAGCTTACACAAAACCCTGCTGTCATCTGGCAGGAGCAACATATATTCCTACTTCTGCCACCATATTGTACCAGTTTTTGCACAGAATGGTCAAACCCATGCTGCAGTTCTGGGCTGCTGCCCTTGTGAATACTGACATCTGCCAAGCTGAGGTATAAAGGCATGAGGATCTCATTTCATAAAAATATGTTGAGTAAGATTAAATAGTGTGTTCTGTACTGACTCCATTCTCCAGAGAGAGCTATGCACAGATCAAAAGAGGGCAGAGTCTCACCTATAAACCCTGATCTGGTAGATCATCACCTTGGCATCTCTCTGGTTGAAGAGATAGGAACCAACAGAGAGCAAGTGGGCTAAGGACCAGGATGCAGAACCCTAGGCTCCACTGCTGGCTATGGAACCATGCCTTCGCTCAGTGTTTGCTGCACCACTCACTCATTAGCTTCTAAGTAAGTCACTTCTAACTTTGACCCACTGTTTCCTGCTGTGGCTGATGAGCCATGAGTGCAGAGTCGCTTCCTCTGGGCCAGTTCCTCAGTGAACACTTTCAGTGGCTGCCATGTGAAGTTAGTCTAAGAACAAGTGTTGCTCCTGTTTTCACTGGAGGTATTCCCCGGCTGTTTCAGTGGGTCATAAAGGGAGTAACAGAATTATCCAGTGCTCAAAGAACTAAACTGCAATCCAGAAGTCCTGGGTTCAATTCTTAGCTCATATTAAACCAACACTAACCACATGCCCCTCTTTGTACCCCCATACACTCATCTGAGACTTTTAATAATAATGATGACACTCACTTAAAGTTATCCCTAAACAAATCATAAATTTATGAAGCATCACAGCAGCACAAAATGTTAAGACCAGGTTTGACCCGTGAGCTTTACAAAGTAAATGCACAGCTTCATTCAACTGACAGGCTGGAAAGAGAGAAGCTCAGCTCAGCTGCTATCTAGCTCCAAAATCACTGCACATTGTTTGCAAACTTATCAGGAGTGACTTGAATTGTGAATTAGCTTCAGCAAGGCAGCTGGCAGGCTGCTGGAGCACACAATGCCTGCTGAATCTGCACTTCCTGTTGGAGACGTGCAAAGGAGAAGGCAAACTATGAAAGGGCAGAGAAACTGCTCTCAACTCGAGTCAAAGCTACGTGCAGCACAGGCACAACAGGGCCAACCACTGATCCAGGAGCCAAACCAGGACTCCCAGCAGCAGCAGTGCTGATAGCGCTCAGCCCTCACATATCACTTGTTGTGGAGAGATTTCAAAGCACTTTCAGTGCTATCAGGCTCATCCATCTTCCCCCACCTCTTTGCTAGGCTGGATTAGATCTCAAAGCTTGGAAAGGCAAGGGTTGGACCTTCCCAAACCCATGCTGTAATCCTACAGGCAGCTCTGCTGCACACATCCAGCCTTGGGGCTTGCTTATTTTTGCATCTTGGCTTGCAGTAAACAATCCAATCCATGTCAAAAGCAGCAGGAGACACTAAGATGTATTCAGGCCAGCCTTACCCAAGTGCTCACCTGGACACAACACCACAGCACAGGGACACGATCGGGTGCAGAAGATGTTCCCCTTGTGCCGCAGGTTGCAAAGCAAAAGCCGCTGTAAATTCCCTCACTCAGATCCAGGGCTGTGTGTGCCCACACACAGACAAAAAGCAGAAAGATGCTTCCTGCATGCAGTCTGATAGGAACACTGCAGCATCAGCGCTTCAGGGGAAAAAACCCAGCTTGTACACCGCAATTCACTAAAACCAACTGAAATATGCCACAGCATGCTTCTGAAAGACTTCACGGGGCTGGGAAAAGAGCCAATGTGCAATATACTCCTGGAAAAGCTCTCTTGCTGTGAGTGGGGCCTTTTCCATCATTTTAGGTTGTCAGTCCATCCGATCAAATTCTCCTCTATCGTGGGATGGAGTCACTCCTGTCACCAAAGAGCACTCGCCTTTTAATTTGTATCAGGTTTAAGGTTATCAGTACAACGAAGTCCAAACCTCACTCTGGAATCACAGAATCTCAAGGGCTAGAAGGGACCTAGAAAGATCATCTAGCCCAAGAAAGTCAGCGTTTAGTCTGAAAGGAAGAGGTTGCACTATGAGTGCAAAGAAAGCAAGCGTTGGAAACATCTAGCAATAGAAGCAGCAGGAGGAAGGCAGTTCGGGAGCACTTGAGCCGCTGTCAGCACTGCTGCTGAAACACCCTTCTGTGCTTTGCAAGCCACGATACGCCATCCTGTGGTCATCCACACCGCCATTAGCTTCTCACAGCTGGTCCAAAGCATCCCACGCATGTACATACGTGTTGTGCGTGCTGGCTCACCTGCTCTTCCTAAGTACTACAAGCACCACGGTCTTTGTAGAAGAGCAAGGCTGAAAAACTTCTCTGCTCTCCAAAAAATACTGCACAGTAAGTGCAGGTTGTAATGTGGGGCTGTGGCACGGCTGGCTGTGTACAGGTCTACAACCACAACCCTTCTTCCTCAGTGGGAACCTTCTGTTGGCAACAAGGATAATCATCACATTTCGCAGGAAAGACATCGCTTTCTCCACACCAAGCTCAAATAGCAGCCTCCTGCCACACCATCTCTTCTGTCCTGCTGGGTAACATTTCTCCTCCTGCTCCCCTGTGGTGCTCTGTATAGTCCCTTACCCCACTAGGATCCTCATGCTCTTCCACTGCACCCACTGCTTTTTGGACAGATTTGTCCCACTCCTGTACCCTCAGTTCCTCTCTGCCCCTGTGAAGAGTTTTGCCTACTGATGTCTAGGACATGTTTGATGGCAGCTGCTAATCCTGTTCAGTAACTATGCTGCTAAAGACAAGAAGCTGAGCATCCTGGCTTGCTTGGGTTGGCCAATAAATGCAACTATAACCTCCAAGGCTGATGCAAATTCAGTGTAAAGGGAGTGGGAGGGAGTCTGTGACAATCCAGATAAACTCAGCCCTTCCTTGTTGCCCATCTGGCCCTCCCTACCCCTGCTGCCTCACATTGCTCACACAGCTGGGTTTTAATATGGGAGGGAGCAAAAAAGAAAGTGACCAACAGCACTAACAGTTCTCAAAAGGCAAATGTTTCCTATTATAGCACTAGCTCTTTCAGGCTCTTTGATGTTGCTTCTCCCACACAAAGCTGTTTCTTTCACAGTCTGTTCTTGCGCACGAACAAGATGTTACACGTACTATATGTAGCATACCCTCAAATCTTATTTAAAGCACATTTGTCCTAGCTCACTGTGCTTTGTTCTCTGTATCATTTTGCAAATCAATACCTATACATCACAGGCACAGAAGCTCCCTTTCACATTTATTTTTCTTCTAAATTCTTGGAAGTTCTGGTCATAAGTAGAGAAGTGTTGACACTTACCTAGAGTTGAGGTTGAGCTGCTAAGTTCATGGCAGTACTTGAATTTTTCCAGCACGTTAGGGGCTTGTAGAGCAAAGGATTTGCTTTGCTAGAGGCCACATACAACATTCAGATTTAGATTCTGGACCAGCTAACTTCACTTACATCCTTTATTCTACTTTGGCCCGTAGTTTTGGACAGTCTGCTCCCTACCTGTGTATTACACATCCTGACGTTTTCAGTAATGAAAAAAACTGTTGTCCTTGCATTGAATTGATACACCATTACAGTTCTCATGATAAATTTAAATTGCAAGTTATTTGGGGCAAGGAAAATCTTTTTTTGTTCTAGCACAATAGAGTTTTCAGAATCTCCATTATAAATTACCCCAACACAAATAATAGCCTGGCACGTCTGCCAGCTGACTGAACTGTAGTGAAAGTTCAAAAGTGGTGGGAACTGTGGCAGGATACAGAAGGTTTCTTTAGGTAATGCAAGGCATGAAACAAATCAGCTTCTGAAAAAAAAAAAAAAAGCCAAACTCATCTGATTGCCTTCAAGATTCATTTGACTCACGGTGACAAATAGGGGTGACTTTTATACAGGCTTCTGCACAACCTACGTCCAAACACCTTGCAGAATTCACACACAATGGACAAGTCTTCCAGAAAACACACACTGTATTATCTGAAAAATAATCACAAATCCCCAAATCTCTGACAGCCCTCAGCTCTTATGAGACACAAACAAAAGCCTGCTTAGTCCTCCAGGAATTTTACCATGGCTATTTAAGAAGAGAATCAACCTACGGTAATAAACAGCAAACAACAATTGTATTTGTATAAAAGGTAAAAATCTCAATGTCCCTTAGAAACAAACTGAGGGAGACTAAAGGCGTTAGAACCATTTTACAGTGCAAGATGATGCCTTTTGGAAAGAAAGGAACTGAGAGACAGCCTTGTGGCACCAACCAGGCCTGTTGCTGCAAACAACAGCCTCGGGGGATGGAGAGACAGGCCATGCCCTCTGTTAGCCTTAAACAGACCTTGTCGTCTTTCAGGAACAAGCTCTTACTTTATAGTAAGGAGTGTTTGGGAGTGAAAGCATGTTTGATTTTGTTGCTGTTACTAGTGATATTCACAAAGGATTATTGGCTGCATTTTAAAAGAAGTGCCTGGTATCAAAGCAGCTGAATCAGTTCACTAAAAAAAAAAAGGTATTTCTTTGTACTGTGTCTTCAGGTCCTACTTTTTAAAACTCCACAAACTTTTGTGAGCACCAAAGCTAACATGAATTCTTTGGTAATAGCAAGAATCTACCTACTCTGCATTTCCAAACTTTATAACGTAAGAAGAACGAAACAAATTGTTCCAGGTTTAAAAAGAAACCGTTGGCCCTTGTGTGCTAATCAGGGGCAAGATTCAAACCCAAGGCCCAATAGGCCCCATATCAAAAGGCTTTAAGATCTAAAAGCAAGTAATAAAAAGCAGCTTTAATGCAAAACGGTTTGGACTGAAACAAGAGACTTCCGTGAAGTGCCCAGCACACTAATAAAAAGGATAGCCTTGAGGTACACATACAAGTTGAAAGTGGGAGCTCTGTGCATTTGTATTTATGGGGATGGCAGCCCCACTGCTCCAACCAAAGACTCTTCATCTGCAGCAGGAAGCAAACCCAGGCTATCGCGTTTAAACCAGCTCTGCAGACTACCTACCCCTTCAGAAAACTGGCTTCCTCTAAAACAACACCTACTTTTGATTTTAGCCTGATGACAAAGGTCATAGCCAGGGATTAGATACGCAGCCCTTAAGGAAACTCAACCACCAAACTCCCTGTCCTCTCCAAAGCTGGCTAAAACCGCTATTTTAATTAGGACTGGCAAGCAGAGCTTGCTTTTGGGGGGGCACATCAGTAAAACAGTCCTAGACATGCCAACAAGGAGTCTTTTGCACTAAATCTGAGCAGCACAGACCCTCATGAGAGTCTCAGTTGCCCAAAAATCACATTTTTCATTTGAAAAATACTTGGATGAGCTAAATCTACATTCAGGGCTAGACCACTAATTTACAGTCAAAGGAGCTGTTTACTACATCTTTCTCACTAGGTCATCTGGTACCTTCAAGTGACCCATCTTACATCAATCACTGAATTTGCTGAGGATTATGTAACAGATCCCCAGAGAGACTGAAATATTAAATGGTAGGCAAAGGCCCTTTCTACTTACTATGGACAGTTGCCATTTTTACAAGAGCCTTGGAATACAAGAGGCAGTTTTTGTATAGCTCCAAAAATATTTCTTGGCCCTTAGTCCAAAAAAGCAAATGAAACAGTCCTATGACTTCATGAATTATTTGAACCCATAATAATGCAAAGGTTTTTTTTTTTATGATGAAGTTACCAGGAAGATTATATGCAGATGAAATTCCTCCAGGAAAAACAAGTTCTCATCTTTGTTGTCACACAATACATTAGCAGGGGCTACAGATAAGAATGGGAATATTTGCAAAAAATCATTTCCCAAGACCAGTCTATTGTGTTTGTGCTCCAGAACACCAGAGTCCCAAATCCCCCCAAGCCTGCTCAAGTTAACCTTCTCTGTATGGCCCCCAACGTGGCTCTGTCTAGAGAAACCGAAGCCCTACATCTAAAATGCTTTTAGCATTTTGAGTTGTTAAAATGAGTACTCTGCTTTTATCATGACTTTTAAGAAAAAACATAATCCCCCTTCACTGTTTTTATACAGTATGGCTTTCCTCGTGCATTTCAAGAATCAGCTTTCCAATAAAGTCTGCAGGACTCAGATTTACATCCTCACCCACTGACAGTTTAATTACTTTCATTGTAGGAGAAAGTATTTAATCACATACAGTCAGAAAAAACAGCCCCTTAAATACAGGCTTTTGGGCCCATGATCCCCCATTTGAAATTCAATGAAGGAGAATGAAACATGCATACTGTGATCCATTTCCTGATTCAGAACACTTGATATTATCAAAACACACAGGAGTTCCACAGCTGACACACACATTTTTCTGAACCGTTGGTAAAAGCCTTCCAGCATTTGAAGCGCACAAGATGAGGATTCAGCATGCTTTGGGTACGATGGAAAGGCAGCGCTCCTCAACAAGCCCTACAAAGACCAATATCCTAATGCTGTGCTAATTAACGTATTAAAAATCATCCAGCTAAAATGCTGCTTGAATTACACTGGTATTTAGCTTTCTGCTCAGCAGTTACAAGGTTAAAGGTGAGGCATCACTGGTGATTCTCAGCAATACATATGCATTATTGGCTCCTTCTTTGACAAGAAGAGGGGAAGGACAGACAAGGAATTCTCAGATACTCATCACAGCAACTCAGCACAAGTGTGGTGGAGGCATAAAAAGAAAAGTTAAGTGTCAGCAGTTAAATATTAAAGCTGCCTACCAGCACCAGCTGGATTTCTTCCCCACACAGGTACCTAATTCATTACAGACCAGTTAAACCCAGCACGGCAACTTTCAGCCAGTGTTATTCAGAGGATGCTGTGTGAGCCTTCACACGGCAGTAAAAATCATTTCCCTAAGTGGCAGCAACTCCCATGCAGTTGAGTGCAAGTATCAGCTCTCAGGGTAGTCAAAAAGTGATTTTAAAACAAACAAGTGGCCTTACAGCAAGGTGTGTGAAACAGGACGTGGTTCTAGATGGGACCTCGTACACTCCCCAGTGCCATTTGTCAGGAACTAGGCTGTGTGAGTATCACACCTCATGTGCTTAATCAAAGAGCAATTCTTCAGAGGAGTGGAGAAAACCCACTAAAAAAAAAATCCATATGCTGTAACAAGAATGGACATTTGTGAGTTTGCTTTATGAGGCTGACACGCTAATGATTACGCAGGCCAGCACTTAAGACAAGACTCTCCACTAACAAACAAAACTGGAATACGTGAACTGTACAGGTAAGTCAGCCCCAAATAAGCAATAGCTACGTTCTTCTCAGTTGTAGGAAAGCATGCAATAAGGTTCCCCCTTCTGCCACCCCTCCTTCAGGTTTGTAAATCACAGGACCAATAAAAGCACAGTATAAGGGAACTGGGGCACAGGTAACAGGTCCAATTTTCTCGCAGCCTGTTTATCACTGCTTTGCAGCCTTCTTTCAGCAGCAACACAGGGAGGATACAAGTGTGAATAAAAAAAAAAACACCCAAAAAATGAAGCAATTTAAGACATTGAAAAAAAATCAAGAACTAGCACCGGGAATATACAAATAAAATGAACATTCACTATTGTAGAGCTCATTTAAAAATGGCACCAAGGACAGTATTTTACAATATGCACATTTATTTGAGGTGGGGAACTAATGCTCCACAGGTGAAAAATGATACAAATAATAGTGCCACTGTTGGCCCGTTACGCTGCTTCTTACAATTTAATGGAAACACTTTTAAAAATAATCTGGTATGTACAAGTCTTCTGGAAACTCAAACAGCTTCTGAAGAACAGAAAAAAAAAACCAAACCCCTACAGTTCTCCCCCTCCCCTTTTTCAGCCAGACAGTATTGCCAGAGATTGTGCTTGCTTTCTTTTTAAAGCACATAATCTTACTTTAAATTCAGTGCTATTCTCTTTCAGAAAGAAGTTGTACTTTTTTTTGTTTTTTTTTTCAGGTAACAAAAGCATTTTATGTTACAAACATTCAAAAAAAATGGAAGCTTATGATTCTGGCAGACAACGTTGAGTATTAAATACAAACCAGCCAGCAATTACTGAACATTAAAAAAAAAAAAAAACCCAAAAACTTATTCAATCATAAAAAAATACTATAATTCATCACCACAGACTTTTTACATAGTTATAAATAATAAATAGCATAACACAGTAGATTACAAACAGATTTATTTTGCCCCTTTAACGTCTTTAAAAAGTAAAATATCTATTGTCTCACCTCAGCCCCACCAAGGTACTGCATCAAGACCACTCGTAGCTCAAATGTAACTCCTCGAGCCAATCCATTTGCAGAGCTCATATTCAATCCCAAGCCTTCGGTCTTTCCTTACAGAGGGAAAGCTCACAGAAGCTGTCTGCCCTACCCACAACCAACAAGGGCAAAGAGCAGCTGCAAAAGGTCTTTACCTCGGCCACAACCCAAGAGCAGAGGTGGGAACTGCCCACAGCACCTCGCCACAGAGCGCACACATCTTGGAGAGGAACACTAAGGAAAGCAGCATCGCTGACAGACTCTGGTAAGCACTCTAGAAACAAGCTGTACACAAAGGACTTTTCCCACCCACCCCTCCGGTTTACATTCCATAATTTTGTGACAATGTCCCCTAAGGCACAAAAATACCTATGACCTCAATGCCACAGGAGACATCAGCGGTGCCATACATGGTTCTCCTACACAGTAGTTTAAATAAGTTAGTTATCTGCATTGTATGTCTTAGATCGAGGCGTGGATTGATTTTCCTCGGCCAAGTCTTGCTGAATATTGACCTTATTTCATACAGTCTGTAGGATAAAGGATCTGGGGAAGAGAACTACACAGCTGTTTTAATCATGTCTGTCGAGTATTGTTATTTCTTCACTGATGGCTAAAGTGCCAGTCATTAGTTATTTTGTTGTGGTTTGGGTATTTTTTTAATGTAATAGAGTAACATTTCCACACCCACTGTGGCCTTCTGTAATAAAAAACAACTAGCAGCACTAATAAAACCATTTTTGTCTCCCTTCCAGAAGAGAATTTGAGGCTAGTGACTGAAAAAAAAAAAAAACAAACCCAAGAACAGTTTTACTCAGTGGTAGAAGTGCCAGAGAATAAATTAGTATTTTCCAATCCTCCCAAACTAACTTATTTCCCTAGACATAGTGACCTTGATACAAGTATTTCTCCTAAAAAGGTTGCAACACTAATAGGTAAGATACCTATCCTTGGAATCAAAAAGTGTGTGCAAGTTCCTGAAAGCGAAAAGTTAGTATCATCTGAGCAGACAACTTGTTTAAAAAATAAACTCGCAAAACCAGACATTAATGTGGTCTACAACGTCCATTCAATGGATGAACCAAAATCACTGGAAAGTCGCCAAGGATTACAGTTACAATGTGGGGTTTTTTTCTTTATAATAATTCTCCTGTTAATGGTTCAAGGATCAGAGTTCGTTTCTCTGCATAAGTGTATGGGAAGGGAACAGCACAGCCAGACACCGACTCAGAGCTTTTGAAGTCACTTCGGTGAGAGATCATCCATCAAAATGAATGAAGAGCAGGAGTTTGAGCACGTTACTGGAGACTCTGTGGTTATGCTGCCTTTTGTCAGTGAGTCAGAGGAAGAGCCAACACTGCTGCTACTCCCATCAAGAATATCTGAAGACAGGCTGGGGATGAAGGAAAAGGTTATTTAGTAACACGGCTGTGATGACTTTGTGGACAAAGCTAACGGGCTTCTGCCTTTGTAGACAAAATGTAGGAGACCTATACTACCACTCAGCCTTTACTGCAAGACTGGCAGCCCTGAAAACTCCTTGTTTTCTGTAGCATGTTATATATATATTCATGCACCTCATGGGAATGAAGGGCAGAATTTGAGGGTTTTTTTAACATGCAGAATAAGTTATGACTCTGATTTTAATCAGTCATAGAAAGGAAGTGACAACTCATGGGAATAAAACCTTAATAGGGTATAGGAATAATAAGAATCTAGTCAGCAATATAGTGAGGATGTCAGCAATAAGCTGGTCTGTTCTTTAATGTCATGTTACTTCAACCAAGATTTTCAAACCTACTTTGCCCTTTGAAGTAAGCAACTCCCGTGTCTGGATTTTGATAGAAGATTCCAGAAGGCAGAGAAATCAACGCTTTTGCAATTTAGCTGAAAGCAACACTACAAACTCATTTCTAGGCAGTCTAAAGCCCATAGGTAAATTGAAATGATGCTAAGCTGATAGATTAGAATACTTGGTGTCTGACCCTTGACAAGAAAAAAAGAACTCAGCTTTTTATGATGGTAACACAGAAAGGAGACAGACTGTAACACTAAACATTACGAATGTATTAACATCAACTATGTAACTGCAGTAACTATTCCCACACACACTTTCTCAGTATTCCAGTAAGTAAATTACACTAGGATGGCTGCCTACAACACGCTGAAATGATGAAGCAACCTGAGGCAGGGTCACTTTGCTTATGAACCCACAGGGATTTGTAATAATGATATTCAGTATAAAAGCTTTATACACAAAATCTAGGCTAGAGTCTGCTCAGGAAGAACCGATCAAAGGAGCAGGAACACTGTCAGACTACCAGAGGAATAGTTCCCAGGGATATGCACACGCAAGCTACACACAAAGTGCGAGGGGTTTTTTTCTGGAAAAACAAAACAAGAAAGCTTATGAGAAATGCACATTCCCTGTTTCAGCATTTCAGGGCACATGAAATATTTTACCATGAACTGAGATCTGTCAGATGTGTAACATCTGGAGAAAGCATGTTGGTTGTTCCTTGAAAAAGTCTCTTTGGCTGACTTTCAGTTTCCATTTCACCTACGGAAAACAGTGCAAATAATCAAACTCACTTGAGTCTCTGGAACGTCTATTTAATATTTGCCTTTTGTAAGAGAGAGGTTTGTAACATAAGTCCTCTAATCCAGCCAACCAAGCAATTGGGTTAGACACTAATTTAATGCTAGCTATTGTTTAATCATCCATTCCTCATTTCCCTAGTGCTTCAGCGGTATCTCAGGGGCTACAACAATCTCAAAGGCATAAAACTAGGCACTGGCTACCTTGGACTACAACCAGAGAAAATAATCTAAAGCAAACTAATTACTGTGACTTAATTTTAAGTAAGCAGCTGAGATGAAGCAACTGACATAAGCCAAAAGGCAGATTAGAATTCGTTGTGATTATGAAAATAGGCATGTCAGTTTGGTTCAGAGTATCAAGCTCCCGCCTGCAACAAATACAGATACATTACACTTCCACACAAAAGCTGAATAGAAGAAGTTTGGCATGTATATGCGTTTCCACTTACTCATCCCGGATCAGGCTGTCTTTGTACCTGGAATCATCTACTGACATTAAAAGATTATATGAATTCTCCCCATCGTGTTTAATCTGTTTCATATAATCTGCCCTGATAATGAGCCAGCTCATTAATAGCTTCTGTACAATAGAGACCTTGGAAATATCATCAACTTGCCAATAACAGGCTTAAAAGAATTAAACTACCACTCATTGTATAAAAGATTGACAACCCTCCCAAATTCCCTATTTCCTGTAGCCCACAGGGATACATTCCCTGCTTTGAAGGGAAGGAATAACAGTTTCTATCAGGTAGAACAGGCAAAAAGCCATTTGGACAATAACAGGATTATGTTGTTTGGAAAATATGTTCATTTAATTTTATTAAAATACCTTTTTCATTTAAGTAACATCTTGATATTTCAAGTTAAAACAGCAACCTCACATCTCCAGTCTGTAAGAGATGCTCCACAAGAGCACAAGGACAGGGTGAGGAAAGCAGGCCCTTCACCTGCATTGTTTTTAGTTACAGTCTGTGTAAAGTCCATTGTAAAATGTTTAAAAGTCCAGCAACACTGTATGAACACCTATTCTCCACTGGCCATTGAGCTTGTTAAATATTTGTTCCATTATGAATGCTTCTAAAATTCATAGAAAATAACAGTCAAGATAGAATTAGCATCTGTGAGAAAACTTGTGTCTCTCCTCTGCCAATTCAATATAAATTAGACAACATTCTCCATCTGATAGGATAAGCAGTCCAATAAACAATAAACTTTTCTCAAAGGCTAAACACAAGCCTTGTAAAACAAAACAACATGCTTTTGGTGCAGTTAAGAATGCCTGAGTTTAAAAAAAAATGCAGAAAAGATAAGCATAGCTACAGGCACCCTTGTAAAAACATCTCAGTCTCACAGTTGCACTGTGGAGTCTTGCTCTGGGATGCAATTTGAATATCCCTAACATGGACCACTTCCAGGAAAGAATGCAGTTTTTTCTCCCTTCAGGAGGAAAGGGCACAGATCTTTTCCATTTCTTTAAACACTCACCTTCTGAACTTTCAGAGTAAAAACAAACATTCAGTGCTAAGTTTAGAAGATACTGCACGATAAGCAACATTCCTAAGATGATCTGAAGGGTGTGCACTGTACACTGGTACTCTGAGGAATGTCAGAGCTTACGAATATTCACAACATTCAAGTTGATGTGTAATAAAGTCTACCTCTCTCAAGCAGTAGCTGCTTTTAAAGTTTTTAATTCTTGTAGTTTGGACTGGCTACTTTACATCGTATTTTTAAGTTAACAACTAGCAAATTCCAGTTCACTGTGAACAGAACTGCATTACATTTACAGAAAAAAACAATAAGGGAGAGAAATGTATCCAGCTGCAAAACTACATCCATATTAAAACATCTGATAATGTGCATGCACGTACCTTTTCTTTTAATGGGGCCAAGAACACTGGGCCTGATACAGTTGATTGGACTTTGACTCCTCCTGCTAGAAAGAGATTATTGATGCTCAGGCCTATAAAGGTTGCAAGTCTGAACACCACCATATGTAGCATCACATGGACACAACCACACCAGATGAAACCTTCTTTAAAGCTATTCCTGCCCAATTGGAACACTTAGGGAATTTCAATATATAGATCACACAAAGAAGTGCTGCCTCTTAGAGAAGATTATCTTGCCATGCAAAGTTGGAGTAAATTTTCTAAGGTTTTCTCCTTCCCTTAACATTCCCCACAATTTACCAAGTCTCGTGGAACCTTGACACAGGCTCCTATAAGAGCACCCACGTAAAGTTACCACTGGTAAAGCCTGAACTTTCAGAACAGATTACGTGGCAACACTTCAGCTGTTGTAAAACTAAAGGCTCCTTTAGTGCCTTAACATCAGCTTTAACTAATTTGTGTGCTAGTCTTGGAATTTAAGCCAACGTTATACCTGTTACTTGCAGATGTTACTTACTTGGAGAATCGCCTTGTTGGACTGGGAATAGGACTTGGAGGCAATCCATTACTGCTCACAAACATTTGCAATGATGGTGAAAAACATTGCTGCAGGGAAAAACGTCACGTTAAGATGCTTCAGAATTTCCTTTTAAACACTGTTTTTTCACCCTACCCGTCATAAAACATCCCCAGTTAAAGAAAAGCTAGTAACAAAACATTCAGATGATCAAACACAATCTTAGAAGCATTAACACTTGACTTGCAAAAATGTACTGCCTAATGCAACACTGCTCAGATTAACCTAAAGTTCAAACCCACAAGAAATCTGAAATGCAAACAGTTTTCTAAACAAGACAGTTGTTTCTGTTCTTCCTGCTTATGCTTAGAAGCAGCAGTGCAGAACTCTGTACTTTTTTTCAAGGAGATTGTTAAACAAATAAGTTTACTTAAAATACATCTGAGCTGAAAGTTTAACACAATATTCCAGAGAGAACAGAGTATTTAGCTTTGTGGTTCCACAGCTAATCTGAGCTTAGATAAGCACAAAAATGTTTGTCAAGTTCTCTACTACTGCTTTGCAGTCGTGACTCCAAAGGCATAGTGTTGTACTAGGAACATATTTACCCAGCACTAGTAGGTGGCTGCTCTATGCATGATTACTGGTAGAGGCATGTCATTAAACTGTAGTAGTACAAACAAGGTCAAGCAGCTCATCTTTAAACATAGTTTCTCTGTGCTATCTTCGCTGGAAAAAGTAGTTTATCTAAGATCCCCCCTCTTCCCTTTCTCCAGCACTGCCATCAGTCTTCAGTGCAAGTTCAGTATGCCCAAGTCCTCCTTCACACTGAGTTCATGCCTTCCACTCTGTAACAGATGGCCAGATTTTCATCCTCATCACAAGATTTGCATCTTCTGGCCTTTGCCTACACTCTTACTCTACACATTTCAACTTTGCTGCCTCTTCCTCAGCATCCACCCACTTAGGCAGCTGAAGATAATGTCCAAATCTGATTATTCCAATGACCTACTCCAGCTTCCCTAGAACAGGAAACCTTAATGCATGCAAGCATTGCCCAAATAGCAGCAACTGAAACTGACAGAACTGGCACACTGCTTAAGATCTGCAGGCTGTAAGATGATATATATTTGATTCTTAGAAATAACAACAAAAAAAAGGTGGGTTTGGGTTGTGGGGCTTTTTGTTGGGGTTGTTGGGGTTTTTTGTTCCTGCTTGGTTGTGGATTATTTTTAAAACCATCAAAACAATTTGTGACATTTCACATGTCTTCACAGTTCACCTTGGTCTAAAATCCTCCAGTATTCTCTCAGTTTGCCATCTCATTTATCCTACCTTTCCTATTCCTCTCGTAGGTGAAGGTGCAGGCGAAACTGGAATGAAGTCTATTCTCTTTGGGGAGGAAGATTTCTCAGACTTGTCCAAGTCATTGTCGCTCTGTAAACACAAGGTTTCGGACTGAACACTGGCACGGGACATTACCTTAGAATCCAAGGCACAACCCTCTAATAAAAAGTCATTTCTTCTTAAATTACTTCCACAGTTAATTCCTCTCTTTCGCTTAAATTCATCAGTTGAATGTAAAAGTAGAATTAAATAGGAAACATCTATAGAGATTACCAGGCTAAAGTTTTCCTCCCATGACTGGCTTATCTGCATTGCTGTTTGCACTTCCCTAGAATACAAAAAATCTCATCAGTAACTACAAAGAGGATAACTCTGGTTATTTTATCATCTTGTTTCAATAACTCACCTTTCATGTGCTGTTTCTCTGTTCATTAAATCCACTCCTTCCTCCTGCAGGAGATAAATGTCGTAAGTTTCCCCATAACATTTGATTCATGACAGGTACTTAGAATAACACGCATGATTCAGTAATTTGCCATTAAAACTGAAATATGAACAGTAGGAACACTCCAGAGAGAAAAGACTGCCACCAGCCCAGCTCGCTGTTTCTCTTGTGTGAAAGATCACCTCAGATATGTGGGGTAGTTTAAACATGACAATAACAAGCCTTGCAAGGACACTTCCTTGTTGAAATTAAAAGTCTTAAAAAAAGGCCACCATTTCCCCTAGCACTTGAAAAACTCAATAGGAAAGAAACTCCCATTACGTAAGAACTCCAATATTATATAATACTTTACATTCTGCTACTAAATAATCAGATCAAAACTACACTTACCCTTCTGATCTGATGAAGTCGGCTACTAGGAATACGAATAGGAGATGATGACAACAACTGAAAAAAAGAAAAAGTGACAGCCACAATGATTAACTCACACATCAACAGCTTGCATACATCCTATTTGGCATGACCTACATTCCCAGGGAATTAAAAAAAATGAGCTGTATGACAGCACGCGGATGACTCAATGTTGCAAAAAGAAAACACTGACCTTCAAGAGAAAAGACTTGTTTTACCACTTACAGATTTATTCTATCACTCAGCAAGTGGCACAGATCTCAGACTTGCAAGCAGATACTGCTTAGCATCTCAAATGCACAAATAGCTCTGTGTCATTTAGACAAGTGAGGTATTACAAATGAAACTGCAAACATACAATTCCCTGCTGCCTGGAGTAAGACGACCAGCTCCTGTAATAACTCACTCAATCAGCTGGCTATTATGAAGAAAATAATCTTAAACCTTTCATTTGTCTTGAGCAATTTTGCCTAAAACTTTACTTCTGCAATTTTTCAATTGCATGCAATTTTATACATCTAATTCCTCTGGAACTTTGGCTACCATCCCATACAAATGGGCCAACAGTTCTCACTCAGGAAGCCTGTGTGCCTGCTGTAACAGCTACTCATTTGAGTTCCAAAATTATGGATCATTCTTTTTAAGAAATCTCACTATGGAAGACTTTGAACTAAAATTCCATCTCGCTGCTTCTGAACAGAAAACACAGAAGAAACGTGTCTCAGGACTTTGAGTTCCTCAAGTTTTGAGAAAAGCAATACTTCACTACCCCTGAGATTAGAAAGAGGAATTTTGGTGGAAAAGAGCACAGAGATCCCAGAGTTGACCAAAAAATGGCTGAAAAAGAGAAAGAAATGCAACACCTTTGAGAAGTGAAATACCTCCAGTACTGCACAATACCAGGCTTTGTTAACAGTGGGCAGAACATCACCCAGCAAATAAATTACGTGTTCAGCCTTTGCCAAAGAAGAGTGATCGTGTCAGACCATCAACAAACACCAGCAACTCCCCCATTTTTACAACAAATTAAAACACCCTTTTGAGACCTTTAATTACGATAGTGGTTTTCTCTTCCAACCCATGGCCAGATCCAAACCCGTTTTAGTTCTTTGTGCTGGGAATCACACACAGCTTCAGCTATTGTTGTCTTCTTGGGGACATACAGTTAATATACCACTATTATTTCATTATAGGTTGAAGGGGGGAAAAAAAAGGGCATATTCTGCAGTTGGGAAGCTTGCTGGGATGCTTAGTGCAAATAACAAATCAAACCTAACTTCATTTCTCCAGCCCAATTGTTTCTTGCTGAGTGTAAACAAAAACGTGCTTAAGATGCCTTACCATACTGTGGCGGCTCATGACTGTTGTACTGTTCCTGCGAGTTCGCAACACATAAGGCTGAAAAACCTGGGAGTTGTCACTAGAGGGGAACGAAAAGAAGAAAGTCTCGTGAGCAACTTTCTAAAGGGAGCTTTGCTAAAAACTACAGTGCTGTGACACACACTGCAGCCCCCAGCGCACAGCCATTTTATTTCAGCAGCAGTACTATTTTCACTGACTGGAGGAGCCCTGCGAGCTCTTCCCTCCCGCCGGCCAGCGCTCTGCGGTTCTGTAGCTACACGCGGCGATTCGCCGCTCCGGCTCGAGCATCGCGGGGAACGAGTGACACGTTTCCGAGGCCTCCGGCACGCAACTGCCAGGGCGCGGGGGGAGCCGGGGGCCCGCGCTAAGCGCGGCCGGCAGCGGGGCCGGGCACGCTGCGAGCGCGTTCCGGGCCGGGCTGGCTGCGGCCCGCGCT